>CM042394.1:24823148-25278148 GCA_023634145.1 Thymallus thymallus | reverse complement strand
CTCAGTTTCCTGTTGTTAGCTGACAGGAGTGTCACCCAGTGTGGTCTTCTGCTGCTGTAGGCCATCTGCTTCAAGGTTCCATGTGTTCTGCGTTCAGAGATGCTCTTCTGCATACCTTGGTTGTAACTGTTGCCTTTCTATCTGCTCCAACCAGTCTGGCCATTCTCCTCTGACCTCTGACATCAACAAGGCATTTTCCCCCAGACAACTGCCGCTCACTGGATATTTTCTCATGTTCGGACCGTTCTCTGTAAACCCTAGAGATGGTTGTGAGGGAAAATCCCAGTAGATCAGCACTTTATGAAATACTCCAACCAGCCCGTCTGGCACTAACAACCATGCCACGTTCAAAGTCACTTAAATCACCTTTCTTCCCCATTCTGATGCTTGGTTTGAACTTCAGCAGGTGGTCTTGACCATGTCTACATGCCTAAATGCATTGAGTTGCTGCCACGTCATTGGCTGATTAGATATTTGCGTTAAGGAGCAGTTGAAAAGGTGTACCTAATGAAATGTAGTGTATATATTCCAGATATATTTCTTTTTTGGTGGGTAATGGGTTTTGGTATTGCTTGTTAGGTATTAAATGTACTGTAGGAGCTAGAAACCCAAGCATTTGATTTGATAGGATAGTAAATATCCGTCATGCTGACTTGACTGTTTCCATTCTGTGTTTGTGACACAAATGTCGCCTGTCCGTCAAAACACTCCGATCACAGTCACTAACTAGATAACAAGTTAACTCCAAATGTGACTCATGTTTCACTGTAGTTACTGTGCAGGCTCAGGTCTGCGATGGATTCACTTGAGCTAACAACAGTTACCTAGCTAGTTGACGAGTATCTCCCTACTTTAGGTAACTAGTTATCCACAGTCTCCTGTCCATGCAGACGACTAGTCAACTAGTCAACTAGTCGTCTTCCAGCCGCCAGACAGATGTGTCCGTGGCTGTCGGTCAGTCGGTCAGTGTGTGTAGTTAGGTAGCTGAAGTCAGCAGCAGCAGCAGGATGAGGATGATGATGATGATGCTAGTCATGCTAAGCTAACTTACTCTCCGGGGAGCAGCAGGGACGGAGCGCCTCTCCTCTGGAACACGCCGTCCACGAACACTCCGTTCTTGCCGAGGCAGCGCAGCGAGAACCCGGCCGGTTCCTCGAAGGTGATCTGGAGGTGCCGCCGGGAGATGAAGCTGGAGTGACCCATGTTGATGTCCACGGAGCCGTGCGACGAGTTACGGCCTACAGTCACTGTCCGCTGCCGCATGACGAACTCAAAGTCCCGGCCTTCCAGCCTGGCCAGGGCCCGAGGTGGAGACGCGAGGCGGGGAGGCATCCCGCAGGCCCGGCCCAGCACCGAAGAGCCCGAGAAGGCGACATTTGGAGGGTAGACGGGCGAGGTCACCCCGACCCGAACAGGGCTGCACGGGGCAGACTGCAAGGCCAGCAGGGCTCGAGCTCCGGTGTCGTCCCGAAAGTCTGCCATCTTCTTTTAGGGGGGGGACAAACAGTGTGCACTCTCAGACACACTGCTCCTGTAACGTCAGGGTTATTGGACACTAACAACAAGACCCGGGCTAGATATGGAGTCTGATCCGGGAATGGACTTAGTCGTCTCGACCCTCGGTCTAATAACACTGAGAGCGATAAGAGAATCCTGTTTTATCAAGGCGAGGCTGTAAACATCACACTGTTTCTGCTCAATAAACACATCCTATAAAACCCACTAGAACTATTTATGTGTGACATTGTTTAAGACCAGAATGACCAGGCTAGGACCATAGGATGGCATTATTAAAGGTGTTAGGTTTATTACAAACAATATTATCTTAAGATTCTAAATAGGTGTTTTCTTTCTAAACGGTAAAAGGAGAATGCCCTTGGACGACAGAGGGTTAATTCTCGGTTCCAGGAACCCGACGACACGTGTGACATATGGCATTGGTTCCGGGCCAGAATGAGAAATGTTTTTAATTTCAGCGGATGACTTGTTTGGTCACTGCTATCCCCAACTGTTTGTTCGGAATATGAAGGTGAACTTTTCTCTGTGTGAAAGAGGTGAACTTCACGACCAGAGATTCTCTGCCCTGTGTTTATAAACGTGAAAGTACAGGAGAGCTGGAAAGTGTGGAGAGTGGATCAGTAGTTTGGAATAGGACTAGGCGAGCTATCACCCTTACTAAAAAAGATTGCAGTCAGAGTGCAGGATAACTGCAGTATGTTGCAAATACTGCATCCCAAATAACCCTTTTATTAATGTATTTTTATACCCCTTTTTCTCCCCAATTGGTAGTTAGTCTTGTCCCATCACTGCAACTACCATACGGACTCGGGAGAGGCGAACCCGGAAGCCAGCCGCACCAATGTGTGGGAGGAAACACCGTACACCTGTCAGCGTGCATGCGCCCGGGCCGCTAGAGCGCGATGGGACAAGGACATGCCGTCCCAACCCTCCCCTAACCCGGACGACGCTGGGTTAATTGTGCGCCACCTCATGGGTCTCCCGGTCGCGGCCGGCTGCGACACAGTCTGGGATCGAACCAGGATCTGTAGTGACGCAGCTAGCACTGGATGCAGTGCCTTGGACCGCTGCGCCACTCCGGAGGCCACCGTTTGTTTTACTACAGTCATTTTTCAGTGTAACTGCAGTTACAGTGCAGTATAAATTATGCAATTACTGCTTCCAAAATACCACAGTCGACTGATGTTACTGCACTTCAAAACAGCAATCTTTTTTGTAAGGGCAGGGCTGTGTATTTACATAGAATGGCCACACGAGGGCGGTATTAAGATTGGAAAAGAAACGCACATGTGTACATTACTAAGTCGTAACGCTACAGTAGTGGCCAAACGTTTTGAGAATAAAGTATTGGTCTCCACAAAGTTTGCTGCCTCAGTGTTGATGATGGCAATTTGCATATACTCCAGAATGTCATGAAGAGTGATCAGATGAATTGCAATTAATTGCAAAGTCCCTCTTTGCCATGGAAATCCCCAAAAAACATTTCCACTGCATTTCAGCCCTGCCACAAAAGGACCAGCTGCCATCATGTCAGTGATTGTCTCATTAACACAGGTGAGAGTGTTGACAAGGACAAGGCTTGAGATCACTCTGTCATGCTGATTGAGTCAGAATAACAGACTGGAAGCTTTAAAAGGAGGGTGGTGCTTCAAATCATTGTTCTTCCTCTGTCAACCATGGTTACCTGCAAGGAAACACGTGCCGTCATCATTGCTTTGCACAAAAAGGGCTTCACAGGCAAGGATATTGCTGCTGGTAAGATTGCACCTAAATCAACCATTTATCGGATCATCAAGAACTTCAAGGAGAGAGGTTCAATTGTTGTGACGAAGGCGTCAGGGTGCCCAAGAAAATCCAGCAAGCGCCAGGACCGTCTCCTAAAGTTGATTCAGCTGCGGGATCGGGGCACCACCAGTGCAGAGCTTGCTCAGGAATGGCAGCAGGCAGGTGTGAGTGCATTTGCACGCACAGTGAGGCGAAGACTTTTGGAGGATGGCCTGGTGTCACTGGGGGTTAGTGAGAGCATGGTTAAGACCATCGTACACCACGTACACTGGGGGTTAGTGAGAGCATGGTTAAGACCATCGTACACTGGGGGTAGAGAATAATCTGTAGTGTTGCTGTGGACACTTGATAATCCAACACACACCTGTTTGACATTGCTGTGATACTGTAAGACTACTTATGTTACTTTTCTGAGTCAATTCAGGTAGCTTTCAATGTCCTGTGTTTGTGTTAACCATGGCAACCAGCATTGTAAATAAAGAGATGTGGAGAATGATAATCAGCCTGTGTCTGTGAATCCTTTCCTCTTAATGTATTTCTCATGTCAGCCAGGCCCATCTTTTCAAATAAACACCATTTATTTCAGTCTTGTTCCGTTTTCACTTGTTGTTACCTGGTAAATAACCAACAACATGGATAACCACGAGGAGAATAAGGCAAGGAATCAGTCTATGTCAGCCAGGCACATCTTTTTAAAGAAACACAATTTATTTAAATAAGTAGTTTTGTTCCAGTCACAAAATAATCCAGAAAATTGCAATAAACAGCGCCACCCTAAGGCAGAAAACGGAACGTTCTTTTCTCGCACAGGCCCGTCTTTTTAAATAAAACAATTTATTTAAGTCTCTGTTTGAGCAATTTTTTTTGCTGTGATCACAAGAAAATCCTAACAATTCAGGTAAAGAGCACCACAGTCACGCAGAAAAATCAGAATGTTCTATCATAAAGTGAGAACAATTAGTTTCCCTGGATGTTATATGGCCGCTACTTACTATAACATTATATTAATAGAAGCTATGCACTGCGTCCCATGGTCTGTTTTGTCAACGAGCTCAAAGTATTCCAAACACTGGTGAAAACCAGATGATCCCAATAAGTTGGGTAGTAAATGGCGCCCCCCTCTGGTATGATCTATTGCGAACTGTCTGGGACTCGTTGTTTCCCTGTTAAGGACCGAAAGACGAAATCAACTGCAATACACTGGTCTCAAATATATGAGCATAACTAGGCTACACAGAACCACGGCGGACCCAATGTAAAATGAGAAGCTTTACACCACATTCAAATGTGTCCCAGTGCAACAAGCCTATGTCTGCCCACTGGGGCGTGGCTTACGGAGCGCTCTTTAAAATAAGCGCTCGTATCGGGGTTGCGTTTCGTCAGATATGGACAGTGCTTGACTTGGGAGGGAGCTGACACTACTAATTTTGATGTACTGGTCCGTACGCACTACCCTCTGTAGTGCCTTGTGGTCGGAGGCCGAGCAGGTGCCGTACCAGACAGTGATGCAACCAGTCAGGATGCTCTCGATGGTGCAGCTGCAGAACATTTGGAGGATCTGAGGACCCATGCCAAATCTTTTCAGTCTCCTGAGGGGAATAGGTTATGTTGTGCCCTCTTCACGACTGTCTTGGTGTGTTTGGTCCATGATAGTTTGTTGGTGATGTGGACACCAAGGAACTTGAAGCTCTCAACCTGCTCCACTACATCCCCGTCGATGAGAATGGGGGCGTGCTATGTCCTCCTTTTCCTGTAGTCCACAATCATCTCCTTTGTCTTGATCACGTTGAGGGAGAGGTTGTTGTCCTGGCAACACACGGCCAGGTCTCTGACATCCTCCCTATAGGCTCTCAATTAAACAGAGTATGCCCTTGGACAGGAGATGGTTCATTCTCGGCTCCAGGAACCGCAGGACACGTTCTTGACATATGGCATTGGTTCCAGGCCAGATTGAGAAATGTTTTTTAATTTGATCTGATGACTTGTTTGGTCACTGCTATCCCAACTGTTTGTTTTGTATCGGGATATGAAGGTGAACTTTGCTCTGTGTGAAGGAGGTGAAGTTCTCTGCACTGTGTTAATAAACACTCCAAACAAACAGCCCGATTGCTCGGAGGCGTCCGCATGGTCCTAAAGCACACTCTTGCCTCGTTTTGTATCATATTCCAATGATAAAAATGCAATTTCATAATGCAGGGGGGGGGGGGGCGGACATGTCCCCAGTGAAAGTTGCACCCCTGGGAGAGTGGATCAGTAGTTTGGAATGGTACCAGGCAAGCTACCACGGCTGTGTATTTACATCTAACGGCCACACGAGGGCAGTATTGGGATCGGAAAAGAAACGCAAGTGTGGATGATCAAGTCGTTTCACTACAATTAGGCTTAGTTGAATTAAATTAGAAATATGTCTTGATAAATAACATCAATCAATATATATATTAATTTTTCTCATGATTATGTGTTTGTGTCTTATATTTTGATTTTTGAATGTTAATAAATACACAGACGACCTTGTTCTTTAGTGGGATTTGTTTTTTATTGGTTTGTAATGCTTAAAGTTAAAACAAAGCAGCTGGGATCATTTCAACAGACAGGAAAGATTCTATGTTGGAAAGACTCCACAGCAGAACACCCAGAGGAACAGAATGAGAGAACAGTTCTAGAGAACACCAGTTAGAGTTCTAAATTCTAGGAGAATTCTAGCCACCAGCCAGTAGTGTACAGGATCCAGACATGACATCTGTCCTGGATTTAATACCCCCTGGTGTCTAACTTTAACAAGACATGTATCCCTAATGCATCCATAGTATTACTATCTTTCTTTTAACTGGCGAAAATGTGTTACTGAGCCCTACTCAAACTGAGACCAGGATTCAAACAATCGATAGGCAGGCAGGCAGGAAGGTCGGATGGGTGGATAGATCCATCAATAGACTCATATATGTTAGATAGCCCAATTGTTGCATGTTGCGTTTATATTTTTGTTCAGTATAGATACAGTGATAGGTAGGTAGGTAGGTAGTGATGGATGGATGGATGGATGGATGGATGGATGGATGGATGGATGGATGGATGGATGGATGGATGGATGGATGGATGGATGGATGGATGGATGGATGGATGGATGGATGGATGGATGGATGGATGGATGGATGGATGGATGGATGGATGGATGGATGGATGGATGGATGGATGGATGGATGGATGGATGGATGGATGGATGGATGGATGGATGGATGGATGGATGGATGGATGGATGGATGGATGGATGGATGGATGGATGGATGGATGGATGGATGGATGGATGGATGGATGGATGGATGGATAGATAGATAGATAGATAGATAGATAGATAGATAGATAGATAGATAGATAGATAGATAGATAGATAGATAGATAGATAGATAGATAGTAAGGTACTCCTGCATTTGGTCATGTTGTTGGACTCTTCAGAGTGGTGGTGGTGGTGTTGCTAGGGGTGTTGCTACGGGGCTCCAGCCTCAGTTTGATTGGTCGTTTGGGCATCAGCAGACCCTGGTTGTCCATCTCCAACGGGATCTATAGAGAATAACATGACATGACATGACATAGTATATATCTATTTATTTTGAGGACTGCAGATGTAAATGAGCTGTTGGCTAAATCTGGTGCAACGCATCACTCCTCACTTCTGAGACTTTGTTTATGTTATAACTTGTTCAAATAAACATAATCAATTGAATGGATGTCAATCTCCAACTACGAGACCCTTTGTGAATACGGGCCCTGGACTCTTACGTTACGGATAATGTCCAATGAAAGTGTGTTTTAGTCCAGCACAAGGTTTAATGAGAGTCCATGATCTCCAACTAGCTGGTTGTAAACTGCTCTGTCAGCTGTGTGTGTGTGTGTGTGTGTGTGTGTGTGTGTGTGTGTGTGCATGCTGTGTGTGTGTATGTAAAACAGGCGCTGACCATGGTAAAACAGGCTTACCATACTAAAACAGGTGCTAACCATGCTAAAACAGGTACTGACCATGTTAACAGGTGGTGACCATGGTAAAACAGGCTTACCATACTAAAACAGGTGCTAACCATGCTAAAACAGGTACTGACCATGTTAACAGGCGCTGACCATGGTAAAACAGGCTTACCATACTAAAACAGGTGCTAACCATGGTAAAACAGGTACTGACCATGTTAACAGGTGGTGACCAAGTAACCGGTGCTGACCATGCTGAAACAGGCTTACCATACTAAAACAGGTGCTAACCATGGTAAAACAGGTACTGACCATGTTAACAGGTGGTGACCAAGTAACCGGTGCTGACCATGCTGAAACAGGCTTACCATACTAAAACAGGTGCTAACCATGGTAAAACAGGTACTGACCATGTTAACAGGTGGTGACCAAGTAACCGGTGCTGACCATGTTAAAACAGGTGCTGACTATGCTAAAACAGGTGCTGACAATGCTAAACCAGGTGCTGACCATGCTAAAATAGGCGCTGACCATGCTAAAACAGGAGCTGACCATGCTATAACAGGAGCTTTCCATGCTAAAACAGAAGCGCCCATGCTAAAACAGCCGGTGACCATGCTACAACAGGCTTTCCATGCTAAAACAGAAGCGCCCATGCTAAAACAGGAGCTGACCATGCTACACCAGGCTTTCCATGCTAAAACCGAAGCGCCCATGCTAAAACAGGCAGTGACCATGCTAAAACAGGTCCATGTTAAAATAGGTCCATGTTAAAACAGGTCCATGTTAAAACAGGTCCATGTTAAAACAGGTCCATGTTAAAAAACAGGTCCATGTTAAAAAACAGGTCCATGTTAAAACAGGTCCATGTTAAAAGAGGTCCATGTTAAAAGAGGTCCATGTTAAAACAAGTCCATGTTAAAACAGGTCCATGTTAAAACAAGTCCATGTTAAAACAGGTCCATGTTAAAACAGGTCCATGTTAAAAGAGGTCCATGTTAAAAGAGGTCCATGTTAAAACAAGTCCATGTTAAAACAAGTCCATGTTAAAACAGGTCCATGTTAAAACAGGTCCATGTTAAAACAGGTCCATGTTAAAACAAGTCCATATTAAAACAGGTCCATGTTAAAAAACAGGTCCATGTTAAAACAGGTCCATGTTAAAACAGGTCCATGTTAAAACAAGTCCATGTTAAAACAGGTCCATGTTAAAACAGGTCCATGTTAAAGAAGGTCCATGTTAAAACAGGTCCATGTTAAAAAACAGGTCCATGTTAAAACAAGTCCATGTTAAAACAGGTCCATTTTAAAACAGGTCCATGTTAAAACAGGTCCATGTTAAAACAGGTGGTGACCATGTAAAACAGGTCCATGTTAAAACAGGTCCATGTTAAAGAAGGTCCATGTTAAAACAGGTCCATGTTAAAAAACAGGTCCATGTTAAAACAAGTCCATGTTAAAACAGGTCCATGTTAAAACAGGTCCATGTTAAAACAAGTCCATATTAAAACAGGTCCATGTTAAAAAACAGGTCCATGTTAAAACAGGTCCATGTTAAAACAAGTCCATATTAAAACAGGTCCATGTTAAAAAACAGGTCCATGTTAAAACAGGTCCATGTTAAAACAGGTCCATGTTAAAACAAGTCCATGTTAAAACAGGTCCATGTTAAAACAGGTCCATGTTAAAGAAGGTCCATGTTAAAACAGGTCCATGTTAAAAAACAGGTCCATGTTAAAAAACAGGTCCATGTTAAAACAGGTCCATGTTAAAACAGGTCCATGTTAAAACAGGTCCATGTTAAAACAGGTCCATGTTAAAACAGGCGCTGACCATGTAAAACAGGTGCTGTGACAAGTGCAGCCTCTATCCAACTCTATGAATGAGACTGATGTTTGATGATGTCATATTCTGTCTGCTCAGGTGAGCATCTCACCTCAGTCTCGTCGCAGACGGAGAAGGTGAAACTCTGGAGGATCTCGACCATGGCCAGTTTGATCATGATCAGGGCGAAACGCATCCCGATACAATTCCTAGGCCCCGCCCCGAACGGCATGTACGTGTACGGGTCAATAGACTCCTTGTTCTCCTTACTGAACCTGGACATGGAGAAGGCAGACACATTACACATTGTATTGTATTGTAGTTGATTTGTGGTTGTGGTTGAGACACATTGTATTGTAGTTGATTTGTGGTTGTGGTTGAGACACATTGTATTGTAGTTGATTTGTGGTTGTGGTTGAGACACATTGTATTGTAGTTGATTTGTGGTTGTGGTTGAGACACATTGTATTGTAGTTGATTTGTGGTTGTGGTTGAGACACATTGTATTGTAGTTGATTTGTGGTTGTGGTTGAGACACATTGTATTGTAGTTGATTTGTGGTTGTGGTTGAGACACATTGTATTGTAGTTGATTTGTAGTTGTGGTTGAGACACATTGAATTGTAGTTGATTTGTGGTTGTGGTTGAGACACATTGTATTGTAGTTGATTTGTGGTTGTGGTTAAGGCACATTACACATTGTATTGTAGTTGATTTGTGGTTGTGGTTCAGGCACATTACACATTGTATTGTAGTTGATTTGTGGTTGTGGTTCAGGCACATTACACATTGTATTGTAGTTGATTTGTGGTTGTGGTTCAGGCACATTGTATTGTAGTTGATTTGTGGTTGTGGTTCAGGCACATACACATTACACTTCAGCATGATGATGTACTGTAGTTGTGATTACGTTGTAGGAAAATGTGTTTATCCTTGTGTTGTGGTAAAGCAGTGCTTTTGTGGTTGTATTGTGGTTGTGTTATGGTTGAATTGTGGTTGTCTTGTGGTTGTGTTATAGTTAGATTGTGGTTATGGTGCATCAAGTACCTCTCTGGTTTGAACTCCTCAGGGTCGGACCAGATCTCTGGGTCACGGTGGAGGGTCCACGTGGGAACTAAAACAACACAGTCTTTGGGGATGACGATGCCATTGATCTCCACCGTCTTCTTGGCGACCCTCTCCAGTCGCGGGGCGATGGGGTACAGTCTCAGAGACTCGTTCAACACACTGTCCAAATAGTCCATCTGCATCAGAGCTTCGTACTGGATAGGAGCCTGCACCAGAGTTAGACACACATCAATACCTCACTACATCTGGCACCAGAGATGGACACACATCAGTACCTCACTCTATCTGGCACCAGAGTTAGACACACATCAGTACCTCACTACATCTGGCACTAGAGTTAGACACACATCAGTACCTCACTACATCTGGCACCAGAGATGGACACACATCAGTACCTCACTACATCTGGCACCAGAGTTAGACACACATCAGTACCTCACTACATCTGGCACCGGGGTTACACACACATCAGTACCTCACTCTATCTGGCACCAGAGTTAGACACACATCAGTACCTCACTATATCTGGCACCATAATTAGACACATCAGTACCTCACTACATCTGACGACAGGGTTACACACGCATGAGTACCTCACCACATCAGATACCAGGGTTACACACGCATCAGTACCTCACCACATCTGACACCAGGGTTACATACACATCAGTACCTCACTACATCTGACACCGGGGTTAGACACACATCAGCACCTCACAACATCTGGCACCAGTGTTACACACACATCAGTACCTCACTACATCTGGGACCGGGGTTACCTTGTTGGGGAACACAGTATCTATCTCCTCCTACAGTTTAGTCATGGTGTGGAGGTTACCTTGTTGGGGAACACAGTATCTATCTCCTCCTACAGTTTAGTCATGGTGTGGAGGTTACCTTGTTGGGGAACACAGTATCTATCTCCTCCTACAGGTTAGTCATGGTGTGGAGGTTACCTTGTTGGGGAACACAGTATCTATCTCCTCCTACAGTTTAGTCATGGTGTGGAGGTTACCTTGTTGGGGAACACAGTATCTATCTCCTCCTACAGTTTAGTCATGGTGTGGAGGTTACCTTGTTGGGGAACACAGTATCTATCTGCTCCTGCAGGTTGGTCATGGTGTGGAGGTTACCTTGTTGGGGAACACAGTATCTATCTCCTCCTACAGTTTAGTCATGGTGTGGAGGTTACCTTGTTGGGGAACACAGTATCTATCTCCTCCTACAGTTTAGTCATGGTGTGGAGGTTACCTTGTTGGGGAACACAGTATCTATCTCCTCCTACAGTTTAGTCATGGTGTGGAGGTTACCTTGTTGGGGAACACAGTATCTATCTCCTCCTGCAGGTTGGTCATGACATGTGGGTTGGTAGCCAGGTTATAGGCCAGGAAACACATAGTACTGCTGCTGGTCTCATAGCCGGCAAAGATGAAGATCATGGCCTGAGACAAGATCTCATGATCAGTCAGTCCTGTAGAGGTAGAGGGGAGAGAGAGAGAGAGAGAGAGAGAGAGAGAGGGAGAGAGGGAGAGGGAGAGAGGGAGAGAGGGTGAGGGAGAGAGAGAGAGAGAGTGGGAGATAGGGAGAGAGAGGTTAGCAGACTGCTGCTTCATGATACCAAACATCTAGAGAGAGGAGAGTTTATAACACGTTGATAACAGGTTTATAACAAGTTTATAACATGTTCATAATGGGTTTATAAAGTGTTTATTACAAGAAATAATGAGTTTATATTTTATAACAACCTATAATGAGTTTATACTTCCAGGTGTGTGTTTGTAACAGTAGTTTCCAGGTGTGTGTTTGTAACAGTAGTTAGTTTACAGGTGTGTGTTTGTAACAGTAGTTATTTTACAGGTGTGTGTTTGTAACAGTAGTTAGTTTACAGGTGTGTGTTTGTAACATTAGTTAATTTACAGGTGTGTGTTTGTAACAGTAGTTATTTTACAGGTGTGTGTTTGTAACAGTAGTTAGTTTACAGGTGTGTGTTTGTAACAGTAGTTAGTTTACATGTGTGTGTTTGTAACAGTAGTTATTTTACAGGTGTGTGTTTGTAACAGTAGTTAGTTTACAGGTGTGTGTTTATAACAGTAGTTAGTTTACAGGTGTGTGTTTGTAACAGTAGTTAGTTTACAGGTGTGTGTTTGTAACAGTAGTTAGTTTACAGGTGTGTGTTTGTAACAGTAGTTATTTTACAGGTGTGTGTTTGTAACATTAGTTAGTTTACAGTTGTGTGTTTGTAAGATTAGTTAGTTTACAGGTGTGTGGTTGTAACAGTAGTTAGTTTACAGGTGTGTGTTTGTAACAGTAGTTTACAGGTGTTTGTTTGAAACAGTAGTTTCCAGGTGTGTGTTTGTAACAGTAGTTTCCAGGTGTGTGTTTGTAACAGTAGTTAGTTTACAGGTGTGTGTTTGTAACAGTAGTTAGTTTCCAGGTGTGTGTTTGTAACAGTACTTTCCAGGTGTGTGTTTATAACAGTAGTTAGTTTACAGGTGTGTGTTTGTAACAGTAGTTAGTTTACAGGTGTGTGTTTGTAACAGTAGTTTACAGGTGTTTGTTTGAAACAGAGTTTCCAGGTGTGTGTTTGTAACAGTAGTTTCCAGGTGTGTGTTTGTAACAGTAGTTAGTTTACAGGTGTGTGTTTGTAACAGTAGTTAGGTTCCAGGTGTGTGTTTGTAACAGTACTTTCCAGGTGTGTGTTTATAACAGTAGTTAGTTTACAGTGTGTGTTTGTAACAGTAGTTAGTTTACAGGTGTGTGTTTGTAACAGTAGTTAGTTTACAGGTGTGTGTTTGTAACAGTAGTTTCCAGGTGTGTGTTTGTAACAGTAGTTAGTTTACAGGTGTGTGTTTGTAACAGTAGTTAGTTTCCAGGTGTGTGTTTGTAACAGTACTTTCCAGGTGTGTGTTTATAACAGTAGTTAGTTTACAGTGTGTGTTTGTAACAGTAGTTAGTTTACAGGTGTGTGTTTGTAACAGTAGTTAGTTTACAGGTGTGTGTTTGTAACATGAGTTAGTTTACAGGTGTGTGTTTGTAAGATTAGTTAGTTTACAGGTGTGTGGATGTAAAAGTAGTTAGTTAACAGGTGTGTGTTTGTAACAGTAGTTAGTTTACCGGTGTGTGTTTGTAACAGTAGTTCGTTTCCAGGTGTGTGTGTTTGTAACAGTAGTTAGTTTACAGGTGTGTGTGTGTTTGTAACAATAGTTAGTTTACAGGTGTGTGTTTGTAACAGTAGTTTACAGGTGTGTGTTTGTAACAGTAGTTAGTTTACAGGTGTGTGTTTGTAACAGTAGTTAGTTTACAGGTGTGTGTTTGTAACAGTAGTTAGTTTACAGGTGTGTGTTTGTAACAGTAGTTAGTTTACAGGTGTGTGTTTGTAACAGTAGTTAGTTTACAGATGTGTGTTTGTAACAGTAGTTAGTTTACAGGTGTGTGTTTTTAACAGTAGTTAGTTAACAGGTGTGTTTGTAACAGTAGTTAGTTTACAGGTGTGTGTTTGTAACAGTAGTTAGTTTCCAGGTGTGTGTTTGTAACAGTACTTTCCAAGTGTGTGTTTATAACAGTAGTTAGTTTACAGTGTGTGTTTGTAACAGTAGTTAGTTTACAGGTGTGTGTTTGTAACAGTAGTTAGTTTACAGGTGTGTGTTTGTAACATGAGTTAGTTTACAGGTGTGTGTTTGTAAGATTAGTTAGTTTACAGGTGTGTGGATGTAAAAGTAGTTAGTTAACAGGTGTGTGTTTGTAACAGTAGTTAGTTTACCGGTGTGTGTTTGTAACAGTAGTTCGTTTCCAGGTGTGTGTGTTTGTAACAGTAGTTAGTTTACAGGTGTGTGTGTTTGTAACAGTAGTTAGTTTACAGGTGTGTGTGTGTTTGTAACAATAGTTAGATTACAGGTGTGTGTTTGTAACAGTAGTTTACAGGTGTGTGTTTGTAACAGTAGTTAGTTTACAGGTGTGTGTTTGTAACAGTAGTTAGTTTACAGGTGTGTGTTTGTAACAGTAGTTAGTTTACAGATGTGTGTTTGTAACAGTAGTTAGTTTACAGGTGTGTGTTTTTAACAGTAGTTAGTTAACAGGTGTGTTTGTAACAGTAGTTAGTTTACAGGTGTGTGTTTGTAACAGTAGTTAGTTTACAGGTGTGTGTTTGTAACAGTAGTTAGTTTACAGGTGTGTGTTTGTAACAGTAGTTAGTTTACAGGTGTGTGTTTGTAACAGTAGTTAGTTTACAGGTGTGTGTTTGGAAGGTACCTTTTGTCTGTTGCTCTCCTGTCTTTGTGTTGTTGCTATTCTGAGAGTCGATCATCAGCTGTAAGAAATCCACCCGACTCTGGAAGCAGATAGAAATTAGTTCAAATACGTCCAATCACAACCAACACAAACAGATTCTACTGGATCTGGTCCAATCACAACCAACACAAACAGATTCTACTGGATCTGGTCCAATCACAACCAACACAAACAGATTCTACTGGATCTGGTCCAATCACAACCAACACAAACCGATTCTACTGGATCTGGTCCAATCAGAACCAACACAAACAGATTCTACTGGATCTGGTCCATTCACAACCAACACAAACAGATTCTACTGGATCTGGTCCAATCACAACCAACACAAACAGATTCTACTGGATCTGGTCCAATCAGAACCAACACAAACAGATTCTACTGGATCTGGTCCATTCACAACCAACACAAACAGATTATACTGGATCTGGTCCAATCAGAACCAACACAAACAGATTCTACTGGATCTGGTCCAATCAGAACCAACACAAACAGATTCTACTGGATCTGGTCCAATCACAACCAACACAAACAGATTCTACTGGATCTGGTCCAATCAGAACCAACACAAACAGATTCTACTGGATCTGGTCCAATCAGAACCAACACAAACAGATTCTACTGGATCTGGTCCAATCAGAACCAACACAAACAGATTCTACTGGATCTGGTCCAATCAGAACCAACACAAACAGACTCTACTGGATCTGGTCCAATCAGAACCAACACAAACAGATTCTACTGGATCTGGTCCATTCACAACCAACACAAACAGATTCTACTGGATCTGGTCCAATCAGAACCAACACAAACAGATTCTACTGGATCTGGTCCAATCAGAACCAACACAAACAGATTCTACTGGATCTGGTCCAATCAGAGCCAACACAAACAGATTCTACTGGATCTGGTCCAATCAGAACCAACACAAACAGATTCTACTGGATCTGGTCCAATCAGAACCAACACAAACAGATTCTACTGGATCTGGTCCAATCAGAACCAACACAAACAGATTCTCATATGAAAGTAGATATTTGGGTCCCAAAAATAGTGTCTATAAAATTCGATATGAAATCGATGACATTTTAAAAATGAACTTGATATCGATATGGACGTTCCATATTGGTGCCTATCAATAGTTAGATAGATTTCCTGAATATAATATAGGAATACAGAATATCACAACACAATAGAAACATGTACAATCAAATATTAATATAAAACATGTTTACACTTGAGTTCCCAGTGTGGCGTCCAGATTTGATCTTAGTCAGCGAGGTGTAAAAGAAGTCCGTCACCGCAGTCGGGAAGAAAGAAAACTTCATCTTCTCCAAGATAAAACCCGTGAAGGGGAACAGCGCTGGAGAATGAGAGGAGGAGAGGAGGAGAGGAGAGGAGAGGAGGAGGAGAGGAGGAGAGAGGAGAGGAGAGGAGAGGAGGAGAGAGGAGAGGAGAGGAGAGGAGAGGAGAGGAGAGGTGGGGAGAGGTGGGGAGAGGAGGGGAGGGGTGGGGTGGGGAGAGGAGAGGAGAGGAGAGGAGAGGAGAGGAGAGGAGAGGAGAGGAGAGGAGAGAGTGTTTGTGTGTGGGTGTGTGTGTGTGTGTGTGTGTGTGTGGGTTGTGTGTGTGTGTGTGTGTGTGGGTGTGTGTGGTGTGTGTGTGTGTGTGTGTGTGTGTGTGTGTGTGTGTGTGTGTGTGTGTGTGTGCAGTCTCACCAACTAGGAGGAACAGTGGGTTGAAAAGGTCAAACTTGAGCATCTTCTTGATGTTGGAGACGAAGGGGTCTGAAGGGTTGTTCAGAGAGTCAATGTCCACACTGAAGGCTGTGCTGGTGACCACGTCCATACTGTAGGGTCCAAAGAACCTGTACCACAACACAATTACTGACCACGTCCATACTGTAGGGTCCAAAGAACCTGTACCAAAACACAATTACTGACCACGTCCATACTGTAGGGCCCAAAGAACCTGTACCACAACACAATTACTGACCACGTCCATACTGTAGGGTCCAAAGAACCTGTACCACAACACAATTACTGACCACGTCCATACTGTAGGGTCCAAAGAACCTGCACCACAACACAATTACTGACCACGTCCATACTGTAGGGTCCAAAGAACCTGTACCACAACACAATTACTGACCACGTCCATTCTGTAGGGTCCAAAGAACCTGCACCACAACACAATCTACTGACCACAATTACTGACCACACAATTACTGACCACAACCACACAACTACTGACCACAACTACCGACCACAAGGTCAGGGGTCAGGACTCACTCCTTCAGTTCGATGGTCTGGTCTTTATCTGCCTGCTTCTTCATTCCATTCAGCAGAGTAGAAGAATGCTGCTTCATGATACCAAACATCTAGAGAGAGAGAGAGAGAGAGAGAGAGAGAGAGAGAGAGAGAGAGGGAGATATATGTGTATATATATATATATATATGTATATGTATATATATATATATATATATATATATATATATATATATATATATAGAGAGAGAGAGAGAGAGAGAGAGAGAGATATATATATAGAGAGAGAGAGGTTAGCAGACTGCTGCTTCATGATACCAAACATCTAGAGAGAGGAGAGTTTATAACACGTTGATAACAGGTTTATGACAAGTTTATAACATGTTCATAATGGGTTTATAAAGTGTTTATAACAAGAAATAATGAGTTTATATTTTATAACAACAGATAAAGAGTTTATAACAAATTGATAAAACCGTATTAGAAAGGCCAGATTACAGATTGTATGAGTGATGGTTTATAAAGAGTTTACGAAGAGTTTATAACAAGTTATAATGAGTTTATAAAGAGTTTACAAAGAGTTTATAACAAGTTACAATGAGTTTATAAAGAGTTTACAAAGAGTTTATAACAAGTTATAATGAGTTTATAAAAAGTTTACAAAGAGTTTTTAACAAGTTATAATGAGTTTATAAAGAGTTTACAAAGAGTTTATAACAAGTTATAATGAGTTTATAAAGAGTTTACAAAGAGTTTATAACAAGTTATAATGAGTTTATAAAGAGTTTACAAAGAGCTCAAATTAGTTAATGACAAGATGATACAACATGAGTAGAAAGGGAGAGATGGAGGGATGGTTCTACCTCTTTTAGACGTCCGGAGGTAAAGGATGGAGAGAGGACACTGCGGATCCGTCTCCATGTATCGTCCTCGGCAACGGACACCGCATCAAACAGCTCGCCGTTCAGACGGAAGTTCTGAAACATGGAGGACAGTTGTAATAATTATCAAACAGCTCACCGTTCAGACAGAAGTTGTAAAACATGGAGGACAGTTGTAATAATTATCAAACAGCTCACCGTTCAGACAGAAGATCTAAAACATGGAGGACAGTTGTAATAATTATCAAACAGCTCACCGTTCAGACAGAAGTTCTAAAACATGGAGGACAGTTGTAATAATTATCAAACAGCTCACCGTTCAGACAGAAGTTGTAAAACATGGAGGACAGTTGTAATAATTATCAAACAGCTCACCGTTCAGACAGAAGATCTAAAACATGGAGGACAGTTGTAATAATTATCAAACAGCTCACCGTTCAGACAGAAGTTCTAAAACATGGAGGACAGTTGTAATAATTATCAAACAGCTCACCGTTCAGACAGAAGTTCTAAAACATGGAGGACAGTTGTAATATTTATCAAACAGCTCACCGTTCAGACAGAAGTTCTAAAACATGGAGGACAGTTGTAATAATTATCAAACAGCTCACCGTTCAGACAGAAGATCTAAAACATGGAGGACAGTTGTAATAATTATCAAACAGCTCACCGTTCAGACAGAAGTTGTAAAACATGGAGGACAGTTGTAATAATTATCAAACAGCTCACCGTTCAGACAGAAGTTGTAAAACATGGAGGACAGTTGTAATAATTATCAAACAGCTCACCGTTCAGACAGAAGTTGTAAAACATGGAGGACAGTTGTAATAATTATCAAACAGCTCACCGTTCAGACAGAAGTTCTAAAACATGGAGGACAGTTGTAATAATTATCAAACAGCTCACCGTTCAGACAGAAGATCTAAAACATGGAGGACAGTTGTAATAATTATCAAACAGCTCACCGTTCAGACAGAAGTTCTAAAACATGGAGGACAGTTGTAATAATTATCAAACAGCTCACCGTTCAGACAGAAGTTGTAAAACATGGAGGACAGTTGTAATAATTATCAAACAGCTCACCGTTCAGACAGAAGTTGTAAAACATGGAGGACAGTTGTAATAATTATCAAACAGCTCACCGTTCAGACAGAAGTTGTAAAACATGGAGGACAGTTGTAATAATTATCAAACAGCTCACCGTTCAGACAGAAGTTGTAAAACATGGAGGACAGTTGTAATAATTATCAAACAGCTCACCGTTCAGACAGAAGTTCTAAAACATGGAGGACAGTTGTAATAATTATCAAACAGCTCACCGTTCAGACAGAAGATCTAAAACATGGAGGACAGTTGTAATAATTATCAAACAGCTCACCGTTCAGACAGAAGTTCTAAAACATGGAAGACAGTTGTAATAATTATCAAACAGCTCACCGTTCAGACAGAAGTTGTAAAACATGGAGGACAGTTGTAATAATTATCAAACAGCTCACCGTTCAGACAGAAGTTGTAAAACATGGAGGACAGTTGTAATAATTATCAAACAGCTCACCGTTCAGACAGAAGTTGTAAAACATGGAGGACAGTTGTAATAATTATCAAACAGCTCACCGTTCAGACAGAAGATCTAAAACATGGAGGACAGTTGTAATAATTATCAAACAGCTCACCGTTCAGACAGAAGATCTAAAACATGGAGGACAGTTGTAATAATTATCAAACAGCTCACCGTTCAGACAGAAGATCTAAAACATGGAGGACAGTTGTAATAATTATCAAACAGCTCACCGTTCAGACAGAAGATCTAAAACATGGAGGACAGTTGTAATAATTATCAAACAGCTCACCGTTCAGACAGAAGATCTAAAACATGGAGGACAGTTGTAATAATTATCAAACAGCTCACCGTTCAGACAGAAGTTCTGAAACATGGAGGACAGTTGTAATAATTATCAAACAGCTCACCGTTCAGACAGAAGTTGTAAAACATGGAGGACAGTTGTAATAATTATCAAACAGCTCACCGTTCAGACGGAAGATCTAAAACATGGAGGACAGTTGTAATAATTATCTGATTTAATATTGATGGCTTATCTTTCTTAGTATTTACATCATATTCCACTAATAATTTATTAATGTTAGGATTATTTTTATTCAGATTATTATGTGTGTGTGTCTCACCCTGCGGTTGGTGAAGATGTTGTAACATTCTTTAATCAGGATGGTCTTGATCATGCTTTGGTCCATGGTACACAGAACAGGCTGCCTGCCATCATAGATCCTTCACAGAGGAGAAACACACCTGGCTTTAACTACTATATATACACCTACATGGTACACAGAACAGGCTGCCTGCCATCATAGATCCTTCACAGAGGAGAAACACACCTGGTTTTAACTACTATATATACACCTACATGGTACACAGAACAGGCTGCCTGCCATCATAGATCCTTCACAGAGGAGAAACACACCTGGTTTTAACTACTATATATACACCTACATGGTACACAGAACAGGCTGCCTGCCATCATAGATCCTTCACAGAGGAGAAACACACCTGGTTTTAACTACTATATATACACCTACATGGTACACAGAACAGGCTGCCTGCCATCATAGATCCTTCACAGAGGAGAAACACACCTGGTTTTAACTACTATATATACACCTACATGGTACACAGAACAGACTGCCTGCCATCATAGATCCTTCACAGAGGAGAAACACACCTGGTTTTAACTACTATATATACACCTACATGGTACACAGAACAGGCTGCCTGCCATCATAGATCCTTCACAGAGGAGAAACACACCTGGTTTTAACTACTATATATACACCTACATGGTACACAGAACAGACTGCCTGCCATCATAGATCCTTCACAGAGGAGAAACACACCTGGTTTTAACTACTATATATACACCTACATGGTACACAGAACAGACTGCCTGCCATCATAGATCCTTCACAGAGGAGAAACACACCTGGTTTTAACTACTATATATACACCTACATGGTACACAGAACAGACTGCCTGCCATCATAGATCCTTCACAGAGGAGAAACACACCTGGTTTTAACTACTATATATACACCTACATGGTACACAGAACAGACTGCCTGCCATCATAGATCCTTCACAGAGGAGAAACACACCTGGTTTTAACTACTATATATACACCTACATGGTACACAGAACAGGCTGCCTGCCATCATAGATACTTCACAGAGGAGAAACACACCTGGCTTTAACTACTATATATACACCTACATGGTACACAGAACAGGCTGCCTGCCATCATAGATCCTTCACAGAGGAGAAACACACCTGGTTTTAACCACCTCATATAAAACTACATATAAAACACAATTCTTGTTGTTGATATTGTTATTATTAATAATATTATTCATGGTCCCATGATAGCTTGAGCAGGTGAGGTACATAGTACAGTTGTGAGTTGTCCTTGTTCGGTACACCATCTGAACTCACCCCCAGATTCTCCCATACTTCTGAAAGCACTCTGTGTCAAAGTTAGTGAAACCCTGTAGAGAGAGAGAGAGAGAGAGAGAGAGAGAGAGAAAACAGCTGATTCATGGCTGGGCATGCCCTAGTTCTTGTAGGCGTGTCCTACACTTGAACAAAGAACACACATGAAACAGGTCAGATTGAGGAGGGTTGAAAACCTATTTTCGTTCTGGCATTTTGCACCTGCCCTGTGTTTTTGTTGTAGCTGCTTGACAAAGACATTTCCCCTCTGGGATCAATAAAGTACCTATCTATCTATCTATCTATCTATCTATCTATCTATCTATCTATCTATCTATCATTTTACATGGGGAAAAACACGACTGTGTCAAATATGAGAGAGATGTTTATTCTGCATGTATACTAACCTTTTTATACTCCATCATTGTGCCCAGGTAAGGTAGGGGTTTGGGACCAGGGATACCCATCTTAGTGAATACACCATAGGGCCAGTACCCATACCTGTAAACACACACACGCACACACACACACACACACACACACACACACACACACACACACACACACACACACACACACACACACACACACACACACACAGTAACTAGTAATATGTTCTAGAGAAGTCAGATCAAGTATAGTATCCCTGTATATAACCATGTTATTCTGTATATAACCATGTTATTCTCTATATAACCATGTTATTCTGTATATAACCATGTTATTCTCTATATAGCCATGTTGTTCTGTATATAGTCATGTTATTCCGTATATAGTCATGTTATTCTGTATATAACCATGGTCATCTGTATATAGCCATGTAATTCTCTATATAGCCATGTTATTCTGTATATAACCATGTTATTCTCTATATAGCCATGTTATTCTGTATATAACCATGTTATTCTGTATATAGCCATGTTATTCTGTATATAACCATGTTATTCTGTATATAACCATGTTATTCCGTATAAAGCCATGTTATTCTGTATATAGTCATGTTATTCTGTATATAACCATGTTATTCTGTATATAACCATGTTATTCTGTATATAACCATGTTATCATTGTTGGAAAATGACTCGTAAGTAAGCATTTCACTGTTAGTCTACACCTGTTATATACGAAGCATGTGACAAATAACATTTGATTTGATGTAATACAATTTCATTTGATGTCCTTACACTACTATGAGGGTAATGAGGATAGCCAGGAGGGTCCAGGTCTCAGAAGAGAAGTAGGGCAGAAAATGCATCATCTTTCCTCCGGTTCGGCTCCCTGTTGCTTCTGAAATCAAAGGTCCCGTTTTCTTTCCGGTTTGGTTTACTGCTGCTTCTAAAGGCTCGGTTCGAGTTCACTTGTCCAATAGTCTGACAGGTTTTGGGTTGTTTTTCTGTGCTGTTGTAGTGTGGTTCTTCTTTGCACGAGACTACCGACCGTTGCTGTTCTCGGTATTCTGTTTGAGAGAGTGCACGTTGCGCGTGATTATTTTATCCTCTCGGAAAAGCACCTGTGTGAAGCTAGCCACAATAAGGATGAGACACAATGGAATTTGCGGTTCGCCTTTAAAATAAGTAAGAGTCCCATATTGAAACTGATGCAAACGGATACAAATAGTCCGTTATGGAAAAAGTACTCCATTGTCATGAATTGATACCTTAATAGAAAATGACTCAAGTAAAAGTCAAAGTCACCCAGTAAAATACTACTTGAGTAAAAGTCTAAGAGTATTTGGTTTTAAATACACTTAAGTATTAAAAGTAAATGGATTTGCTAAAATGTACTTAAGTATCAAATAAATACACTCAGACATCATTTACACTCCAACACTCAGACATCATTTACACTCCAACACTCAGACATCATTTACACTCCAACACTCAGACATAATTTACAAATGAAGCATTTGTGTTTAGTGAGCCCACCAGATCAGAGGCATTAGGGATGACCACGGATGTTCTCTTGATACCAGATCAGAGGAAGTTGGGATGACCACGGATGTTCTCTTGATACCAGATCAGAGGCAGTAGGGATGACCACGGATGTTCTCTTGATACCAGATCAGAGGCAGTAGGGATGACCACGGATGTTCTCTTGATACCAGATCAGAGGAAGTTGGGATGACCACGGATGTTCTCTTGATACCAGATCAGAGGAAGTTGGGATGACCACGGATGTTCTCTTGATACCAGATCAGAGGCAGTAGGGATGACCACGGATGTTCTCTTGATACCAGATCAGAGGAAGTTGGGATGACCACGGATGTTCTCTTGATACCAGATCAGAGGAAGTTGGGACGACCACGGATGTTCTCTTGATACCAGATCAGAGGCAGTAGGGATGACCACGGATGTTCTCTTGATACCAGATCAGAGGAAGTTGGGATGACCACGGATGTTCTCTTGATACCAGATCAGAGGAAGTTGGGATGACCACGGATGTTCTCTTGATACCAGATCAGAGGAAGTAGGGATGACCACGGATGTTCTCTTGATACCAGATCAGAGGAAGTTGGGATGACCACGGATGTTCTCTTGATACCAGATCAGAGGAAGTTGGGATGACCACGGATGTTCTCTTGATACCAGATCAGAGGAAGTTGGGATGACCACGGATGTTCTCTTGATACCAGATAAGAGGAAGTTGGGATGACCACGGATGTTCTCTTGATACCAGATAAGAGGAAGTTGGGATGACCACGGATGTTCTCTTGATACCAGATCAGAGGAAGTTGGGGCGACCACGGATGTTCTCTTGATACCAGATCAGAGGAAGTTGGGATGACCACGGATGTTCTCTTGATACCAGATCAGAGGAAGTTGGGATGACCACGGATGTTCTCTTGATACCAGATCAGAGGAAGTTGGGATGACCACGGATGTTCTCTTGATACCAGATAAGAGGAAGTTGGGATGACCACGGATGTTCTCTTGATACCAGATCAGAGGAAGTTGGGATGACCACGGATGTTCTCTTGATACCAGATAAGAGGAAGTTGGGATGACCACGGATGTTCTCTTGATACCAGATCAGAGGAAGTTGGGATGACCACGGATGTTCTCTTGATACCAGATCAGAGGAAGTTGGGACGACCACGGATGTTCTCTTGATACCAGATCAGAGGAAGTTGGGATGACCACGGATGTTCTCTTGATACCAGATCAGAGGAAGTTGGGATGACCACGGATGTTCTCTTGATACCAGATCAGAGGCAGTTGGGACGACCACGGATGTTCTCTTGATACCAGATCAGAGGAAGTTGGGATGACCACGGATGTTCTCTTGATACCAGATCAGAGGAAGTTGGGATGACCACGGATGTTCTCTTGATACCAGATCAGAGGAAGTTGGGATGACCACGGATGTTCTCTTGATACCAGATCAGAGGAAGTTGGGATGACCACAGATGTTCTCTTGATACCAGATCAGAGGCAGTTGGGACGACCACGGATGTTCTCTTGATACCAGATCAGAGGAAGTTGGGATGACCACGGATGTTCTCTTGATACCAGATCAGAGGAAGTTGGGATGACCACGGATGTTCTCTTGATACCAGATCAGAGGAAGTTGGGATGACCACGGATGTTCTCTTGATACCAGATCAGAGGAAGTTGGGATGACCACGGATGTTCTCTTGATACCAGATAAGAGGAAGTTGGGATGACCACGGATGTTCTCTTGATACCAGATCAGAGGAAGTTGGGATGACCACGGATGTTCTCTTGATACCAGATCAGAGGAAGTTGGGATGACCACGGATGTTCTCTTGATACCAGATCAGAGGAAGTTGGGATGACCACGGATGTTCTCTTGATACCAGATCAGAGGAAGTTGGGATGACCACGGATGTTCTCTTGATACCAGATAAGAGGAAGTTGGGACGACCACGGATGTTCTCTTGATAAGTGCGTGATTTGGACCATTTTCCTGTCAAAATGTAATAAGTACTTTTGGGTGTCAGGGAAAATGTATGGAGTAAAAAGTACATTATTTAAGTTATAAAATTATAAAAGTTAAAGTTGTTAAATATAAATAGTAAAGTACAGATATCCCAAAAAACTACTTCAGTAGTACTTCAAAGTATTTTTACTGAAGTACTTTACACCACTGAACATGGTGGAATAATGCCGTATCTGGACTAGGTAATGCTGAACAAGGTGGAATAATGCCGTATCTGGACTAGGTAATGCTGAACAAGGTGGAATAATGCCATATTTGGACTAGGTAATGCTGAACAAGGTGGAATAATGCCATATCTGGACTAGGTAATGCTGAACAAGGTGGAATAATGCCATATCTGGACTAGGTAATGCTGAACAAGGTGGAATAATGCCATATCTGGACTAGGTAATGCTGAACAAGGTGGAATAATGCCATATCTGGACTAGGTAATGCTGAACATGGTGGAATAATGCCATATCTGGACTAGGTAATGCTGAACAAGGTGGAATAATGCCATATCTGGACTAGGTAATGCTGAACAAGGTGGAATAATGCCATATCTGGACTAGGTAATGCTGAACAAGGTTGGGATGTTGTTATATAAATTAAACAAAAGACAATAAGTAGTTAAAGTTAAAGTGAAGAGTTTACACAAATATAATCGTATCAGCTCTTGTTGCAGGACTGTGTGAAATCACCTCACATTCAGTAGGTAAGGCTGTACATCGCAATATGAACGTTCAATAGGGCACACAATAGGGAACAGCCCAGTATTATCACTCAGGCTAATGTTGTTCACGACACACACACGCAATAAAGCTGTAGAGGAGGGAGAGTGTGTGAGAGGTGAAAGCCGAGCAGGAAGGGATGGTGAATGATCTACAGAGAGAGCAGGGGCATATTCATTACGGAAACCGTTTAACGTTTAACAACTAAATATGAAGCGAACGGAGCAAAATGAGAGTTTCTATTGGATACATTCATGTAGGTCCCTCTACGTTTCGTTCAGTTTGCTTCCGTTTAAGAAACGTTTTGCAACTACGCCCCTGGTAGAGAGACGAGAGATCTCTGATTACCAGAGAGCTGCAGCAACCGAGATGATTCGCAGATAAACAGACAAACAGATGAAGCGGTTGATTATAAGGCGCGAAGTTCATACTATGAAGTCATTTATTTACTGCCTGAAGACGGATGCCATGTGAAAAAGTGTTCATTTCGATATTTTCTTTGGTCGAAAGGACGGTTAAAATACAAAAACACAACAACAAGCTAACTCACTTCCTCGTTACATTACGAGACCCACGCTCTCTTTCTCACCGTCACAGACACACCTTCCCTCCGCCTGACCCAACACAACCTGCCACTCAACCTTTCTCACCATCACACACACCTTCCCTCCGCCTGACCCAACACAACCTGCCACTCAACCTTTCTCAATGTCACAGACACACCTTCCCTCCGCCTTACTGTATAGTCTTACTGTATAACCTTTCTCAATGTCACAGACACACCTTCCCTCCGCCTTACTGTATAGTCTTACTGTATAACCTTTCTCAATGTCACAGACACACCTTCCCTCCGCCTGACCCAATACAACCTGCCACTCAAACTTTCTCAATGTCACACACACAACCTGCCACTCAACCTTTCTCACCATCACACACACAACCTGCCACTCAAACTTTCTCAATGTCACAGACACACCTTCCCTCCGCCTGACCCAACACAACCTGCCACTCAACCTTTCTCAATGTCACAGACACACCTTCCCTCCGCCTGACCCAACACAACCTGCCACTCAAACTTTCTCAATGTCACAGACACACCTTCCCTCCGCCTGACCCAACACATCATTCTGAAGAGGTTAGGTCTAGGGTGAAACCGGGATCATTCTGAAGAGGTTAGGTCTAGGGTGAAACCGGGATCATTCTGAAGAGGTTAGGTCTAGGGTGAAACCGGGATCATTCTGAAGAGGTTAGGTCTAGGGTGAAACCGGGATCATTCTGAAGAGGTTAGGTCTAGGGTGAAACCGGGATCATTCTGAAGAGGTTAGGTCTAGGGTGAAACCGGAGTCGTGTGAAAATGGGGATCCTTCCGTCCTTCACCCCAGAGACGTGGATGCTCCTGGCCATACTCACCAGCCTCTTAGTAGTGGCAGATCTGTGTGTGTGCTAACCATAAATACTTCAGTCTGTCTGTTTGCTTCTGGTTAAAACCTATAGAGTACACTATACAGTAAGTCTGCTACAGAGACATGAACCCAACACTATACAGTAGGTCTGCTACAGAGACATGAACCCAACACTATACAGTAGGTCTGCTACAGAGACATGAACCCAACACTATACAGTAGGTCTGCTACAGAGACATGAACCCAACACTATACAGTAGGTCTGCTACAGAGACATGAACCCAACACTATACAGTAGGTCTGCTACAGAGACATGAACCCAACACTATACAGTAAGTCTGCTACAGAGACATGAACCCAACACTATACAGTAGGTCTGCTACAGAGACATGAACCCAACACTATACAGTAAGTCTGCTACAGAGACATGAACCCAACACTATACAGTAGGTCTGCTACAGAGACATGAACCCAACACTATACAGTAGGTCTGCTACAGAGACATGAACCCAACACTATACAGTAGGTCTGCTACAGAGACATGAACCCAACACTATACAGTAGGTCTGCTACAGAGACATGAACCCAACACTATACAGTAGGTCTGCTACAGAGACATGAACCCAACACTATACAGTAGGTCTGCTACAGAGACATGAACCCAACACTATACAGTAGATCTGCTACAGACATGAACCCAACACTATACAGTAGGTCTGCTACAGAGACATGAACCCAACACTATACAGTAGGTCTGCTACAGAGACATGAACCCAACACTATACAGTAGGTCTGCTACAGAGACATGAACCCAACACTATACAGTAGGTCTGCTACAGAGACATGAACCCAACACTATACAGTAGATCTGCTACAGAGACATGAACCCAACACTATACAGTAGGTCATTATCAAGCCCCAGTGGAGCTCCTCAGTCCAGTCCCACTTCATTATCAAGCCATAAATGGCCTCTTGGCCCTGTGGAACAACAGGTAGAGTGGAGCAAAGGTGGAAGGTTTTCATCAAATCATCTGTGTAAAAGTCTCTCACACACACAGGTTAATGAATCCTGTCAGAGTATTTAATAGACATACAGTGTCTTCAGAAAGTATTCAGACCCTTCCTTTCTCTACATTGTTACACTACAGCCTTATTCTAAAATGGATGACATTGTTGTCGTTTCCCTCAGCAATCTACACACAGTACCCCATAATGACAAAGCAAAAACAGGTTAAGACATGTTTGAAAAAAATAACTTATTTATTTAAGAGAGCAGACTGTACACTACAGAGACAGAGAGAGAGAGCAGAGTGTACACTAGAGAGACAGAGAGAGAGAGCAGAGTGTACACTACAGAGACAGAGAGAGAGAGCAGAGTGTACACTACAGAGACAGAGAGAGAGAGCAGAGTGTACACTAGAGAGACAGAGAGAGAGAGCAGAGTGTACACTAGAGAGACAGAGAGAGAGAGCAGAGTGTACACTACAGAGACAGAGAGAGAGCAGAGTGTACACTACAGAGACAGAGAGAGAGAGCAGAGTGTACACTACAGAGACAGAGAGCAGAGTGTACACTACAGAGACAGAGAGAGAGAGAGCAAAGTGTACACTACAGAGACAGAGAGAGAGAGAGCAGAGTGTACACTACAGAGACAGAGAGCAGAGTGTACACTACAGAGAGACAGAGAGAGCAGTGTACACTACAGAGACAGAGAGAGCAGTGTGTACACTACAGAGAGAGAGAGAGTACACTACAGAGACAGAGACAGAGAGAGAGGAGAGTACACTACAGAGAGAGAGAGAGAGAGAGAAGAGTACACTACAGAGAGAGAGAGAGAGAGAGAAGAGTGTACACTACAGAGAGAGAGAGAGAGAGAGAGAGAGAGAGAGAGAGAGAAGAGTGTACACTACAGAGACAGAGAGAGAGAGAGAGCAGTGTGTACACTAGAGAGAGAGAGAGAGAGAGAGAGAGAGAGAGAGAGAGAGAGAGAGAGAGAGAGAGAGAGAGAGAGCAGTGTGTACACTAGAGAGAGAGAGAGAGAGAGAGAGAGAGCAGAGTTTACACTAGAGAGAGAGAGAGCAGTGTGTACACTAGAGAGAGAGAGAGAGAGAGAGAGAGAGAGAGCGAGCAGTGTGTACACTAGAGAGAGAGAGAGAGAGAGAGAGAGAGAGAGAGAGCAGTGTGTACACTAGAGAGAGAGAGAGAGCAGAGTTTACACTAGAGAGAGAGAGAGCAGAGTGTACACTAGAGAGAGAGAGAGAGAGAGAGAGAGAGAGAGCAGAGTGTACACTAGAGAGAGAGAGAGAGCAGAGTGTACACTAGAGAGAGAGAGAGAGCAGAGTGTACACTAGAGAGAGAGAGAGAGAGAGAGAGAGAGAGCAGAGTTTACACTACAGGGAGAGAAACTGACTACAACAGGTGATTACATCATGTGTTCTCTGGGTCAGAGTTTAGAGGTCAGGGGTCAAAGGTGTTAAAGGAAGAGCGGAAGTCCCTCTCCCAGTTCCTGTCCTTCTCCTCCCTTCTGCTCTCCTCCTTCATCCCCCTCCTCCCCTCCTTCCCCGTCCGGCTGACTGCCTGCGGGTCCTGAGGTTGGAAGTGTGTGACCTTGGGTCGGGGTGTGGGTCCGTACCCCAGGCCTCTACTGTCTCTCTTTAGGACGGTCCGGACCGGCCGTTTGTGACCCTCACCATCTGGCCCCAGCCCCCCGCCAGGGGTCCATCCGGAGCGCAGCATCATCTGGTAGGCGGGGGTGGAGGGGGGGAGGCAGTAGTGGGGAGGGGGGAGAGGGCGGGAGAGAGAGAACAGGTGGAGGGTGGAGGAGAGGTGTGTCTCTGGAGGACAGGAGTAGTGGACACTGCAGACTGGACACCACTGGGTCTGGTTCTGGGTGGACTGGTTCTGATGTGTCTGGACTGCTGCTGCCACTGGGGGAGAACTGGGGGGGAGGGGTGAGGAGCAGAGAGTGAGAGAGGGTGGGGGGGAGTGGAGCAGAGAGAGAGATAGGGGTGGGGGAGAGAGGAGAGGAGCAGAGAGAGAGGGGTGGGGGGAGGAGCAGAGAGAGAGAGAGAGGGGTGGGGGGAGGAGCAGAGAGAGAGAGAGAGGGGTGGGGGGAGGAGCAGAGAGAGAGAGGGGAGAGGAGCAGAGAGAGAGAGGGGAGAGGAGCAGAGAGAGAGAGGGGAGAGGAGCAGAGAGAGAGAGAGGAGAGGAGCAGAGAGAGAGAGGGGAGAGGAGCAGAGAGAGAGAGAGGAGAGGAGCAGAGAGAGAGAGAGGAGAGGAGCAGAGAGAGAGAGAGAGGGGTGGGGGGAGGAGCAGAGAGAGAGAGGGTAGAGGAGCAGAGAGAGAGAGGGGGGAGAGGAGCAGAGAGAGAGGGGGGAGAGGAGCAGAGAGAGAGAGAGGGGTGGGGGGAGGAGCAGAGAGAGAGAGGGGAGAGGAGCAGAGAGAGAGAGAGGGGTGGGGGTAGAGGAGCAGAGAGAGAGAGGGGGGAGAGGAGCAGAGAGAGAGGGGGGAGAGGAGCAGAGAGAGAGGGGGGGGGGAGAGGAGCAGAGAGAGAGGGGGGGGGGGGAGAGGAGCAGAGAGAGAGGGGGGGGGGAGAGGAGCAGAGAGAGAGGGGGCGGGGAGGGGGGAGCAGAGAGAGAGAGAGGGAGGAAACATGAGTATCTCCTTGACAACATAAACCTTTAATCACAGGCCTAATTACTACCCTATGCCAGGGGGAGGTAACCCTGTTCCTGGAGTGCGTTAGGCGGTTGACCAAACTGTTTGGCCCAGCGTCGTCCGGGTTAGGGGAGGGTTTGGCCCAGCGTCGTCCGGGTTAGGGGAGGGTTTGGCCCAGCGTCGTCCGGGTTAGGGGAGGGTTTGGCCCAGCGTCGTCCGGGTTAGGGGAGGGTTTGGCCCAGCGTCGTCCGGGTTAGGGGAGGGTTTGGCCCAGCGTCGTCCGGGTTAGGGGAGGGTTTGGCCCAGCGTCGTCCGGGTTAGGGGAGGGTTTGGCCCAGCGTCGTCCGGGTTAGGGGAGGATTTGGCCCAGCGTCGTCCGGGTTAGGGGAGGGTTTGGCCCAGCGTCGTCCGGGTTAGGGGAGGGTTTTGCCGGCCGGGATGTCCTTGTCCCATCGCACTCTAGCGATTCCTGTGGCGGGCCGGGCGCATGCTGACACGGTTGCCAGTTGTACGGTGTTTCCTCCGACACATTGGTGCGGCTGGCGTCCGGGTTAAGCGAGCAGTGTGTCAAGAAGCCGTACGGGAGTTGCAGTCATGGGACAAGACTGTAACTACCAGGGTTAGGGTTAGGGTCAGTTAAATTAAACCTCCAGGACCAGGGTTGCTGCCCTGCCGTACACAACTACTACACTAAATGGTGATCCTGCCTAGCAACGATAGACAGACGTTCAGCCACGCAACTATGAACTGGATGCAATTACACTGAATAGCTGCGTACGCTATGAAGTTAAAACAGTACGGTGGACCGCATGAGAGCACGGTCCCTGGCTGTCTGTGTTCGCTCTGTCAGTAACTGACCTGTGGTCATGCTGGTCCGCTCTACTCTGTCTCCCATGCTGGTCGCGGTCACCCGTCTCATGGTCATGGTCCTGCGTAGACCCGAAGCGGTCCAGTTCCTCTAGGACCCCGCTATGCCTCGCACTCCTAGCCAGCTCCCTGGCGTCACGGCCCTGCGTGTCCACCACGCCTACCCATGCTGCCCCCTGCTGGAGGAGGAGCCTAACGACACCCCGCTGGCCTGCCGCTGCTGCACACATCAGACCAGTCCACCACCAGCTGTCCTAGAGAGAGAGACAGAGAGAGAGAGAGATACAGAGAGAAAATTGAGAGATAAAGAGAGACAGAGAGAGAGGAGATGGAGAGAGAAAGAGAGAGGGTGAGACACATTAAGAAATGTGTAGAGAACATTTTAAATGTTGTTCATTTATCAGACACTCTTATCCAGAGCAACTTAGTCAGTTCATTCAACTAAGGTAGGTAACCACCACAGTCAGTTCATTCAACTAAGGTAGGTAACCACCACAGTCAGTTCATTCAACTAAGGTAGGTAACCACCACAGTCAGTTCATTCAACTAAGGTAGGTAACCACCACAGTCAGTTCATTCAACTAAGGTAGGTAACCACCACAGTCAGTTCATTCAACTAAGGTAGGTAACCACCACAGTCAGTTCATTCAACTAAGGTAGGTAACCACCACAGTCAGTTCATTCAACTAAGGTAGGTAACCACCACAGTCAGTTCATTCAACTAAGGTAGGTAACCACCACAGTCAGTTCATTCTCCACAAGCAATAAACACGTTAGACACATGGTAACCACATGTGTAGGCCGTTATTGTAAATAAGAATGTGTTCTTAGCTGACTAGCCTAGTTAAATAAAGGTTAATTCATTAATTAAAAGAGTTAGAACATGTTAGTTCACATTTGACCTGGCTGTCAAATAGATGCATTTAGAACATTGAATACTTTTTATTAAATCGAATACAAACCGTGAATTGAGTACTACTGGCATTTCTATGTAGTGAGCTTGGATCCTCCTGGTGAGGTAGCCCTCCCTGCGACTTCAAAATCAGGGTCACCCTCGGCCCTAGAGGGAAATTCATCTTTGTCTAATGGTCACGTCACTGAGGTGATTAGATTCAACTGCCCCGGGTTGAACCGGGCTATGGCCTGTCGTGTGACTGGGTGAAGCCGGCGAGGGAGGCACGCCCTGCTCAAATCGAACAGTAACCTGCGGCGCTCTGTCATAATGTCACAAGGCAGCATGGTGCAGCGTTCAGAAACACACCATCTCTTTTCCGTAAAATATATGTAAGAATCCTCCTCTTTACTCCACATGCTTAACTTAGGTCACAATTTGAGCTCCTGAGTGGCGCAGCGGTCTAAGGCACTGTGTCTCAGTGCTAGAGGCGTCACTACAGACCCTGGTTCGATCCCGGGATGTATCACAACCGGTCATGATCGGGAGTCCCATAGTGCGGCACACAATTGGCCCAGGTAGGCCGTCATTGTAAATAAGAATTAGTTCTTAACTGACTTGCCTAGTTAAATAATAATAATTTAAAAAACTTCTCTGTGGGCTTTGAACGGGTCACCTGGCCCGGGAGGCAGCCTGTTGGCAAAACGACTGCAATCACTTTTCACCCAGTGTAAACTCTGCCAACCCGGTGCCCGGTCCAGTAATCAAATCTCCTAATTGGTTTCTCCCGTGGGAGACCCAGGATCCCTCCTGTGACCTACCTGGAAGTTGACATCCACCCCCCGGGACAGCAGGCCTCTCACCCCAGACAGGTCACCTTCCTGGGCACAACGCAGCAGCCTCAGCCCCTCCAGCTCTGTGGTAGTACTGGTGGTGCTAGCCTGCTGCCTGCTAGCCTGTGGGAAAGAATGTACTTTATCTACATTTTGGTCAATCAGAAGATGCTCTTATCCAGAGCAACTTAGTGGCAATTGAAATACTAATTAAGAATATATATATATATATATATATATACAGTGGGTGAAATAAGTATTGATCACATCACAATTTTTCTCAGTAAATATATTTCCAAAGGTGCTATTGACATGAAATGTTCACCAGATGTTGGTAACAACCCAAGTAATCCATACATACAAAGAAACCAAAACAATTAAGTTCAGAAATTAAGTTGTGTAATAATGTGAAATATGAACTGTAACTCAGTACACTGAGTAAATAATGTATTTTTAAATGCTACATGTCATGATCATAGATGACGTAGCTACTAGGCTGTATTGGTGATACCTGGACGTGCTCCCCTGATCTCCTCCTCCTCTCTTTCCTCCTCCTCTCCTGTCCTCGTCTCTCCCCTCCACCTCCCTCGTCTATGAGGCTCTGATAGAAGCGCCGTGCCTCCTCTCCTCCCAGGGTGGAGGGTTGAGGACCGCCGGCGGCTCCTCCGGTCCCCGACCACAGCAGCTCTTCCTCCCGGCCCGGGGTGGAGGGTTGAGGACCGCCGGCGGCTCCTCCGGTCCCCGACCACAGCAGCTCTTCCTCCCGGCCCGGGGTGGAGGGTTGAGGACCGCCGGCGGCTCCTCCGGTCCCCGACCACAGCAGCTCTTCCTCCCGGCCCGGGGTGAAGTATCTCAGCGAGCTCATGGCCAGACGACAGACACCTTAGTCACCTAAAACACTGTTGACCAACACAATAGTGATTAGATTTGTTTCAACGTTCGTTAGTCACCTTTCTTTCCACAGCTAGTTAACTACAGTCTAAGTCATCCGTCCTATTGGTGTTTTTAGTTAGTAGTAAGAGTATTTAGCCAGCCTCAACCAAATATATTGTCTGTGCCTCGACGCTCGGTCGTTAAGGCTCACAGCTAGCTGTATTAGCTATAGGCAGCTAGCAAACTGAATCTAAATAACGTTAGGTGCCTAGATATTTAACTAAAATGTAAAATATGTGGACATTTAACGGTCCTTTCCTTACTAAATAAGTGATGTGGCGGATCATCAAATAGCTGCTCTACGACCAGCCGAACTGGAAAGCTAACGTTAGCTATTTCAGCGACAGATTGGTGATTAGATATTAGTAGCAGCAAGCTAACCAAATGGTTTACTTAGAAAACATGAGTATTATAACAATTAATATATCTATACAAAATCATGAAAAACTTCTATGAAGGGTTAGTTCGTTACCTAAGGTCAAGCAGCGTGCCTCCATCTATGCCCACAGCGCCACCTGCCGCCTGGAGTTGGTAACGCAGGACGAGTTGATATTCATTCAGTCAAAAGGGTCTATAGTGCGCCTGCTGGTGGAACAGTAGATATTAACTATTGGGCTTCCACATTTTATTTCTATCCAGACCAAAATATGTTGCATGAATCAAATACTTTTTTATACTGAACAAAAATATAACCGCAACATGCAAACATGTCAATGATTTTACTGAGTTCATATAAGGAAATCAGTCAATTGAAAGAAATTAATTAGGCCCAATCTATGAATTTCACATGACTGGGCAGGGGTGCAGCTCATGACTGGGCAGGGGTGCAGCTCATGACTGGGCAGGGGTGAAAACATGGAACATTCATCAGGTAGTGAATGTCAACAACTTATCAATGTAATCAGAACTAAAAGCTTTGTATTTGGTGCAGATCATTCCCTAAGTACTAGACCTCAATCTGGTAATGAATGATGTGGCTGCTGGTTGAATCAATGTTGTTTCAAGTGAATTTGTCAACATATTGTGACGTGGAATCGAGGTGTAAAACACATTTGGGATTTACAAAAAGTAATCAACGTGAACTGTTGTTTTGAGGGTGAAATTTCAACCAGAGGATTATGTCATCATGGTTCTCATGTCAACCTGCTCCTCCTCACACTCCACTGGCTTCCAGTTGAAGCTCGTCTCCTACAAAACCATGGAGCTTGTCTACGAAGCTGTGAGGGGAACGGCACCTCCTTACCTCCAGGCTCTGATCAGACCCTACACCCAAACGAGGACACTACGTTCATCCACCTCTGGCCTGCTAGCCCCCCTACCTCTACGGAAGCACAGTTCAGGCTCATCCCAGTCAAAGCTATTCGCTGCTTTGGCACCCCAATGGTGGAACAAGCTCCCCCTCGACGCCAGGACAGCGGAGTCACTGACCACCTTCCGGAGACACTTGAAACCCGACCTCTTTAAGGAATACCTGGAATAGTATAACAGTAATCCTCCTAGAGATGTGGTTTTCCCTGATAGCACTGACGTTGCTCACAGCAGCTTGTTTAAACAAATGTACTTACTGTGATGGAGATGTGGTTTTCCCTGATAGCACTAACGTTGCTCACAGCAGCTTGTTTAAACAAATGTACTTACTGTGATGGAGATGTGGTTTTCCCTGATAGCACTGACGTTGCTCACAGCAGCTTGTTTAAAGAAATGTACTTCCTGTGACGGAGATGTGGTTTTCCCTGATAGCACTGACGTTGCTCACAGCTGCTTGTTTAAAGAAATGTACTTATTGTGGTGGAGATGTGGTTTTCCCACTGGTTATCCTAAGTTGAATGCACCAATGTGTAAGTGGCTCTGGATAAGAGCGTCTGTTAAATTACTACAATGTAAATGTAACCAATGTACCTTGTATAACATACAGTGCCTTTTGAAAGTCTTCACCCCTTGAACTTTTTCCACATTTTGTTGCGTTACAAAGTGGGATTGAAATATATTTAATTGTCATTGATCGACACAAAATACTCCAGAATGTCAAAGTGAAAAGAACATTCTACAAATGTTTACTAATTCATAGAAATGTAATAACTAAAATATTGCCTAAATTACTCAAATTTTGATTAAAATTGATTTAATTGTCATTTTTTTGTCATCGATCTACACAAAATACTCTGCAATGTCAAAGTGGATGAAAAATTATAACATTTGTAAAAAAAAAAAAAAAAAAAAAAAAGAATATATTTACATACAGTACCAGTAAAAAATGACACACCTACTAATTACAGGGTTTTTCTTTATTTTTACTATTTTCTACATTGTAGAATAATAGTGAAGACATCAAAACTATGAAATAACACATATGGAATTGTGTAGTAACAAAAAAAAGTGTTAAACAAATAATATATATATATATATATTTGAGATTCTTCAAAGTAGCCACTCTTAGAATTCTCTCAACCAGCTTCATGAAGTAGTCACCTGGAATGCATTTCAATTAACAGGTGTGCTTTCTTAGAAGTTAATTTGTGGAATTTAAAAAAATATGCTAAAATAAGCAAAGAGAAACAACAGTCCATCATTACTTGAAGACATGAAGGTCAATCAATCTGGAAACTTTCAAGAACTTTGAAAGTTTCTTCAAGTGTAGTCTCAAAAACCATTAAGCGCTATGATGAAACTGGCTCTCATGAGGACCGCCACAGGAAAGGAAGATCCAGAGTTACCTACTGAGAGGATAAGTTCATTAGAGTTACCAGCCTCAGAAATTGCAGCTCAAATAAATGATATGTGGGAACTCCTTCAAGACTGTTGGAAAAGCATTCCAGGTGAAGCTGGTTGAGAGAATGCCAAGAGTGTGCAAAGCTGTCATCAAGGCGAAGGGTGGCTACTTTGAAAAATCTAAAAAGTATTTTGATTTGTTTAACACTTTTTTGGTTATTACATTATTCCATATGTGTTATTTCATAGTGTTGATGTCTTTATTATTCTACAATGTAGAAAATAGTAAAATAAAGAAAAACCTTTGAATGAGTAGGTTTCCAAACTTTTAGGTCTATACTGCTCCTACATGGTGTAACAATACATCATGTATATAATGAACAGACTAGGTCTATACTGCTCCTACATGGTGTAACAATACATCATGTATATAATGAACAGACTAGGAATATACTGCTCCTACATTGTGTAACAATACATCATGTATATAATGAACAGACTAGGTCTATACTGCTCCTACATGGTGTAACAATACATCATGTATATAATGAACAGACTAGGTCTATACTGCTCCTACATGGTGTAACAATACATCATGTATATAATGAACAGACTAGGTCTATACTGCTCCTACAAGGTGAAACAATACATCATGTAGATGTATATAATGAACAGACTAGGTCTATACTGCTCCTACATGGTGAAACAATACATCATGTATATAATGAACAGACTAGGTCTATACTGCTCCAACATGGTGAAACAATACATCATGTAGATGTATATAATGAACAGACTAGGTCTATACTGCTCCTACATGGTGTAACAATACATCATGTAGATGTATATAATGAACAGACTAGGTCTATACTGCTCCTACATGGTGAAACAATACATCATGTATATAATGAACAGACTAGGTCTATACTGCTCCTACATGGTGTAACAATACATCATGTATATAATGAACAGACTAGGTCTATACTGCTCCTACATGGTGTAACAATACATCATGTATATAATGAACAGACTAGGTCTATACTGCTCCTACATGGTGTAACAATACATCAAGTAGATGTATATAATGAACAGACTAGGTCTATACTGCTCCTACATGGTGTAACAATACATCATGTAGATGTATATAATGAACAGACTAGGTCTATACTGCTCCTACATGGTGTAACAATACATCAAGTAGATGTATATAATGAACAGACTAGGTCTATACTGCTCCTACATGGTGTAACAATACATCATGTATATAATGAACAGACTAGGTCTATACTGCTCCTACATGGTGTAACAATACATCATGTAGATGTATATAATGAACAGACTAGGTCTATACTGCTCCTACATGGTGTAACAATACATCATGTATATAATGAACAGACTAGGTCTATACTGCTACTACATGGTGTAACAATACATCATGTAGATGTATATAATGAACAGACTAGGTCTATACTGCTCCTACAAGGTGTAACAATACATCATGTAGATGTATATAATGAACAGACTAGGTCTATACTGCTCCTACATGGTGTAACAATACATCATGTAGATGTATATAATGAACAGACTAGGTCTATACTGCTCCTACATGGTGTAACAATACATCATCTAGATGTATATAATGAACAGACTAGGTCTATACTGCTCCTACAAGGTGTAACAATACATCATGTAGATGTATATAATGAACAGACTAGGTTTATACTGCTCCTACAAGGTGTAACAATACATCATGTATATAATGAACAGACTAGGTCTATACTGGTCCTACGTGGTGTAACAATACATCATGTATATAATGAACTGACTAGGTCTATACTGCTCCTACATGGTGTAACAATACATCATGTATATAATGAACAGACTAGGTCTATACTGCTCCTACATGGTGTAACAATACATCATGTATATAATGAACAGACTAGGTCTATACTGATCCTACATGGTGTAACAATACATCATGTATATAATGAACAGACTAGGTCTATACTGCTCCTACATGGTGTAACAATACATCATGTAGATGTATATAATGAACAGACTAGGTCTATACTGCTCCTACATGGTGTAACAATACATCATGTATATAATGAACTGACTAGGTCTATACTGCTCCTACATCTATTTAATAATTTATATTTAGCAATATCCAAATCATATATCCAATCAAATTCAAGAAATGCAAAATTCCATTCATCAATATAATAATTTTCATAGACTAGCATCCTGCCCATGTGAAGTAGATCAAGCTGCCTCACACTACAGAAACAGGAGATAGGCTCTTCCTGGCTCAGACAAGCCATGGCTTGTGCAAGGCTACGTACTTCCTCTGGCCTACTTATATAATATTTTACATTTAGCAATATCCAAATAAAATAATGAACAACAAGAGGTTTTATACTTGTATCAAATCAATCAATGCTCATAATCTAAACAAAATACCTATTTAAACATTTTTTAAATCAGATTTTAGACATGATCATATCTTGAGATGAAAAACAAAAGTAGCTCTATCTTTGAGTAACGTCATATTTGACCCAAATATTCCTCAAGTGTCATTTGTCACAGAATCTCCTCTTGGATCACTGAGACTAGGATCTGTACTTATCTATTTCATCATTATTTACAAATCAATTTTTTTACATTGCTGCCTAATTGTAAATATCCACAGACACTGTTTGTACATAATAAATATTCATGTAAACTTCAACTAGTATTACATTTTTATGATTTATGGACAAACTATAGCAACATATTTTGGCTTTTATTTAAATAAGTTAGGTTTTTGTAAAGTAAAACAAATGGCAGAGAATTTAATTCAGACGCATTTCAGAGAATTTGGGTTTAAAATGTACAAAATTCAGGTGAAAATGAAAAATGTTTTGAAAATAAGACACTGCCAAAACTAGACATCTTAGTCCTCAGGATGATAGCTGATATTTGGAGATGCATCATGCTTTTGTAACTCAATTTGCTACAGAATCACCAATATAAACAAAAACAAAAACACAAATTCTCAGTCAAAAAACATCAGACAAAACACAGCTCCTCAATTCTCTTGTGTCTTTTTAGGTCCTCTGATCAGGAATATGTCTTTCCACAATGAGAGCAGTGGGATGCCTTCGTTTCCTGTATTTTTTCATGCTTATGCTGATTCCTTAACCAATTAAATCTCTTTCCACATTGGGAGCAGTGGTAGGTCTTATCCCCTCCTGTGAGTGTCCTGTCATGCCTATTCAAGGCCCCTAACTGGGTAAAACTCATTACACACTGGGAGCATTGGTGAGGCTTCTCTCCTGTGTGTGTGTTCTCTCATGTTTTTTAAGATACCCAAAGTGGGTAAAATTCTTCCCACACAGGGAGCATTGGTAAGGCTTTTCTAGTGTGTGCGTCCTCTCATGCTCTTTTAGGTTCCCTGACCGGGTAAAACTCTTCCCACACTGGGAACATTGGAAAGGCTTTTCTCGTGCGTGTGTCCTCTCATGCTCTTTTAGATTCTCTAACCGGGTAAAATTCTTTCCACACTGGGAACATTGGAAAGGCTTTTCTCCTGTGTGTGTCCTAGCATGCCTATTAAGGTCCCCTAACTGAGTAAAACTCTTTCCACACTGGGAGCAGAGGTGAGGCTTCTCTCCTGTGTGTGTTCTCTCATGTTTTTTCAGATAGCCTAATTGGGTAAAACTCTTTCCACACAGGCAGCATGGGTAGGGCTTTTCTCGTGCATGTGTTCTCTCATGCTCTTTTAGGTTCCCTAACCTGGTAAAATTCTTTCCACACAGGGAACATTGGAAAGGCTTTTCTCCTGTGTGTGTCCTCGCATGCCTATTCAGGTCCCCTAACTGGGTAAAACTCTTTCCACACTGAGAGCAAAGGTGAGGCTTCTCTCCTGTGTGTGTTCTCTCATGGTTTTTCAGCTGCCCTAAGTAGGTAAAACTCTTTCCACACTGGGAGCAGTGGAAAGGCTTCTGTCCGGTGTGTATTTTCTTGTGATCTTTAAGGTTCCCTAACTGGGTAAAACTCTTTCCACACTGAGAGCATTGGAAAGGCTTCTCTCCTGTGTGTATTCTCTCATGATCTTTTAGGCTCCCTAACTGGGTAAAACGCTTTTCACAATGAGAGCATTGGAAAGGCTTCTCTCCTGTGTGTATTCGCTCATGCTCCTTAAGGCTCCATAACAACCTAAAACTCTTTCCACAGTGGGAACAGTGGTAAGGCTTCTCTCCTGTGTGTATTTTCTTATGTATTTTCAGGCTTGCTAACTGGTTAAAACTCTTTCCACACTGGGAACATTGGAAAGGCTTTTCTCCTGTGTGTGTCCTCTCATGTTCTGTTAGGTTCCGTAACTTAGTAAAACTCTTTCCACAGTGGAAGCAGTGGCGCCGTCTCGCTTGTTTGGACGTCTCAGTGTTTGGCTCCTCTGAGGGACTCTTCCTGCTGTCAGAGTGAGAGTCTGGTCTCTCTCCTGCCAAAGACAGAGAATTTAGTTAAACAGAGTATTTAATTAAACAGAGAGACATCATATTTACTTAAACAGAGTATTTATTTAAACAGAGAGAGACAATACTATATTTAACTAAATACTATGTTAAACAGAGAGACCTGAATGAAACCTCCACATACATTTTACTTCTTAGTCGTTTAGATGACGCCCTTATCCGGAGTGCATCCATCAACAGTTAAGCAGACATTCCCTGAAATGGGGCTCTAGAAAAACCTTTCAGGGTTCACAGCGTAGCTCTCTAGAAAGACTGATCAGGGTTCACAGCGTAGCTCTCTAGAAAGACTGATCAGGGTTCACAGCGTAGCTCTCTAGAAAGACTGATCAGGGTTCACAGCGGAGCTCTCTAGAAAGACTGATCAGGGTTCACAGCGTAGCTCTCTAGAAAGACTGATCAGGGTTCACAGCGTAGCTCTCTAGAAAGACTGATCAGGGTTCACAGCGGAGCTCTCTAGAAAGACTGATCAGGGTTCACAGCGGAGCTCTCTAGAAAGACTGATCAGGGTTCACAGCGGAGCTCTCTAGAAAGACTGATCAGGGTTCACAGCGGAGCTCTCTAGAAAGACTGATCAGGGTTCACAGCGGAGCTCTCTAGAAAGACTGATCAGGGTTCACAGCGGAGCTCTCTAGAAAGACTGATCAGGGTTCACAGCGGAGCTCTCTAGAAAGACTGATCAGGGTTCACAGCGTAGCTCTCTAGAAAGACTGATCAGGGTTCACAGCGGAGCTCTCTAGAAAGACTGATCAGGGTTCACAGCGTAGCTCTCTAGAAAGACTGATCAGGGTTCACAGCGGAGCTCTCTAGAAAGACTGATCAGGGTTCACAGCGGAGCTCTCTAGAAAGACTGATCAGGGTTCACAGCGTAGCTCTCTAGAAAGACTGATCAGGGTTCACAGCGGAGCTCTCTAGAAAGACTGATCAGGGTTCACAGCGGAGCTCTCTAGAAAGACTGATCAGGGTTCACAGCGGAGCTCTCTAGAAAGACTGATCAGGGTTCACAGCGGAGCTCTCTAGAAAGACTGATCAGGGTTCACAGCGGAGCTCTCTAGAAAGACTGATCAGGGTTTACAGCGTAGCTCTCTAGAAAGACTGATCAGGGTTCACAGCGGAGCTCTCTAGAAAGACTGATCAGGGTTCACAGCGTAGCTCTCTAGAAAGACTGATCAGGGTTCACAGCGGAGCTCTCTAGAAAGGGTGAGGTATTGGTCAAAAAATGACAGATTTTATGTGTCTACAATTTTTTCTCTGAGGTCTTGGCTGATTTCTTTTGATTTTCCCATGATGTCGAGCAAAGAGGCACTGAGTTTTAAGGTAGGCCTTGAAATACATCCACAGGTACGCCTCCAATTGACTCAAATTATGTCAATTAGCCTATTAGTCTAATTTTCTGGAATTTTCCAAGCTGTTTAAAGGCACAGTCAACTTAGTGTATGTAAACTTCTGACCCACTGGAATTGTGATATAGTGAATTATAAGTGAAATAATCTGCCTGTAAACAATTGTTGGAAGAATTACTTGTGTCATCCACAAAGTAGATGTCCTAACTGACTTGCCAAAACTATAGTTTGTTAACATGAAATCTGTGGAGTGGTTGAAAAATGAGTTTTAATGACTTCAATCTAAGTGTATGTAAACTTCCGACTTCATTGAAAATACCTTTGAGCATGGTGAAGTTATTAATTACACTTTGGTTGGTGTATCAATACACCCAGTCACTACAAAGATACAGGCGTCCTTCCTAACTCAGTTGCCGGTGAGGAAGGAAACTGCTCAGGGATTTCACCATGAAGCCAATGGTGACTTTAAAACAGTTACAGAGTTTAATGTCTGTGATAGGAGAAAACTGAGGATGGATCAACAACATTGTAGTAACTCCACAATACTAACCTAACTGAGGATGGATCAACAACATGGTAGTAACTCCACAATACTAACCTAACTGAGGATGGATCAACAACATTGTAGTAACTCCACAATACTAACCTAATTGAAAGAGTGAAAAGAAGGAAGCCTGTACAGAATCAAAATATTCCAAAACATGCATCCTGTTTGCAACAAGGCACTAAAGTAATACTGCAAAACATGTGACAAAATGTAAAGATGTACTTTAGGGTAAGTGTCCCTATTAAGCCCACGAACCCATTAAGCCCACTTCCATCTTTATATTCAAATAAAACAATTCAAGAAATAACATGTTCTGCTATTTAATGTTTCAGGGTCAAAGACGTAGAAGCTTTTCAAAGTAGCAAAAAAAAAAAACATCCATAAACATTCCCTAAAAGGCTGTTTAATGTTTCAGGGTCAAAACAGCCATTACAATTCCCTAAAAGGCTGTTTAATGTTTCAGGGTCAAAACAGCCATTACAATTCCCTAAAAGGCTGTTTAATGTTTCAGGGTCAAAACAGCCATTACAATTCCCTAAAAGGCTGTTTAATGTTTCAGGGTCAAAACAGCCATTACAATTCCCTAAAAGGCTGTTTAATGTTTCAGGGTCAAAACAGCCATTACAATTCCCTAAAAGGCTGTTTAATGTTTCAGGGTCAAAACAGCCATTACAATTCCCTAAAAGGCTGTTTAATGTTTCAGGGTCAAAACAGCCATTACAATTCCCTAAAAGGCTGTTTAATGTTTCAGGGTCAAAACAGCCATTACAATTCCCTAAAAGGCTGTTTAATGTTTCAGGGTCAAAACAGCCATTACAATTCCCTAAAAGGCTGTTTAATGTTTCAGGGTCAAAACAGCCATTACAATTCCCTAAAAGGCTGTTTAATGTTTCAGGGTCAAAACAGCCATTACAATTCCCTAAAAGGCTGTTTAATGTTTCAGAGTCAAAACAGCCATTACAATTCCCTAAAAGGCTGTTTAATGTTCATTGAAGTGTCACGATGCCCTTCTATTAGTTCTTTTCAAGAATAAAGCCAATCATTATTTTTTATTGTGATTCATAGTAACATGTTTTTCAGTATATATGCCCATTTTTCATAATCACAAGGTTATATATCCTGTATATATCCATGCTTAGACTGGCAGAAATATAACTTCTTTTATTTTGAATACCACATATTTGATGCGTCACAAAAATCTCCTGCCTTAAATATCTTTCACTTCATCCTTTAAGATTTGTTTTTGTCTCTCTGAGTCAACAAAACAAAGTTATTGTATTTTAATATACAATACTGGTGTTATACTGTATGACAATATTTTGTTAAATTTGACACATATCACTACGGCCCACAAATATTGATTAAATGTGATTCCTTCAGCAATAACAAAAAGGATCCTATTAACTATTATTAATAGCAGCAATAGTATTTCTATTTAAGCAATTTTTATAAGCAAGTTATAAAACTGTGTAAAAAACAGGATAAGATGTTTAAAATGTGCAGGCTAGCTGAACTTAGATCAAGGACTCAGATGGTTGCTCCAGCTATGGAGGTGCAGGTTCATGTCGTCCAAGTTGTTCAGGCTGCTGCTCTAAAGAGTTTCCTTCAGTGGATACTGGAGTTAAGTTCATCACCACATTCATCTGTTAGATTGTTTTCACGGCGCCTCCTCTGATTTAATCTCCATTGTTCAGCATCAGATTGTGTCGTTGTATGAACCGGTGGATGATCAGGGTTGACATCCTCCATTCTTCTCTGATAACTATTACATCTGGGTTTTTTAGTTATGACTCTGGCACAGAACAGGATTCACATCCATTAAATGTTATTAGTAGTCTATTAATACCATCATGTCATGTGTTTTAAAATGGATTTTTACCTTTGTTGTACTGAATGACATCGATGAAGCACAAAAGTCCGGACAAAAGTTATTCAAGTTTATAAATATTTTTTAGATACAGGATGTCGCCCATTTTTCTATATGTTGTTGCAAACACTAACACAATTATGCCATGGGTGTTCATTTATATTTTTAGGATGAATTTCTACATTTTAAAAACACTTTTGTCATTAGAATTTTAACCCGGACAGTTACACTGAAGGACTTTTTTTTTTTTTCTCAATTTCATCATATCCTATTGGTAGTTACAGTCTTGTCCCATTGCTACATCTCCCGTACGGACTCGGGAGAGGCGAAGTTTGAGAGCCGTGCGTCCTCCGAAACACAACCCACCAAGCCGCACTGCTTCTTGACACAATGAACGCTTAACACGGAAGCCAGCCGCACCAATGTGTCGGAGGAAGCACCGTAAACCTGGCGACTGAGTCAACGTGCATGCGCCCGGCCCGCCACAGGAGATGCTAGAGCGTGATGGGACAAGGACAACCCGGCCGGCCAAACCCTCCCCTAACCCAGACGACGCTGGGCCAATTGTGCGTCGCCTCATGGGTCTCCCGGTCGCGGCCGGCTGCGACACAGACGAACCCGCATCTGTAGTAATGCAGCTTGCACTGCGATGCAGTGATTAGACCACTGTACCACTCGGGAGGCCCTCACTGAAGGACACTTTGACAAGCTCAATAACACACAGATTTCTGGGTCAAAAGAAGGGTAAGAGTTGAGTGATTTAATATTATATTTATACATATTTATCTTTTTATGTTAAATTAATGGCCTTCGGACACCAACAGTTTTTATTCTAAGCCAATCAGATGCTTTATTATTAAGTTATTGACAGGGTACAGTAGCACATACTGAATGGAAATGGAAATAAATAAATCATTGTTCAACATGACCAATGCTAACGTTGCATAATATTATAGTCTAGTGTATATTTATACCTCAACTCGTTGGCTTCCAAATATTTCATGAGTAGACTTGTCTTTTCACCATTAATCACTGTTGTTCCTATTAAGCCCAGTGTGTTCCTATTAAGCCCAGTGTGCTCCTATTAAGACCGGTATGTTCCTATTAAGACCGGTATGTTCATATTAAGACCAGTATGTTCCTATTAAGACCAATGTGCTCCTATTAAGACCGGTATGTTCCTATTAAGACCGGTATGTTCATATTAAGCCCAGCATGTTCATATTAAGACCGGTATGTTCCTATTAAGCCCAGTGTGCTCCTATTAAGACCGGTATGTTCCTATTAAGACCGGTATGTTCATATTAAGCCCAGCATGTTCATATTAAGACCGGTATGTTCCTATTAAGCCCAGTATGTTCCTATTAAGACCAGTATGTTCCTATTAAGACCAATGTGCTCCTATTAAGACCGGTATGTTCCTATTAAGACCGGTATGTTCCTATTAAGACCGGTATGTTCCTATTAAGACCAATGTGCTCCTATTAAGACCGGTATGTTCCTATTAAGACCGGTATGTTCCTATTAAGACCAGTATGTTCCTATTAAGCCCAGTATGTTCCTATTAAGCCCAGCATGCGTCTATTAAGCTCAATTTGCATTGAAAAGCGGAGGGTTAGTGTTGATATCCGTAATATTCAATAAACATAAATAGGTTTTTGTTCAGATTTAAGTGGATTAAAACACACAGAATTAATTTAGCCATAGTGCCTTCACTAAGATTAAATCATTAGGACCAATTAGAAATCTCTGTTCTCTCTCCAAGATGTTGGAGTGGACAGGTAGTTGTTAATGCAGAGAGGAGAATCACATTCTGTTGTTGGTCCAATAATACATCAGTAGAGAGAGAGATTAGAAACTGTCTTCAGACAGGCTTTAGGACGACAAGTTGAACTGAGACGACGACAAGTTGAACTGAGACGACGACAAGTTGAACTGAGACGACGACAAGTTGAACTGAGACGACGACAAGTTGAACTGAGACGACGACAAGTTGAACTGAGACGACGACAAGTTGAACTGAGACGACGACAACATAAAATGTGAATCAGCTTTCGGTGGCAGGTTTTTGTTCTAACCAAGCAATAACACACCTGAGTCTATGATTAGTTTAATCAGGTGTGTACTGGTTGACAAGAACAAAATAACTAAGTCTACTTATAAGTGCTACTTTCGTAGTAATGATCATTTGATTTCAATAACTTTAGGGGAGATTAACATAATCACATTCTACATAAGAAATGTCAGTTTGTAAGTTTTTAATTTTTGGAAATTAATACAAATTGGGCTTATTTTGAACACCAATGGGTTTAAAGGGTACATTCGGTACCCATTAAGCCCAGTCCGGACTTTATATTGATTGATTGATTGATTGATACATTATTTATCCCCGAGGGGAAATTTCTTCGCCAAGCAGCTACGAAAAAACGCAGGTCAGGTGCAAAATGCCAGAACTAAAATACACAAAAGACAGAAACACGATACATAGAGCGGCAGTATGAAAAAGTATAGAAATACAAGATGTGTGGAGTGCATAAAAGCTATAAAAAGACATTGCATAGTATGGGTGAATATGTACACTATACATTGTTACAGAGTGTTAGGTGAAAGAAAATGATAATAATATTGCAAGTTGATATAGATAAATAAGGAGTATCTGCATGGTTAACTATACTATACAGGTTGATGGCAGAGAGATACTTAAATAGCTAAATGTGTGTATGATATAGTGAGGGTAATAAAAGTTTACTTAATAGACAGACTGGTTAAATATTTGTATGTTATTAAACATGTTTGTAAGTAAATGTAATTAAACTTAACATGAGATTCATTATCATTTTATTTCCTCTTTTCTTACAAAAAGCAGGACATTTTAGAAATATCTAACATTTTATTTTGGTGCTTAATAGGTACACTTACCCGATTCCTTACATAGAGGCATGTTGCACACTCTTCAGATTTCTAAAATATATATATACACATTTAAAGAAAAATAAACATATTTTTTATGGTTATAGCTCCTTGACCATGTGACCTAGACCCCAAACCAACGTTGGATTGTTCACAGGGTAGGGACACACATTGCACCACCCATGGTTTTACCATAAAGTTCACGTTTTTATAAATATTTTTAACTTTAAAATGTCTATAGCTCTTCAACCATGTGACCTATCAATCTTTAAGGACGGAAGAGTTAGTGCCCGTTTCTAAGACCGTACTTACTTTTATTAATAAGATCCTCCTCCTCCTCCTCCTCTTTCAACGTGACAGTAATCTGCCCCTCCTCCTTCACTCCAAAAACCTCATCTTCCTCCTCTTTCACCCTGAACGCTTCTTCTTCTTGTTTCACAGTAACAGCTTCATCCTCGACTTCTTGTTTAACTGTGACAGCCTCCTCTTCCTCCTCCTCTTTCTCCGTCCAGCAGACCTCCTCTTCTTCAGCAGGAGAGTAGTTTAGTGAAGTCATGGTCGGTGATGTTAACTAGCTAGATAGTCACCATCAGTAACTAACCTAAGGTTAATGCTAACTTAGCAAGCCAGCTACCGAACAAACAACGGAACTATTAAAACACACTGAACAATATAGACAGTCTAAAGAGATTGTTTTGGGCTATGTTGACTACCAAGGAGGATGACTAACTTGTTATAGTTGAAGAAGCGTCCTCCTGTCCACTAGATTATACGTCACACTGACAGCGTCGCCAGAAAGACGCACATCGCCGCCTGCTGACTGGAGTAGGTGAAGCAGTTGAGTCAAATATTACATTTGTCATGTATTTATTTGAAGCGAGATATTATATTGTAACTTACAAAGATAAGCATGTGTTGATTGATTAGTTCAGATGTTTAAGGAGTGAGAATTTAAATACTATACTACTGCACATCTGCATAAGCTTTTAAGGCAATTTCATATTGATTCACTTAAACAGATATCAATTAACAGCTAACATGGTGTAACAATACATCATGTATATAATGAACAGACTAGGAATATACTGCTCCTACATGGTGTAACAATACATCATGTATATAATGAACAGACTAGGTCTATACTGCTCCTACATGGTGTAACAATACATCATGTATATAATGAACAGACTAGGACTATACTGCTCCTACATGGTGTAACAATACATCATGTATATAATGAACAGACTAGGTCTATACTGCTCCTACATGGTGTAACAATACATCATGTATATAATGAACAGACTAGGTCTATACTGCTCCTACATGGTGTAACAATACATCATGTATATAATGAACAGACTAGGTCTATACTGCTCCTACATGGTGTAACAATACATCATGTAGATGTATATAATGAACAGACTAGGTCTATACTGCTCCTACATGGTGTAACAATACATCATGTATATAATGAACAGACTAGGTCTATACTGCTCCTACATGGTGTAACAATACATCATGTATATAATGAACAGACTAGGTCTATACTGCTCCTACATGGTGTAACAATACATCATGTAGATGTATATAATGAACAGACTAGGTCTATACTGCTCCTACATGGTGTAACAATACATCATGTATATAATGAACAGACTAGGTCTATACTGCTCCTACACGGTGTAACAATACATCATGTATATAATGAACAGACTAGGTCTATACTGCTCCTACATGGTGTAACAATACATCATGTAGATGTACAGTGGGGAGAACAAGTATTTGATACACTGCCGATTTTGCAGGTTTTCCCACTTACAAAGCATGTAGAAGTCTGTAATTTTTATCATAGGTACTCTTCAACTGTGAGTGACGGAATCTAAAACAAAAATCCAGAAAATCACATTGTATGATTTTTAAGTAATTAATTTGCATTTTATTGCATGACATAAGTATTTGATACATCAGAAAAGCAGCTTAATATTTGGTACAGAAACCTTTGTTTGCAATTACAGAGATCATACGTTTCCTGTAGTTCTTGACCAGGTTTGCACACACTGCAGCAGGGATTTTGGCCCACTCCATACAGATCCTTCAGGTTTCGGGGCTGTCGCTGGGCAATACGGACTTTCAGCTCCCTCCAAAGATTTTCTATTGGGTTCAGGTCTGGAGACTGGCTAGGCCACTCCAGGACCTTGAGATGCTTCTTACGGAGCCACTCCTTAGTTGCCCTGGCTGTGTGTTTCGGGTCGTTGTCATGCTGGAAGACCCAGCCACGACCCATCTTCAATGCTCTTACTGAGGGAAGGAGGTTGTTGGCCAAGATCTTGCGATACATGGCCCCATCCATCCTCCCCTCAATACGGTGCAGTCATCCTGTCCCCTTTGCAGAAAAGTATCCCCAAAGAATGATGTTTCCACCTCCATGCTTCACGGTTGGGATGGTGTTCTTGGGGTTGTACTCATCCTTCTTCTTCCTCCAAACACGGCGAGTGGAGTTTAGACCAAAAAGCTCTATTTTTGTCTCATCAGACCACATGACCTTCTCCCATTCCTCCTCTGGATCATCCAGATGGTCATTGGCAAACTTCAGACGGGCCTGGACATGCGCTGGCTTGAGCAGGGGGACCTTGCGTGCGCTGCAGGATTTTAATCCATGACGGCGCAGTGTGTTACTAACGGTTTTCTTTGAGACTGTGGTCCCAGCTCTCTTCAGGTTATTGACCAGGTCCTGCCGTGTAGTTCTGGCCTGATCCCTCACCTTCCTCATGATCATTGATGCCCCACGAGGTGAGATCTTGCATGGTGCCCCAGACCGAGGGAGATTGACCGTCATCTTGAACTTCTTCCATTTTCTAATAATTGCGCCAACAGTTGTTGCCTTCTCACTAAGCTGCTTGCCTATTGTCCTGTAGCCCATCCCAGCCTTGTGCAGGTCTACAATTTTATCCCTGATGTCCTTACACAGCTGTTTGATTGAGTGTGTGGAGTCTGTTTGATTGAGTGTGTGGACAGGTGCCTTTTATACAGGTAACGAGTTCAAACAGGTGCAGTTAATACAGGTAATGAGTGGAGAACAGGAGGGCTTCTTAAAGAAAAACTAACAGGTCTGTGAGAGCCGGAATTCTTACTGGTTGGTAGGTGATCAAATACTTATGTCATGCAATAAAATGCAAATTAATTATTTAAAAATCATACAATGTGATTTTCTGGATTTTTGTTTTAGATTCCGTCTCTCACAGTTGAAGTGTACCTATGATAAAAATTACAGACCTCTACATGCTTTGTAAGTAGGAAAACCTGCAAAATCGGCAGTGTATCAAATACTTGTTCTCCCCACTGTATATAATGAACAGACTAGGTCTATACTGGTCCTACATGGTGTAACAATATATCATTTACATGTACAGTTGAAGTCGGAAGTTTACAAACACAGGTTGAAGTCATTAAAACTCATTTTTCAACCACTCCACAGATTTCATGTTAACAAACTATAGTTTTGCCAAGTCGGTTAGGACATCTACTTTGTGCATGACAAGTAATTCTTCCAACAATTGTTTACAGGCAGATTATTTAACTTATAATTCACTATATCACAATTCCAGTGGGTCAGAAGTTTACATACACTAAGTTGACTGTGCTTTTAAACAGCTTGGAAAATTCCAGAAAATTATGTCATGGCTTTAGAAGCTTCTGATAGGCTAATTGACACCATTTGAGTCAATTGGAGGTGTACCTGTGGATGTATTTCAAGGCCTACCTTCAAACTCGGTGCCTCTTTGCTCGACATCATGGGAAAATCAAAAGAAATCAGCCAAGACCTCAAGAAAAAAAATTGTAGACCTCCACAAGTCTGGTTCATCCTTGGGAGCAATTTCCAAACGCCTGAAGGTACCACGTTCATCTGTACAAACAATAGTACGCAAGTATAAACACCATGGGACCACGCAGCCGTCATACCGCTCAGGAAGGAGACGCATTCTGTCTCCTAGAGATGAACGTACTTTGGTGCAAACAGTGCAAATCAATCCCAGAACAACAGCAAAGTACCGTGTGAAGATGCTGGAGGAAACAGGTACAAAAGTATCTATATCCACAGTAAAACGAGTCCTATATCGACATAACCTGAAAGGCCCCTCAGCAAGGAAGAAGCCACTGCTCCAAAACCGCCATAAAAAAGCCAGACTACGGTTTGCAACTGCACATGGGGACAAAAATCATACTTTTTGGAGAAATGTTTATCTAATAAATACATCAATTAAATAAATACACAATCATTTTCTCTTTTAATGATGAGCATTATGTGGTAGCAGGGTCAGGGTTAGGACAGACTGGAGTGATGCTGACATGCAATCAATGACTTCGGAACCGTAAAAACCTTGGTTTCATGCATGTTAACATCAGAAGCCTCCTCCCCAAGTTTGATTTATTCACTGCTTTAGCACACTCTAACCCTGATGTCCTAGCCGTGTCTGAATCCTGGCTGCCTCGCCTGGTTCACCAACTACTTTTCAGATAGATTCCAGTGTGTCAAATCGGAGGGCCTGTTGTATCAAAGATGTCGCTCTTGATGCTAGTGACTCTCTGATCCACCTCTACGCAGATGACACCATTCTGTATACATCTGGCCCTTCAATGGACACTGTGTTAACAAACCTCCAAACGAGCTTCAACGCCATACACTACTCTGGACAGGTCTGACTTAGAATACGTGGACACCTACAAATACCTAGGCGTCTGGTTAGACTGTTCACTATCCTTCCAGACTCACATTAAGCATCTCCAATCCAAAATTCTATCTAGAATCGGCTTCCTATTTTGCAACAAAGCCTCCTTCACTCATGCTGCCAAACATGCCCTCGTAAAAATTACTATCCTACCGATCCTTGACTTCGGCGATGTCATTTACTAAATAGCCTCCAACACTCTCTTCAGCAAATTGGATGTAATCTATCACAGTGCCATCTGTTTTGTCACTAAAGCCCCATATACTACCCACCACTGCGACCTGTATGCTCTCATTGGCTGGCCCTCACTACAGAATCGTCGCCAAACCCACTGGCTCCAGGTCATCTATAAGTCTTTGCTAGGTAAATCCCCGCCTTATCTCAGCTCGCTGGTCACCATAGCAACACCAACCCGTAGCATGCGCACCAGCAGGTATATTTCACTTGTCATCCCCAAAGCCAACACCTCCTTTGGCCGCCATTCCTTCCAGTTCTCTGCTGCCAATGACTGGAACGAATCACGAAAAATCACTGAAGCTGGAGACTACCATCTCCCTCAATAACTTTAAGCATCAGCTGTCAGAGCTGCTTATCGATCACTGCAACTGTATACAGCCCATCTGTAAATAGCCCACCCTACTACCTCATCCCCATAATGTTATTTCTGCTAATTTGCAACCCAGTATCTCTATTTGCACATTATCATCTGCACATCTATCAGTCCAGTGTTGATGCTAATTTGTAATTATTTCACTACTATGGCCTATTTATTGTCCTAACTTCCTAATCTTACTGCATTTTCACACACTGTACATAGAGTTTCTATTGTGTTATTGACTGTACGTTTGTTTATCCCATGTGTAACTCTGTGTTGTTGTTGTTTTTGTCTCACTGTCTTGGCCAGGTCTCAGTTGTAAATGAGAACTTGTTCTTAACTGGCCTACCTGGTTAAATAAAGGTGGAAAAAAACATTATGTGGTAGCAGGCTGGAGTGATGCTGGCGTGCAATCAATGACCATGCAGTACGAATCTTTGTGGACATTTAAATCACACCTGTTACAATTTCATGTTGCAAAATCACAAATAATATTGAGGAAGGTATAGACCAGGAAATTAAGTAAACAACAGAGCATCCCATATGCTGCACAACACCTCTATGTTGTCATTCATTCTAGAATATACTCACCACCTGGTTCTATTATGAGAAAACCACCAGAGAAATACAGAACACGGGTTTTCAACGTTAGAAAGAGCTCATCATCAGGATATGTATTTTATATAACAGCCAAGAACAGTCCTGCCTAGAAACAATGTACACTCATGTGAATTCATACTCCCTAACCAGGTAAAACTCTTTCCATATTAGGAGCAGTGGAAAGGCTTTTCTCCAGAGTGTATTATTTTATGTATTTTCAGGTTAACTAATAAGGTAAAACACTCACCACTGTAGGGATATAAGCCTTTGTTCTCAACTATCTTCATACCATCCATTTGAGAGAACCCTAAGAACATTGGTAAGGCTTTTCTCCTGTGTGTATCCTCTTATGCTCTTTTAGGTATCGTAACTTAATATAACTCTTTCCACACTGGGAACATTGGAAAGGCTTTTATCCTGTGTGTGTTCTCTCATGGGTTTTTAGGTCCCCTGATCGTGAAAATCTAGTTTCACATTGGGAGCAGTGGTAAGGCTTTTCTCCTGTGTGTGTCCACTCATGCTTTTTTAGGTGCCCTAACTGAGTAAAACTCTTTCCACAATGGGAACATTGGAATGGCTTTTCTCCAGTGTGTATTCTCTCATGCCTTTTCAGGTTAGCTAACACTGTAAAACTCTTTCCACACTGGGAACATTGGAAAGGCTTTTCACCTGTGTGTGTCCTCTCATGAGCTTTTAGGTCCACTGATCGTGAAAATCTAGTTTCACATTGGAAGCAGTGGTAAGGCTTTTCTTCTGTGTGTGTCCACTCATGCTGTTTTAGGTTCCCTAACTGAGTAAAACTCTTTCCACAGTGGGAACAGTGATAAGGCTTTTCTCCAGTGTGTATTCTCTCATGCCTTTTCAGGTTAACTAACACAGTAAAACGCTTTCCACACTGGGAACATTGGAAAGGCTTTTCTCCTGTGTGTGTCCTCTCATGCCGTTTTAGGTACCCTAACCAGCTAAAACTCTTTCCACAGTGGGAGCAGTGATGTCGTCTTGCTGGTTTGAATGTCTCCAAGTCTGGTTCCCCTGAAGGACTCTTCCCGCTGTCAGAGTGAGAGTCTGGTCTCTCTCCTGCCAAAAACAGATAGTGTTTATTTAAACAGACCTGAATAAAACCTCCACATGATAAAACTGTCTTCCTATGAGGTTTAATCCAGACTAGATCCCTCAATAAAATACAGAGTATCTAGTTAAACAGAAACCTGAATGAAACCTCTACATGATAAAACTGTCTTTTTATGAGGTTTAATCCAGACTAGATCCCTCAATAAGTGCATCGACGACGTCCCCTCCACAGTGACCGTACGTACATATCCCAACCAAAAGCCATAGATTACAGGCAACATCTGTACCGAGCTAAAGGCTAGAGCTGCCACTCTCAAGGAGCGGGAAACTAATCTGGAAGCTTATAAGAAATCCCGCTATGCCCTCAGACAAAACCATCAAACATGCAAAGCATCTATACAGGACTAATATTGAATCCTACTACACCGGCTCTTTCGCTCGTCGGATGTGGCAGGGCTTGAAAACTATTACGGACTACAAAGGGAAACCCAGCCGCAAACTGCCAAGTGGTGCAAGCCTACCAGACGGGCTAAATGCCTTTTATGCTCGCTTCGAGGCAAGCAACACTGAACCATGCATGAGAGCACCACGCTCTCCGTAGCAGCTGTGAGCAAGACCTTTAATAAACAGGTCAACATTCACAAGGCTGCGGAGCCAGACAGATTGCCAGGACGTGTACTCAGAGCATGCGCGGCCCAACTGGCAAGTGTCTTCACTGACATTTTCAACCTCTCCCTGACCGAGTCTGTAATACCTACATGTTTCAAGCAGACACTGGGGCAAAGCTTCCTGCCATCCAGGATCTATATACTAGGCGGTGTCAGAGGAAGGCCCACAAAAAATGGTCAAAGATTCCAGTCACCCAAGTCACACACTGTTCTCCCTGCAAGCGGTACCGGAGCACCAAGTCAAGGTCCAACAGGCTCCTAAACAGCTTCTACCCAGAAGCCATAAGAATGCTGAACAATTAATCAAAATGGCCGCTTGGACTATTTGCATTTACCCCCCCACCCCACCCCGTAGAGTACAGTAGAGTTCAAAACAGTAGAGTTCAGTACAGTAGAGTTCAGTACAGTAGTGTTCAAAACAGTAGAATAAAATTCAGTAGAGTAGAGTTCAGTAGAGTAGAGTTCAGTAGAGTAGAGTTCAGTACAGTACAGTACAGTTCAAAACAGTAGAGTACAGTAGAGTTCAAAACAGTAGAGTTCAGTACAGTATAGTTCAGTAGTGTTCAAAACAGTAGAATAAAATTCAGTAGAGTAGAGTTCAGTAGAGTAGAGTTCAGTAGAGTAGAGTTCAGTAGAGTAGAGTTCAGTAGAGTAGAGTTCAAAACAGTAGAGTACAGAATAGTTCAAAACAGTAGAGTTCAAAACAGTAGAGTAGAATTCAGTACAGTAGAGTTCATTAGAGTTCAGTAGAGTAGAGTTCAGTAGAGTAGAGTTCAGGACAGTTCAAAACAGTAGAGTAGAATTCAGTAGAGTTCAAAACAGTAGAGTACAGTAGAGTAGAATTCAGTAGAGTAGAGTTCAGTAGAGTAGAGTAGAATTCAGTACAGTAGAGTTCAGTACAGTAGAGTTCAGTACAGTAGAGTTCAGTACAGTAGAGTAGAGTTCAGTAGAGTAGAGTTCAGTAGAGTTCAGTAGAGTAGAGTTCAGTACAGTAGAGTAGAATTCAATACAGTAGAGTTCAGTAGAGTAGAGTTCAGTAGAGTAGAGTTCAGTAGAGTAGAGTTCAGTAGTAGAATTCAGTAGAGTAGAATTCAGTAGAGTAGAGTTCAGTAGAGTAGAGTAGAGTTCAGTAGAGTAGAGTTCTGTAGAGTAGAGTTCAGTACAGTAGAGTTGAGTAGAGTTCAGTAGAGTAGAGTAGAATTCAGTAGAGTAGAATTCAGTAGAGTAGAATTCAGTAGAGTAGAGTACAGTAGAGTAGAGTACAGTACAGTAGAGTTCAGTAGAGTACAGTACAGTACAGTAGAGTTCAGTAGAGTAGAGTTCAGTAGAGTAGAGTTCAGTAGAGTAGAGTTCAGTACAGTAGAGTACAGTACAGTAGAGTTCAGTAGAGTAGAGTTCAGTAGAGTAGAGTTCAGTAGAGTAGAATTCAGTAGAGTAGAATTCAGTAGAGTAGAATTCAGTAGAGTAGAATTCAGTAGAGTAGAATTCAATACAGTAGAGTTCAGTAGAGTAGAGTTCAGTAGAGTAGAGTTCAGTAGTAGAATTCAGTAGAGTAGAATTCAGTAGAGTAGAATTCAGTAGAGTAGAGTTCAGTAGAGTAGAGTTCAGTAGAGTAGAGTACAGTACAGTAGAGTTCAGTAGAGTACAGTAGAGTAGAGTACAGTACAGTAGAGTTCAGTAGAGTAGAGTAGAGTTCAGTAGAGTAGAGTTCAGTACAGTAGAGTTCAGTAGAGTAGAGTACAGTACAGTAGAGTTCAGTACAGTAGAGTTCAGTAGAGTACAGTTCAGTAGAGTAGAGTTCAGTACAGTAGAGTTCAGTACAGTCGAGTTCAGTAGAGTACAGTACAGTAGAGTACAGTACAGTAGAGTTCAGTAGAGTAGAGTTCAGTAGAGTAGAGTACAGTAGAGTAGAGTTCAGTAGAGTAGAGTTCAGTAGAGTAGAGTTCAGTAGAGTAGAGTTCAGTACAGTACAGTAGAGTAGAGTTCAGTAGAGTACAGTACAGTAGAGTAGAGTTCAGTAGAGTACAGTACAGTAGAGTTCAGTAGAGTACAGTACAGTAGAGTAGAGTAGAGTTCAGTAGAGTAGAGTTCAGTAGAGTACAGTACAGTACAGTACAGTAGAGTTCAGTAGAGTTCAGTAGAGTAGAGTTCAGTAGAGTAGAGTTCAGTAGAGTGCAGTACAGTAGAGTTCAGTAGAGTAGAGTTCAGTACAGTAGAGTTCAGTACAGTACAGTAGAGTTCAGTAGAGTAGAGTTCAGTAGAGTACAGTACAGTAGAGTTCAGTAGAGTTCAGTACAGTAGAGTTCAGTACAGTACAGTAGAGTTCAGTACAGTACAGTAGAGTTCAGTAGAGTAGAGTCAGTAGAGTTCAGTAGAGTTCAGTACAGTAGAGTCAGTAGAGTTCAGTACAGTAGAGTTCAGTAGAGTAGAGTCAGTAGAGTTCAGTAGAGTTCAGTACAGTAGAGTTCAGTACAGTACAGTAGAGTTCAGTAGAGTAGAGTCAGTAGAGTTCAGTAGAGTTCAGTACAGTAGAGTCAGTAGAGTTCAGTAGAGTAGAGTTCCGATTCAGTCAGTCACTCACCCACTCCTCCAATGACATGACATCCTCCCAGCACCTAGCTAGCTAAGGTTAGGGTTAGCTTGCTGAATAAAGAGCTAGTCTATTAGCCACGTTATGACTACCAAGACATGTATTGGTGAATTATCTTAGAACATCTTATAAAGTTGGTTTTCTAGCATAAACTGGGAATGTGATCTTTTTATAAATAAATACATAGGGTGGTGTCACTGAGCAGTGGTGTAAAGTACTTGAGTAAAAATACTTTAAAATACTACTTAAGTAGTTTGTTGGGGTATCTGTACTTTACTTTACTAGTTATTATACTCGTTACATTTCAAATGCTTAGCAGCAAAAATAAAAACCTATTGTGCCGTCGGCTATGCTTAATATAAGGAAAGTGAAATGATTTATACTTTTGTTACTTCAGTATATTTAAAACCAAATACTTTTAGACTTTTACTCAAATAGTATTTTACTGGAGTCATTTTTTAGATACTTTTTCCACCGCTGTCACTGAGGGATAGGTTTGGAGAAACGTTTTGAGGCTATACAGTGTTTGTTTACACACAATGGAGTTACACAAGCTTATAGTTCTGGTTCTGGTTCTGGTGAGGTAAGACAGTTCAACTAAGCTCATTGGGCATTTAGAACTTATTCTCCAAGAATCAATTGCCAGACCTCTATACCAAACATGTATGTACTAATCACAGATTTACCCTTTCAATTCATTGTTTTTAAGACAATACTCACTGGTGTTGATCAGATCTTCAGTCTCCTCCTCTTTCTCTCCCAAAACGTCTTCCTTCTTCATCTTTATTGAGATAGCCTCCTCTTCCTCTTTCACTCCAATAGGTTCTTCCTCTTCCTTCACTTTAACATCCTCTTCATCTTTCACTGTACTATCCTCCTCTTCCTTCACTTTAACATCCTCTTCATCTTTCACTGTAATATCCTCCTCTTCCTTCACTTTAACATCCTCTTCATATTTCACTGTAATATCCTCCTCGTCCTTCACTTTAACATCCTCTTCATCTTTTACTGTAATATCCTCCTCTTCTTCTTTCACGACAACGTTCATCCCCAGAGCCTCTTCCTCCGTCCAGCAGACCTCCTCCTCTTCTTCAGCAGGAGGAGAGTAGTTTAGTGAACTCATGGTTGGGCTAGCTAGCATTAGCTTTAGCCTAGTGCTAGGCTCAGTATGATCAACCTTAACAAATGTGTACATTTAACAAGAACATGACGTCTAAGTTAACTAGTTGACACGTAAACAGGATTGTGTTAAAAACAGCGAGATCAATACACAGTAAAGATCTTCAGCGTTGTGTTTTCTGTTGGCTAGATACTAAGTGGTGACTGAATGAACCAGTGGTCGTGTTGTTGATGAAGAAGCGTCCCGCGTCATGTGATCCACTAGATTCTTCTTCGAGGAGGTTTAACGACGGTTGGCATCCAATACGTGTTGCATTATCGCCACCTACTGGACTGGAGCGCAACTCCCTTATACTTTGCTTTTAAAAAATCAATACCCTACGATCACTAAAAACCAAGGTCAAGTCTCACACACCCAACTAACTCTCTGCACCTGCCACCACAACCTCGATGTTCTGTGTCTTACGTTACATCCCTGCAGTACAGTTGATAACCATTGATATACATGGAATCTTACTGAAACATACAGTATATCTTTTGTTGGCCTAGTTATACAGACAGTTACATTTTAGTAATTTAACAGACGCTCTTATCCAGAGCCACTTACACATTGGTGCATTCAACTAGCCAGTGTTACAACCACATCTCCACCACAATAAGTACATTTATTTAAACAAGCTGCTGTGAGGAAAGGCAGTGCTATCAGGGAAAACCACATCTCCATCACAGTAAGTACATTTATTTAAACAAGCAGCTGTGAGGAAAGGCAGTGCTATCAGGGAAATAAGTCAGGTGTTAGTTTAGACAAAAGACAAGTGTTAGTAAAGGTAATTTATTATTTTTTTTTTTAATGGGGGTGGGGGGTAGGAGGATTACTGTTATACTATTCCAGGTATTACTTAAAGAGGACACTTGTACAGGACACTTATACAGGACAGTTATACAGGACACTTATACAGGACACTTGTACAGGACACTTGTAAAGGACAGTTATACAGGACACTTGTACAGGACACTTGTACAGGACAGTTATACAGGACACTTATACAGGACACTTGTACAGGACACTTGTACAGGACAGTTATACAGGACACTTGTACAGGACAGTTATACAGGACACTTGTACAGGACACTTGTACAGGACACTTGTACAGGACAGTTATATAGGACACTTGTACAGGACACTTGTACAGGACACTTGTACAGGGATGTTGCCAGGTTTCCTCCAGACCAGACGCTTGGCATTCAGGCCAAATAGTTGAATCTTGGTTTCATCAGACCAGAGAATCTTGTTTCTCATGGTCAGAGTCCTTTAGGTGCCTTTTGACAAACTCCAAGCGGGCTATTGTGTGTAGATTGATGTCATTATGGGGTATTGTGTGTAGATTGATGTCATTATGGGGTATTGTGTGTAGATTGATGTCATTATGGGGTATTGTGTGTAGATTGATGTCATTATGGGGTATTGTGTGTAGATTGATGTCATTATGGGGTATTGTGCGTAGATTGATGTCATTATGGGGTATTGTGTGTAGATTGATGTCATTATGGGGTACTGTGTGTAGATTGATGTCATTATGGGGTATTGTGTGTAGATTGATGTCATTATGGGGTATTGTGTGTAGATTGATGTCATTATGGGGTACTGTGTGTAGATTGATGTCATTATGGGGTATTGTGTGTAGATTGATGTCATTATGGGGTATTGTGTGTAGATTGATGTCATTATGGGGTATTGTGTGTAGATTGATGTCATTATGGGGTACTGTGTGTAGATTGATGTCATTATGGGGTACTGTGTGTAGATTGATGTCATTATGGGGTATTGTGTGTAGATTGATGTCTGTATTATGATTGGTACTGTATGTGTGCTGTCTCTCTGTGTTGTTGTTTTTGTCTGTATTATGATTGGTACTGTATGTGTGCTGTCTCTCTGTGTTGTTGTTTTTGTCTGTATTATGATTGGTACTGTATGTGTGCTGTCTCTCTGTTATTATTCTAGTATTCATTGGTCATGTACATATTCATATTCAGGTCTAAGTCTACATAGAGGAAGGTATTGGTTCTAAGAAGTCAGACAAAACATTGTGCTAATTTTGAAATTCTTTTTTATGACAATGTTTGGCAGAATAAACAATGTAGTGAATATATGTTTTAACTGCGTTACCCCCTCCGGTCAGCAGAAGGCGATGTGAGTTTTTCAGGCGAATGCTTCTTGGGTGACGTATAATCTAGTGGACGGAACACTTCAAAAACAAAGCTATTTATTGAACCACTTCGGTAACCAACATAAAACCGACCATTAGACCATTTTTTATATATTAATCTCAGTGTTTTAACACAATTATGTTTACGTATCTACTAGTTAACGTAAACATAATTGACTTTTTACTTAAACGTAATTTACAATTTGTTGAGATTGATAATCAACATAGCACTAAGCTAGTCGCTAATGCTAGCTAGCTAACATCACCGACCATGAACTCACTAAGCTACTCCTCTCCTGCTGAAGAAGAGGAGGTCTGCTGTATGGAGAAAGAAGCTCAGTGGCTGAACATTGTCGTAAAAAAGGAGGAGGAAGAGGCTTTCAAAACGATAAAGGAGGAGGAGGAGGAACATGTTGCAGTGAAAGAAGAGAGAGAAGCTTTCAGAGTGAAAGAGGAAGAGGGGATAGAGACTGTTACAGTGGAAGAGGAAGAGGGGATAGAGACTGTTACAGTGGAAGAGGAAGAGGGGATAGTTACAGTGAAAGAGGAAGAGGAGGTAGAAGCTTTGAGAGTGAAAAAGGAGGAAGAGGAGGAGGATGTTGTAGTGAAAGAAAAGGAAGAGCCTTCTAGAGTGGGAGAGGAGGAGGAGGAGACTGAACAAGATCTGATTAACACCAGTGAGTATAGTTTATTTTGTCAAAATAAAAGTAATGCACATATGTGCACAAAAAAATAACTTGTGGGGGACTTTTATTTTGACATGAAGTAAGCAGAGATGAAGTGTGTTTGTAAAGTCTGATTAATAATATGTTCCTTTAGATATTATGTCTGAAATTCCTCCCATTTTAAGGACCAACAGTCCAGGCCACCGGCACAGTAAGTTAACATTTCATCTGATTTAACTTCTGGCTTCCTGCAGACTGTTAAAAATGTTTTGTTTTTGTTTTTTTGCAACGCTAGTGTACAGTAAAAATAATTACATTAATTAAATTAAATTAAACAGTACAGTAAAGTACAGTAAAATACAGTAAATTAAAATGTACTCTACTCAACAGTAGAGTTCAGTACAGTAAAATACAGTAAATTAAACAGCACTCTACTAGTGTATTCTGCTATACTGTATGTCAACGTCCATGGACATCCGGTGTCTGGCTGGATTTTTTGGTAACAGAATGCTGACTTTTAATGACTTAATAATTCATAAACACAATGTACACTACCGTTCAAGTTTGGGGTCACTTAGAAATGTGCTTGTTTTTGAAAGAAAAGCACATATTCTGTCCATTAAAATAACATAAAATTGATCAGAAAGACAGTGTAGACATTGTTATTGTAGCTGGAAACGGCTGATATTTTAAAATGGAATATCTACATAGACGTACAGAGGCCCATTACTATCAACCATCACTCCTGTGTTACAATGGCACGTTGTGTTAGCTAATCCAAGTTTATAATTTTAAAAGGCTAATTGATCATTAGAAAACCCTTTTGCAATTATGTTAGCACAGCTGAAAACTGTTGTGCTGATTAAAGAAGCAATAAAACTGGCCTTCTTTAGACTAGTTGAGTATCTGGAGCATCAGCATTTGTGGGTTCGATTACAGGCTCAAAATGTCCAGAAACAAAGAACCTTCTTCTGAAACTCATCAGTCTATTCTTGTTCAGATAAATAAATAAATTAACCTTTATTGAACCAAGTAGGCCAGTTGAGAACAAGTTCTCATTTACCACTGCGACCTGGCAATGAAGGCTATTCCATGCGAGAAAGTTTAATAGTGTTTTCAATTAGTGTTTATTCAGGTCTCTCTGTTTAAATAAACACTCTGTCTTTGTCAGGGGAAAGGCCAGACTCAGAGGAGCCAGAGACATCCAAACCAGCAAGACCACACCACTGCTCCCACTGCGGGAAGCGTTTTACCAAGTTAGGGAACCTGAAAAGGCATGAGAGGACACACACAGGAGCGAAGCCTCATCACTGCTCCCAGTGTGGGAAGAGTTTTACACAGTTAGGGAACCTAAAAATACACGAGAGAATACACACAGGAGAGAAGCCTTACCAATGCTCTCAGTGCGGCATTAGTTTTACCAAGTTAGGGTACCTGAAATCACATGAGAGAACACACACAGGAGAGAAGCCTTTCCACTGCTCACTGTGTGGAAAAAGTTTTACTGAGTTAGGCAACATGAAAAGGCATGAAAGGACACACACAGGCGAGAAGCCTCATCACTGCTCTCACTGTGGAAAGACTTTTACTGAGTTAGGGAGCCTGAAAATACATAAGAGAATACACACAGGAGAGAAGCCTTTCCACTGCTCCCTTTGTGGAAAGAGTTTTACCGAGTTAAGCAACCTGAAAAAACATGAGCGGACACACACAGGAGAGAAGCCTTTCCACTGCTCCCTGTGTGGAAAGAGTTTTACAGAGTTAGGGAGTCTAAAAATGCATAAGAGAATACACACAGGAGAGAAGCCTTACCAATGCTCTCACTGTGGAAAGAGTTTTACGAAGTTAGGGAACCTGAAAATGCATGAGAGAATACACACAGGAGAGAAGCCTTACCAATGCTCCCTGTGTGGAAAGAGTTTTACCTCATTAAGGCAATTGAAAGAGCATGAAAGAATCCACACCATAGAGAAACGTTAACAATGCTCCTAGTCTGAAATTATATTTATTTACTCAGTTAGGACACCTGAAAGACCATGAGGTAATACATACGTTTTTCGTCACAAAAGGGGCGGCTCCTTGTAGTATGTTCTGGCATTCTACGTACTTTTGTCCTGAAAATTGAGACGTGCCACAACGTTAATTCCTTGATAACATACTATTTTAAAGCTACAATATGTATCTTTTTGGGGCGACCCAAATAAATTCACACAGAAATGTGAGTTATAGATCTTTCATTCTTGAAATCAAGTCTAAGAAGCATCTGTTCTATGTGCAATTTCTATGCTTTAAGTTCTGAAGTTTCGTTTTTGCATCTTTTACTTTCAGCAATATTTTTGGTTATGGAAAATACATTTCACAGCGGTTTAGATGGTTCAATGATTCTCTACTCAACGACTGCTTGTTTTGTCTCAAACTGAAATTAGTTGAACTGTTAGAATTTTAGCAACCAGGAAATGGAGTGATTTCTGCATAGTGCATCTTTAAGGTGATATGGGTGTGAATACAATGCAGCAGCATATCAAGATGACAAAATGTTTTAGGTTACACTGGGGAGTAGAATAATATTTATTTAAACATCTTATTAGTTCACATGGGTGGCAGGTAGCCTAGCGGTTAGAGCGTCGGGACAGATTTGGGAAGCTAAAAGGCTAGCCTGCTTGCTGCTAATAGAATAACCCACAGCCCTCTGGCAGGCACCAAACGAGGTAAGGTAAAAACAAACCTAACCTTTCATGTAGCTATTATTTAAATATGCAGTTGGTTTTCTTTCAAATGATCTTACAGCGGTGAATGATGGTTCAAGTGATTCTTCTTTACCTTTACCTCAATGTGAAGACAACATGGAAATCTCTGCCATCGCCCCCTTGTGAACGTTGCTATTTGGGCGTCTAGTATCATATTACCAAAAGGTGTCTGTTGCGTTAAACCTCCAACCAAGCGCATGTGCTTAGATCTAGGCATGTGAAGCTTGTAGCTTTAGTGAACCCGGCTCATACCTGGCTGGAACATGGGACCCCTCTTCTCAAAAGCTAGCAATTGCGGCACAAGCATGGACACTTAAGGCTGTGATACATACTATCTGTAAATAAATGATCCTTTTCCAACTCTGCCTTTGTATGTGTGTGTGTATCATTCCTCGAGCACCACAGATAATCAAGTGCTATCTGCTATTTTCTGTGTTGGTGGCTTATTGATTATTTATATCTATTGGCCACATTAACAGAGTGGCTTGTAGAGAAGAGTATGGTCACATCTAACAGAGTCTTTAAGGTAATAGTATGGTCACATCTAACAGAGTCTTTATGGTAATAGTATGGTCACATCTAACAGTGTCTTTAAGGTAATAGTATGGTCACATCTAACAGAGTCTTTATGGTAATATTATGGTCACATCTAACAGAGTCTTTAAGGTAATAGTATGGTCACATCTAACAGTGTCTTTATGGTAATAGTATGGTCACATCTAACAGTGTCTTTAAGGTAATAGTATGGTCACATCTAACAGTGTCTTTAAGGTAATAGTATGGTCACATCTAACAGAGTCTTTATGGTAATAGTATGGTCACATCTAACAGAGTCTTTATGGTAATAGTATGGTCACATCTAACAGAGTCTTTAAGGTAATAGTATGGTCACATCTAACAGAGTCTAAGGTAATAGTATGGTCACATCTAACAGAGTCTTTAAGGTAATAGTATGGTCACATCTAACAGAGTCTTTAAGGTAATAGTATGGTCACATCTAACAGAGTCTTTAAGGTAATAGTATGGTCACATCTAACAGTGTCTTTAAGGAAATAGTATGGTCACATCTAACAGTGTCTTTAAGGTAATAGTATGGTCACATCTAACAGAGTCTAAGGTAATAGTATGGTCACATCTAACAGAGTGTCTTTATGGAAATAGTATGGTCACATCTAACAGTGTCTTTAAGGTAATAGTATGGTCACATCTAACAGTGTCTTTAAGGTAATAGTATGGTCACATCTAACAGAGTCTTTAAGGTAATAGTATGGTCACATCTAACAGAGTGCCTTTAAGGTAATAGTATGGTCACATCTAACAGTGTCTTTAAGGTAATAGTATGGTCACATCTAACAGAGTGTCTTTAAGGTAATAGTATGGTCACATCTAACAGAGTGTCTTTAAGGTAATAGTATGGTCACATCTAACAGAGTCTTTAAGGTAATAGTATGGTCACATCTAACAGTGTCTTTAAGGTAATAGTATGGTCACATCTAACAGTGTCTTTAAGGTAATAGTATGGTCACATCTAACAGTGTCTTTAAGGTAATAGTATGGTCACATCTAACAGTGTCTTTATGGTAATAGTATGATCACATCTAAGTGTCTTTAAGGTAATAGTATGGTCACATCTAACAGTGTCTTTAAGGTAATAGTATGGTCACATCTAACAGAGTCTTTAAGGTAATAGTATGGTCACATCTAACAGAGTGTCTTTAAGGTAATAGTATGGTCACATCTAACATGGTTTTTATGGTAATAGTATGGTCACATCTAACAGAGTCTTTAAGGTAATAGTATTGTCACATCTAACAGTGTCTTTATGGTAATAGTATGGTCACATCTAACAGAGTCTTTAAGGTAATAGTATGGTCACATCTAACAGAGTGTCTTTATGGTAATAGTATGGTCACATCTAACAGTCTTTAAGGTAATAGTATGGTCACATCTAACAGAGTCTTTAAGGTAATAGTATGGTCACATCTAACAGAGTGTCTTTATGGAAATAGTATGGTCACATCTAACAGTGTCTAAGGTAATAGTATGGTCACATCTAACAGAGTGCCTTTTAAGGTAATAGTATGGTCACATCTAACAGTGTCTTTAAGGTAATAGTATGGTCACATCTAACAGAGTCTTTAAGGTAATAGTATGGTCACATCTAACAGTGTCTTTATGGTAATAGTATGGTCACATCTAACAGTGTCTTTTAAGGTAATAGTATGGTCACATCTAACAGAGTGCCTTTAAGGTAATAGTATGGTCACATCTAACAGTGTCTTTAAGGTAATAGTATTGTCACATCTAACAGAGTCGAAGGTAATAGTATGGTCACATCTAACAGAGTGTCTTTAAGGTAATAGTATGGTCACATCTAACAATGTCTTTAAGGTAATAGTATGGTCACATCTAACAGTGTCTTTAAGGTAATAGTATGGTCACATCTAACAGTGTCTTTAAGGTAATAGTATGGTCACATCTAACAGAGGGGCTTGTAGATGCTCCTACATGGTGTAACAATACATCATGTATATAATGAACAAACTAGGTCTATACTGCTCCTACATGGTGTAACAATACATCATGTATATAATGAACAGACTAGGTCTATACTGCTCCTACATGGTGTAACAATACATCATGTATATAATGAACAGACTAGGTCTATACTGCTCCTACATGGTGTAACAATACATCATGTAGATGTATATAATGAACAGACTAGGTCTATACTGCTCCTACATGGTGTAACAATACATCATGTATATAATGAACAGACTAGGTCTATACTGCTCCTACATGGTGTAACAATACATCATGTAGATGTATATAATGAACAGACTAGGTCTATACTGGTCCTACATGGTGTAACAATACATCATGTATATAATGAACAGACTAGGTTTATACTGCTCCTACATGGTGTAACAATACATCATGTATATAATGAACAGACTAGGTCTATACTGGTCCTACATGGTGTAACAATACATCATGTATATATTGAACAGACTAGGTCTATACTGGTCCTATATGGTGTAACAATACATCATATAGATGTATATAATGAACAGACTAGGTCTATACTGCTCCTACATGGTGTAACAATACATCATGTATATAATGAACAGACTAGGTCTATACTGATCCTACATGGTGTAACAATACATCATGTAGATGTATATAATGAACAGACTAGGTTTATACTGCTCCTACATGGTGTAACAATACATCATGTAGATGTATATAATGAACAGACTAGGTCTATACTGCTCCTACATGGTGTAACAATACATCATGTATATAATGAACAGACTAGGTCTATACTGGTCCTACATGGTGTAACAATACATCATGTATATAATGAACAGACTAGGTCTATACTGCTCCTACATGGTGTAACAATACATCATGTATATAATGAACAGACTAGGTTTATACTGGTCCTACATGGTGTAACAATACATCATGTAGATGTATATAATGAACAGACTAGGTCTATACTGCTCCTACATGGTGTAACAATACATCATGTATATAATGAACAGACTAGGTCTATACTGCTCCTATATGGTGTAACAATACCTCATGTAGATGTATATAATGAACAGACTAGGTATATACTGCTCCTACATGGTGTAACAATACATCATGTAGATGTATATAATGAACAGACTAGGTCTATACTGCTCCTACAAGGTGTAACAATACATCATGTAGATGTATATAATGAACAGACTAGGTCTATACTGCTCCTACATGGTGTAACAATACATCATGTAGATGTATATAATGAACAGACTAGGTCTATACTGCTCCTACATGGTGTAACAATACATCATGTAGATGTATATAATGAACAGACTAGGTCTATACTGCTCCTACAAGGTGTAACAATACATCATGTATATAATGAACAGACTAGGTCTATACTGCTCCTACATGGTGTAACAATACATCATGTATATAATGAACAGACTAGGTCTATACTGCTCCTACATGGTGTAACAATACATCATGTATATAATGAACAGACTAGGTCTATACTGCTCCTACATGGTGTAACAATACCTCATGTAGATGTATATAATGAACAGACTAGGTCTATACTGGTCCTACATGGTGTAACAATACATCATGTATATAATGAACAGACTAGGTCTATACTGCTCCTACATGGTGTAACAATACATCATGTATATAATGAACAGACTAGGTCTATACTGCTCCTACATGGTGTAACAATACATCATGTATATAATGAACAGACTAGGTCTATACTGCTCCTACATGGTGTAACAATACATCATGTATATAATGAACAGACTAGGTCTATACTGCTCCTACATGGTGTAACAATACATCATGTATATAATGAACAGACTAGGTCTATACTGCTCCTACATGGTGTAACAATACATCATGTAGATGTATATAATGAACAGACTAGGTCTATATTGCTCCTACATGGTGTAACAATACATCATGTATATAATGAACAAACTAGGTCTATACTGCTCCTACATGGTGTAACAATACATCATGTATATAATGAACAGACTAGGTCTATACTGCTCCTACATTGTGTAACAATACATCATGTATATAATGAACAAACTAGGTCTATACTGCTCCTACATGGTGTAACAATACATCATGTATATAATGAACAGACTAGGTCTATACTGCTCCTACATGGTGTAACAATACATCATGTATATAATGAACAGACTAGGTCTATACTGCTCCTACATGGTGTAACAATACATCATGTAGATGTATATAATGAACAGACTAGGTCTATACTGCTCCTACATGGTGTAACAATACATCATGTATATAATGAACAGACTAGGTCTATACTGCTCCAACATGGTGTAACAATACATCATGTATATAATGAACAGACTAGGAATATACTGCTCCTACATGGTGTAACAATACATCATGTATATAATGAACAGACTAGGTCTATACTGCTCCTACATGGTGTAACAATACATCATGTATATAATGAACAGACTAGGTCTATACTGCTCCTACATGGTGTAACAATACATCATGTAGATGTATATAATGAACAGACTAGGTCTATACTGCTCCTACATGGTGTAACAATACATCATGTAGATGTATATAATGAACAGACTAGGTCTATACTGCTCCTACATGGTGTAACAATACATCATGTATATAATGAACAGACTAGGTCTATACTGCTCCTACATGGTGTAACAATACATCATGTATATAATGAACAGACTAGGTCTATACTGCTCCTACATGGTGTAACAATATATCATGTATATAATGAACAGACTAGGTCTATACTGCTCCTACATGGTGTAACAATACATCATGTAGATGTATATAATGAACAGACTAGGTCTATACTTCTCCTACATGGTGTAACAATACATCATGTATATAATGAACAGACTAGGTCTATACTGCTCCTACACGGTGTAACAATACATCATGTAGATGTATATAATGAACAGACTAGGTCTATACTGCTCCTACATGGTGTAACAATACATCATGTATATAATGAACAGACTAGGTCTATACTGCTCCTACATGGTGTAACAATACATCATGTATATAATGAACAGACTAGGTCTATACTGGTCCTACATGGTGTAACAATACATCATGTATATAATGAACAGACTAGGTCTATACTGCTCCTACATGGTGTAACAATACATCATGTATATAATGAACAGACTAGGTCTATACTGCTCCTACATGGTGTAACAATACATCATGTATATAATGAACAGACTAGGTCTATACTGCTCCTACATGGTGTAACAATACATCATGTATATAATGAACAGACTAGGTCTATACTGCTCCTACATGGTGTAACAATACATCATGTATATAATGAACAGACTAGGTCTATACTGCTCCTACATGGTGTAACAATACATCATGTATATAATGAACAGACTAGGTCTATACTGCTCCTACATGGTGTAACAATACATCATGTAGATGTATATAATGAACAGACTAGGTCTATATTGCTCCTACATGGTGTAACAATACATCATGTATATAATGAACAGACTAGGTCTATACTGCTCCTACATGGTGTAACAATACATCATGTATATAATGAACAAACTAGGTCTATACTGCTCCTACATGGTGTAACAATACATCATGTATATAATGAACAGACTAGGTCTATACTGCTCCTACATGGTGTAACAATACATCATGTATATAATGAACAAACTAGGTCTATACTGCTCCTACATGGTGTAACAATACATCATGTATATAATGAACAGACTAGGTCTATACTGCTCCTACATGGTGTAACAATACATCATGTAGATGTATATAATGAACAGACTAGGTCTATACTGCTCCTACATGGTGTAACAATACATCATGTATATAATGAACAGACTAGGTCTATACTGCTCCAACATGGTGTAACAATACATCATGTATATAATGAACAGACTAGGTCTATACTGCTCCTACATGGTGTAACAATACATCATGTATATAATGAACAGACTAGGTCTATACTGCTCCTACATGGTGTAACAATACATCATGTATATAATGAACAGACTAGGTCTATACTGCTCCTACATGGTGTAACAATACATCATGTAGATGTATATAATGAACAGACTAGGTCTATACTGCTCCTACATGGTGTAACAATACATCATGTAGATGTATATAATGAACAGACTAGGTCTATACTGCTCCTACATGGTGTAACAATACATCATGTATATAATGAACAGACTAGGTCTATACTGCTCCTACATGGTGTAACAATACATCATGTATATAATGAACAGACTAGGTCTATACTGCTCCTACATGGTGTAACAATATATCATGTATATAATGAACAGACTAGGTCTATACTGCTCCTACATGGTGTAACAATACATCATGTAGATGTATATAATGAACAGACTAGGTCTATACTTCTCCTACATGGTGTAACAATACATCATGTATATAATGAACAGACTAGGTCTATACTGCTCCTACACGGTGTAACAATACATCATGTATATAATGAACAGACTAGGTCTATACTGCTCCTACATGGTGTAACAATACATCATGTATATAATGAACAGACTAGGTCTATACTGGTCCTACATGGTGTAACAATACATCATGTATATAATGAACAGACTAGGTATATACTGCTCCTACATGGTGTAACAATACATCATGTATATAATGAACAGACTAGGTCTATACTGCTCCTACATGGTGTAACAATACATCATGTAGATGCATATAATGAACAGACTAGGTCTATACTGCTCCTACATGGTGTAACAATACATCATGTAGATGTATATAATGAACAGACTAGGTCTATACTGCTCCTACATGGTGTAACAATACATCATGTATATAATGAACAGACTAGGTCTATACTGCTCCTACATGGTGTAACAATACATCATGTATATAATGAACAGACTAGGTCTATACTGCTCCTACATGGTGTAACAATATAGCATGTATATAATGAACAGACTAGGTCTATACTGCTCCTACATGGTGTAACAATACATCATGTAGATGTATATAATGAACAGACTAGGTCTATACTTCTCCTACATGGTGTAACAATACATCATGTATATAATGAACAGACTAGGTCTATACTGCTCCTACACGGTGTAACAATACATCATGTAGATGTATATAATGAACAGACTAGGTCTATACTGCTCCTACATGGTGTAACAATACATCATGTATATAATGAACAGACTAGGTCTATACTGCTCCTACATGGTGTAACAATACATCATGTATATAATGAACAGACTAGGTCTATACTGGTCCTACATGGTGTAACAATACATCATGTATATAATGAACAGACTAGGTCTATACTGCTCCTACATGGTGTAACAATACATCATGTATATAATGAACAGACTAGGTCTATACTGCTCCTACATGGTGTAACAATACATCATGTATATAATGAACAGACTAGGTCTATACTGCTCCTACATGGTGTAACAATACATCATGTATATAATGAACAGACTAGGTCTATACTGCTCCTACATGGTGTAACAATACATCATGTAGATGTATATAATGAACAGACTAGGTCTATATTGCTCCTACATGGTGTAACAATACATCATGTATATAATGAACAGACTAGGTCTATACTGCTCCTACATGGTGTAACAATACATCATGTATATAATGAACAAACTAGGTCTATACTGCTCCTACATGGTGTAACAATACATCATGTATATAATGAACAGACTAGGTCTATACTGCTCCTACATGGTGTAACAATACATCATGTATATAATGAACAAACTAGGTCTATACTGCTCCTACATGGTGTAACAATACATCATGTATATAATGAACAGACTAGGTCTATACTGCTCCTACATGGTGTAACAATACATCATGTATATAATGAACAGACTAGGTCTATACTGCTCCTACATGGTGTAACAATACATCATGTAGATGTATATAATGAACAGACTAGGTCTATACTGCTCCTACATGGTGTAACAATACATCATGTATATAATGAACAGACTAGGTCTATACTGCTCCAACATGGTGTAACAATACATCATGTATATAATGAACAGACTAGGTCTATACTGCTCCTACATGGTGTAACAATACATCATGTATATAATGAACAGACTAGGTCTATACTGCTCCTACGTGGTGTAACAATACATCATGTATATAATGAACAGACTAGGTCTATACTGCTCCTACATGGTGTAACAATACATCATGTAGATGTATATAATGAACAGACTAGGTCTATACTGCTCCTACATGGTGTAACAATACATCATGTAGATGTATATAATGAACAGACTAGGTCTATACTGCTCCTACATGGTGTAACAATACATCATGTATATAATGAACAGACTAGGTCTATACTGCTCCTACATGGTGTAACAATACATCATGTATATAATGAACAGACTAGGTCTATACTGCTCCTACATGGTGTAACAATATATCATGTATATAATGAACAGACTAGGTCTATACTGCTCCTACATGGTGTAACAATACATCATGTAGATGTATATAATGAACAGACTAGGTCTATACTTCTCCTACATGGTGTAACAATACATCATGTATATAATGAACAGACTAGGTCTATACTGATCCTACATGGTGTAACAATACATCATGTATATAATGAACAGACTAGGTCTATACTGCTCCTACATGGTGTAACAATATATCATGTATATAATGAACAGACTAGGTCTATACTGCTCCTACATGGTGTAACAATACATCATGTAGATGTATATAATGAACAGACTAGGTCTATACTGCTCCTACATGGTGTAACAATACATCATGTATATAATGAACAGACTAGGTCTATACTGCTCCTACATGGTGTAACAATACATCATGTATATAATGAACAGACTAGGTCTATACTGGTCCTACATGGTGTAACAATACATCATGTATATAATGAACAGACTAGGTATATACTGCTCCTACATGGTGTAACAATACATCATGTATATAATGAACAGACTAGGTCTATACTGCTCCTACATGGTGTAACAATACATCATGTATATAATGAACAGACTAGGTCTATACTGATCCTACATGGTGTAACAATACATCATGTATATAATGAACAGACTAGGTCTATACTGCTCCTATATGGTGTAACAATACATCATGTATATAATGAACAGACTAGGTCTATACTGCTCCTACATGGTGTAACAATACATCATGTATATAATGAACAGACTAGGTCTATACTGCTCCTACATGGTGTAACAATACATCATGTATATAATGAACAGACTAGGTCTATACTGCTCCTACATGGTGTAACAATACATCATGTATATAATGAACAGACTAGGTCTATACTGCTCCTACATGGTGTAACAATACATCATGTATATAATGAACAGACTAGGTCTATACTGATCCTACATGGTGTAACAATACATCATGTATATAATGAACAGACTAGGTCTATACTAATCCTACATGGTGTAACAATACATCATGTATATAATGAACAGACTAGGTTTATACTGCTCCTACATGGTGTAACAATACATCATGTAGATGTATATAATGAACAGACTAGGTCTATACTGATCCTACATGGTGTAACAATACATCATGTATATAATGAACAGACTAGGTCTATACTGCTCCTACATGGTGTAACAATATATCATGTATATAATGAACAGACTAGGTCTATACTGATCCTACATGGTGTAACAATACATCATGTATATAATGAACAGACTAGGTCTATACTGCTCCTACATGGTGTAACAATACATCATGTAGATGTATATAATGAACAGACTAGGTCTATACTGCTCCTACATGGTGTAACAATACATCATGTATATAATGAACAGACTGGGTCTATACTGCTCCTACATGGTGTAACAATACATCATGTATATAATGAACAGACTAGGTCTATACTGCTCCTACATGGTGTAACAATATATCATGTATATAATGAACAGACTAGGTCTATACTGCTCCTACATGGTGTAACAATACATCATGTAGATGTATATAATGAACAGACTAGGTCTATACTTCTCCTACATGGTGTAACAATACATCATGTATATAATGAACAGACTAGGTCTATACTGCTCCTACACGGTGTAACAATACATCATGTAGATGTATATAATGAACAGACTAGGTCTATACTGCTCCTACATGGTGTAACAATACATCATGTATATAATGAACAGACTAGGTCTATACTGCTCCTACATGGTGTAACAATACATCATGTATATAATGAACAGACTAGGTCTATACTGGTCCTACATGGTGTAACAATACATCATGTATATAATGAACAGACTAGGTCTATACTGCTCCTACATGGTGTAACAATACATCATGTATATAATGAACAGACTAGGTCTATACTGCTCCTACATGGTGTAACAATACATCATGTATATAATGAACAGACTAGGTCTATACTGCTCCTACATGGTGTAACAATACATCATGTATATAATGAACAGACTAGGTCTATACTGCTCCTACATGGTGTAACAATACATCATGTATATAATGAACAGACTAGGTCTATACTGATCCTACATGGTGTAACAATACATCATGTATATAATGAACAGACTAGGTCTATACTAATCCTACATGGTGTAACAATACATCATGTATATAATGAACAGACTAGGTTTATACTGCTCCTACATGGTGTAACAATACATCATGTAGATGTATATAATGAACAGACTAGGTCTATACTGATCCTACATGGTGTAACAATACATCATGTATATAATGAACAGACTAGGTCTATACTGCTCCTACATGGTGTAACAATATATCATGTATATAATGAACAGACTAGGTCTATACTGATCCTACATGGTGTAACAATACATCATGTATATAATGAACAGACTAGGTCTATACTGCTCCTACATGGTGTAACAATACATCATGTAGATGTATATAATGAACAGACTAGGTCTATACTGCTCCTACATGGTGTAACAATACATCATGTATATAATGAACAGACTAGGTCTATACTGCTCCTACATGGTGTAACAATACATCATGTATATAATGAACAGACTAGGTCTATACTGGTCCTACATGGTGTAACAATACATCATGTATATAATGAACAGACTAGGTCTATACTGCTCCTACATGGTGTAACAATACATCATGTATATAATGAACAGACTAGGTCTATACTGCTCCTACATGGTGTAACAATACATCATGTATATAATGAACAGACTAGGTCTATACTGATCCTACATGGTGTAACAATACATCATGTATATAATGAACAGACTAGGTCTATACTGCTCCTATATGGTGTAACAATACATCATGTATATAATGAACAGACTAGGTCTATACTGCTCCTACATGGTGTAACAATACATCATGTATATAATGAACAGACTAGGTCTATACTGATCCTACATGGTGTAACAATACATCATGTATATAATGAACAGACTAGGTCTATACTAATCCTACATGGTGTAACAATACATCATGTATATAATGAACAGACTAGGTTTATACTGCTCCTACATGGTGTAACAATACATCATGTAGATGTATATAATGAACAGACTAGGTCTATACTGATCCTACATGGTGTAACAATACATCATGTATATAATGAACAGACTAGGTCTATACTGCTCCTACATGGTGTAACAATATATCATGTATATAATGAACAGACTAGGTCTATACTGATCCTACATGGTGTAACAATACATCATGTATATAATGAACAGACTAGGTCTATACTGCTCCTACATGGTGTAACAATACATCATGTAGATGTATATAATGAACAGACTAGGTCTATACTGCTCCTACATGGTGTAACAATACATCATGTATATAATGAACAGACTAGGTCTATACTGCTCCTACATGGTGTAACAATACATCATGTATATAATGAACAGACTAGGTCTATACTGCTCCTACAAGGTGTAACAATACATCATGTAGATGTATATAATGAACAGACTAGGTCTATACTGCTCCTACATGGTGTAACAATACATCATGTAGATGTATATAATGAACAGACTAGGTCTATACTGCTCCTACATGGTGTAACAATACATCATGTAGATGTATATAATGAACAGACTAGGTCTATACTGCTCCTACATGGTGTAACAATACATCATGTAGATGTATATAATGAACAGACTAGGTCTATACTGCTCCTACATGGTGTAACAATACATCATGTATATAATGAACAGACTAGGTCTATACTGCTCCTACATGGTGTAACAATACATCATGTATATAATAAACAGACTATATCATATTATAATGAGAGTCCACTAATGGTTTTCCACAATTTATTTATATTCAGACAACATTTTTTTGCATTAATCAAATCCTTTCAACAATCATCACCCGTGTTTTCTCTGACATGGAATAATACTGACAGGAAAATTTACGAGGTAGCAAATGTTTTTCATGACAACATCTTATCACTGTTGTTATCAGAACAACTTCATCACATTGTCATAGACTTTTATCACAGCCAAAAGGGGAAACCCAGACACATCACAGGTTCTATGAATCTGAAGTATCCTTTTAGAACTTCTTCTCACCACCAAATATGGTGATGACAGGAAGTCTAGTGGCAGGAAGTGGGAGGAGCTGGAGCTAGATGAAACTTGGCTGACATTCTGCTAACATTCTCATCGATGAAACAAACATTCAGTCTCAATAAAGTTCTGTTCTCAAAAATAAAATCTGTTACGAACAAAGTTCTGTAGACTTGAACCTTTCTAAAAGTGTTTTTGACATTGTTTAAAAGGAGTGCAAGTAAACTTTAAAGAGTAGGCGTTCCCTAACGCTATAAAGAGCCAATAGAATCTTGCTAGCTGGTGCTTGGCTCTGCCCACCTCCTTGTTTGTTCTGCTCCCATTGGAGGAAAAAACGCTAATGATACACCTTGGGTTAGTTATCAGTATCTTTACCTTTACCTTGTTGACTAAAGAACAAATGAACAAAACAACTACATTCAAGAGGTTTCAAGGTTAGAATGGGGACATTCTATTCACCTAATCATTTACATTAGAGATGAAGATCCAAATCATATGATGAACTAACGGTTCATACTGGCATTCAATCAATCAAAATCTAAAATCTAAATAAACACATTTGAAAATATCAGTGGGATTTAAACTAGATTTAAAACCTCCCACCTCTGCTCCTTATTGGTTGCCACACCTCAGTCAACCTCATCAACCTGAAAGGGGAGGGCTGTATAGAGCTGCATAGACTAAGATACAGTAGAATAGTATAGAATACAGTATATACATATGAGATGAGTAATGCAAGATATGTAAACATTATTAAAGTCTTTGTGGCAACAGTTTGGGGAAGGCCCTTTCCTGTTTCAGCATGACAATGCCCCCGTGCACAAAGCGAGGTCCAAAGAACTGGTTTGTCAAGATCAGTTTGGAAGAACTTGACTGACCTGCACAGAGCCCTGAACTCAACACCACCGATGGAGGCCACTGTGTTCTTGTGGACCTTCAATGCTGCAGAAAATGTTTTGGTACCCTTCCCCAGATCTGTGCCTCAACACAATCCTGTCTCGGAGCTCTACGGACAATTGCTTCAAACTCATGGCTTGGTTTTTGCTCTGACATGCACTGTCAACTGTGGGACCTTATATAGACAGGTGTGTGGATTCCAAATCATGTCCAAACAATTGAATTTACCACAGGTGGACTCCAATCAAGTTGTGGAAACACCTCTAGGATGATCAATGGAAACAGGATACACCTGAGCTCAATTTCGAGTCTCATAGCAAAGGGTCTGAATACAGTAGAAGTATTTACATAAACTTAGGTTGAAGTCATTAAAACTCATTTTTCAACCACTCCACAGATTTCATGTTAACAAACTATAGTTTTGGCAAGTCGGTTAGGACATCTACTTTGTGCATGACACAAGTAATTCTTCCAACAATTATTTACAGACAGATTATTTCACTTATAATTCACTATATCACAATTCCAGTGGGTCAGAAGTTTACATACACTAAGTTGACTGTGTCTTTAAACAGCTTCTGGAAAATTCCAGAAAATTATGTCATGGCTTTAGAAGCTTCTGATAGGCTAATTGACATAATTTGAGTCAATTGGAGGTGTACCTGTGGATGTATTTCAAGGCCTACCTTCAAACTCAGTGCCTCTTTGCTCGACATCATGGGAAAATCAAAAGAAATCAGCCAAGACCTCATCCTTGGGAGCAATTTCCAAACGGGGGAGGCTTGCAAGCTGAAGAACACCATCCCAACCGTGAAGCACGGGGGTGGCAGCATCATGTTGTGGGTCTGCTTTGCTGCAGAAGGGACTGGTGCACTTCACAAAATAGATGGCATCATGAGGAAGGAAAATTATGTGGATATATTGAAGCGACATCTCAAGACATCAGTCAGGAAGTTAAAGCTAGGTCACAAATGGGTCTTCCAAATGGACAATGACCCCAAGCATACTTCCAAAGTTGTGGCAAAATGGCTTAAGGACAACAAAGTCAAGGTATTGGAGTGGCCGTCACAAAGCCCTGACCTCAATCCTATAGAAAATGTGTGGAAAAGTGTGTGTGAGCAAGGAGGCCTACAAACCTGACTCAGTTATACCAGTTCTGTCAGGAGGAATGGGCTAAAATTCACCCAACTTATTGTGGGAAGCTTGTGGAAGGCTACCCGAAACATTTGACCCAAGTTAAACAATTTAAAGGCAATGCTACCAAATACTAATTGAGTGTATGTAAACTTCTGACCCACTGGGAATGTGATGAAAGAAAACAATTCTTAAAATAAAGTGGTGATCCTAACTGACCTAAAACTGGGACTTTTTACTAGGATTAAATGTCAGGAATTGTGAAAAACTGAGTTTAAATGTATTTGGCTAAGGTGTATGTAAACTTCAGACTTAACTGTACTTATGTAAATAAGGTATTTCTGTTTTTTATTTGTAATAAATTTGCAAAAATGTCTAACAACCTGTTTTCACGTTGTCATTATGGGGTACTGTGTGTAGATTGCTGAGGATGTTTTAAAAAAAAAATGTTTATCCATTGTAGCATAAGGCTGTAACGTAACAAAATATGGAAAAAATCAAGGGGTCTGAATACTTTCCGAAGGCATTGTAAACAATACACCGCAAATTTCTAGTCAAAAACACAAGTCAGAACACAGCCTCTCTATTCTCTCATGTGATTTCAGGTCCTCTGACTGGGAAAATGTCTTTCCACAATGAGAGCAGTGGAAAGGCTGCTCTTCTGAATGTGTTCTTTCATGTGATTTCAGGTGCTCTAACTGGTTAAAATGCTTTCCACATTGGGAGCAGTGGTATGGCATCTCTCCTCTGTGTGTCCACTCATGCGAATTCAGACTACCTAACCAGGTAAAACTCTTTCCACATTGGGAACAGTGGTAAGGCTTCTCTCCAGAGTGTATTCTGTTGTGTATTTTCAGGTTCCCTAACTGGGTGAAACTCTTCCCACACTGAGAACATTGGTAAGGCTTTTCTCCTGTGTGTGTCCTCTCATGAACTTTTCGGTCCCCTGATTGTGAAAATCTCTTTTCACATTGGAAGCAGTGGTAAGGCTTTTCTCCTGTGTGTATCCTCTCATGCTCTTTTAGGTGCCCTGACCGGGTAAAACCTTTTCTACACTGGGAACATTGGAATGGCTTTTCTCCAGAGTGTATTTTCTCATGCCTTTTCAGGTTAACTAACACGGTAAAACTCTTCCCACACTGGGAACATTGGAAAGGCTTTTCCCCTGTGTGTGTCCTCTCATGCCGTTTTAGGTACCCTAACCATCTAAAACTCTTTCCACACTGGGAGCATTGGTGTTGTCTTGCTGGTTTGGACGTCTCTGGGTCTGGTTCCCCTGAAGGGCTCTTCCCGCTGTCAGAGTGAGAGTCTGGTCCCTCTCCTACCAAAGACAGAGTATTCTGTTAAACAGAGACCTGAATGAAATGTCCACATAATAAAAGTGTCTTCCTAGCTTTCCCCAAATTCTCAGGTTTTCCAGAAGTCCTGTTTGGAGGATTCCGGATTTCCTGCTTATTCCCTCCTGATTTCAGGCATCTTGCCAACGGGTATTCTGGAAAACCAGGGAAATTGGGGAAAGTCACCAGATTTTTTCAATCCTACTTCATATCAGGTTTAATCCAGACTAGATCTCTCAATAACCGGAGGTCAGAACATTTGAGGTCAGGTTTTCAGAACATTTCCAAGCAGCAATGTAACAGGATGCTGAAAGAGACAGCTGCAGGAAAGCATTATACATCCTCTCTTGTGTAACCATTCAAAACGCTTCATGAGTAAGTTTCAAGTTGTCTCTAGTAGTAGTCTGTTAATCATGTCTGTCTCTAGTAGTAGTAGTCTGTTAATCATGTCTGTCTCTAGTAGTAGTCTGTTAATCATGTCTGTCTCTAGTAGTAGTCTGTTAATCATGTCTGTCTCTAGTAGAGCAGAGATCTATTGTAATATATAATGTCATGTTATAGGCTGAGCAGAGATCTATAATAATATATAATGTCATGTTATAGACTGAGCAGAGATCTATAATAATATATAATGTCATGTTATAGACTGAGCAGAGCTCTATAATAATATATAATGTCATGTTATAGACTGAGCAGAGATCTATAATAATATATAATGTCATGTTTATAGACTGAGCAGAGATCTATAATAATATATAATGTCATGTTTATAGACTGAGCAGAGATCTATAATAATATATAATGTCATGTTATAGATCTATAGTAATATATAATGTCATGTTTATAGATCTATAATAATATATAATGTCATGTTTATAGATCTATAATAATATATAATGTCATGTTTATAGATCTATAATAATATATAATGGCATGTTTATAGATCTATAATAATATATAATGTCATGTTATAGATCTATAATAATATATAATGTCATGTTTATAGACTGAGCAGAGATCTATAATAATATATAATGTCATGTTTATAGACTGAGCAGAGATCTATAATAATATATAATGTCATGTTTATAGACTGAGCAGAGATCTATAATAATATATAATGTCATGTTATAGGCTGAGCAGAGATCTATAATAATATATAATGTCATGTTATAGACTGAGCAGAGATCTATAATAATATATAATGTCATGTTTATAGGCTGAGCAGAGATCTATAGTTATATATAATGTAATGTTATAGACTGAGCAGAGATCTATAATAATATATAATGTCATGTTTATATGCTGAGCAGAGATCTATAATAATATATAATGTCATGTTTATAGACTGAGCAGAGATCTATAATAATATATAATGTCATGTTATAGACTGAGCAGAGATCTATAATAATATATAATGTCATGTTTATAGACTGAGCAGAGATCTATAATAATATATAATGTCATGTTTATAGACTGAGCAGAGATCTATAATAATATACAATGTCATGTTATAGACTGAGCAGAGATCTATAATAATATATAATGTCATGTTTATATGCTGAGCAGAGATCTATAATAATATATAATGTCATGTTTATAGACTGAGCAGAGATCTATAATAATATATAATGTCATGTTATAGACTGAGCAGAGATCTATAATAATATATAATGTCATGTTTATAGACTGAGCAGAGATCTATAATAATATATAATGTCATGTTTATAGACTGAGCAGAGATCTATAATAATATATAATGTCATGTTTATAGACTGAGCAGAGATCTATAATAATATATAATGTAATGTTATAGACAGAGCAGAGATCTATAGTTATATATAATGTAATGTTATAGACAGAGCAGAGATCTATAGTTATATATAATGTAATGTTATAGACAGAGCAGAGATCTATAGTTATATATAATGTCATGTTTATAGACTGAGCAGAGATCTATAGTTATATATAATGTAATGTTATAGACAGAGCAGAGATCTATAATAATATATAATGTCATGTTATAGACAGAGCAGAGATCTATAGTTATATATAATGTTATTCATTTTAATGGTTTTGATCCATTGTTACCGTTTTGTTGGAGGCACCGCTCTATAATGGGATACAAACCTTACATTGTAGCTTTAACAATTCCTACAGTAAAGAACCAATAGAATGAATAGAACTTCAATAGAATGCTGATTTAAAACCACACATTAGTTCAACAACTGCTGTTTTGTCCGTTTCTAAGGCAGTACTTACTGGTGTTAATCAGATCTCCTGTCTCCTTCTCATCTTTCAATGTGACATTTATCTCTCCCTCGTTGTCACAGTTATCTCTCCCTCCAAAAACGGCATCCTCCTCTTTCTCTTCCTCCTCTTCTTTCACTGTAACATCCTCCTCTTCTTTCACTGTAACATCCTCCTCTTTCTCTTCCTCCTCTTCTTTCACTGTAACATCCTCCTCTTTCTCTTCCTCCTCTTCTTTCACTGTAACATCCTCCTCCTCCTCTTTTACTCTGAACGCTCCTTCCTCTTCTTTCACTGAAACGTCTTTCTCTTCTTCTTCTTTCACGGTAACATCTTCACCCTCTACTTGTTTTTGTATTGTAACATCCTCCTCTTCCTCCTCCTCTTTCACCAGAGCCTCTTTCTCCGTCCAGCAGACCTCCTCCTCTTCTTCAGCAGGAGGAGAGTAGTTTAGTGAACTCATGGTCGGGATGTTAGCTGGTTAGCATTAATAACTAGTCTAGTGCTAATTTAACCAGCCAGATAACTGACTACTAGCAACGTACAATGAAGTTAAATGCGGTAACTAGCTCTGCGACAGACGTGTGTTTAAAACACAGTGGCTAAAGAGCTTTAGTGTTTTGGTTGTTAGCTAGCAAGCTGTTCAGGTGGATGACGACCTGTTGTTGTTGAAGAAGTCTCGTCCACTAGATTATACGTCACGCTCGTAGCGCCACCTGAAAGACGCATATCGCCACCTGCTGACTGGAGGGGGGAACGCAGTTGAGGACATTTAAAAACACTTTGCCAGACAATAAGATTCATATTATATTGCGATATTATATTTTGTCCTCGGTTTGCGGCATTAGGAGATATTAGTGTAATGGAACAATATAGATGGTGTTGTCGTTAGTTTTCTACACTGCAGAGAAATCTGAGTTCTCTGTCGTGGCCAATAGGGTGTAGGAGGGCTGAGGATGCTGCAGCACCACCTGAAAAATCGGAATAAAACAACACATTTTCTCTCACAAAAGTAGTACACTGGGCCTTTACTACTCATGTATTCAGGACTGGTCCTGGACATTCTGACACACAAATATTGCTGCCCATGCAAAACTAGAATAGTCCAGGTTAACAACATTTCGTTGAAAAGACGTCTAAAATACATATTTTCCAGACGTTGAAGTTAGGTTCAATTTAGGTTCTGAATGAAAGTTGAAAAGACGTCATCTAAATCAAATCATAAAATCTTTATTTGTCACATGCGCCGAATACAACAGGTGTAGACCTTACAGTGAAATGCTGACTAACAAGCCCTTAACCAACAATACAACAGGTGTAGACCTTACAGTGAAATGCTTACTTACAGCCCTTAACCAACAATACAACAGGTGTAGACCTTACAGTGAAATGCTGACTAACAAGCCCTTAACCAACAATACAACAGGTGTAGACCTTACAGTGAAATGCTTACTAACGAGCCCTTAACCAACAAAAACATACGTGGCTAGAACACAGAACTGATCGAGACAGACAATGCCTGAAACATCAAGCCATGGTGGAGTCAGTGACACATTTTAATTTGTGGGGAAATCCAAATGAAGGGAAAGTTCTTGCAAACTCACAAGGCTGGTGTGAAGTAAGTAGGCTGTTAGAAGAGACGTCTTTATGTGTTGTTGTATAGCTTGTCATTAATGTGATCTTTGGTGTGCTCATAAATGCACAAGCACTTTCTCCCCACTACTAGCGATAAAATAGTTAAGTCATACAAAGGTTTTAGTTTGTGTGAACGAGTAATGTGAATAGCATTTTAATATTTAAAAACAGAACAAAAAACATTTGATTATAAAATATTTAAATCAGTCTTTCTCAAATTAAATGGGACGATGATGCAATCTTTGCGAGAGGGGAGGAATCTGATTTCATTGGTCCTCAACTCGCGGCTCAGACACTTAATTCAGCATAAGTGGAGTTAGCCCCGAGTTAACCTGCCCCGGACCCAGGGCCGGCCCTGACCAATATGGTGCACTAGGCAAGACTTTAGCTGGTACCCCTTGCGTCTCAATTCATACACTCACACAGAAACTGCATAGCTTTATGTCTTTGAGATTTTCTTTATTTTAGAAACAAAAAAAAAACCACAAAATAAAAAGCATTAAAGAAACAAGTGACATAAAATGAATAATAAATACAATATAAATAAGAGTTTTGCACAAAAACTATATTACAGAGACTTTTTACAGCAAAGTCATCTATGACATCATCATAAGACAGCTGTTATACTAATGATGGAAAGTCATCTATGACATCATCATCATAAGACAGCTGTTATACTAATGATGGAAAGTCATCTATGACATCATCATCATAAGACAGCTGTTATACTAATGATGGAAAGTCCACTGAGACGTTCTTGCACCGTAGTGGATCTCAGGTGGGTTTTAATCCGTTTGAGCTTAGAGAAGCTCCTTTCAGCAGCAGCCACTGTAACATAAAGAGTGGCAGTGATTCTCAGAGCTTCTTCTCGTGCAGGAAGGTCAAGAGTTCCCCGTTTGTCATGTTTTTTTTATGGCAAATGTGGAAAGTTAAGCATTTCTACAGCAAGTTCCCTGCCATCAATATCTGGCTGTCCGTCATGGCTTAGTGCAGTGCTGTCATGGTTGCAACGAGGCGCAGAGCTGTGATAGAAAGCCATTTATTTTGTTCGGCACAAAAACAACAACCAAGAGAGACCGCGACCATGAACTGGTGTGCATAAACCCCAAACCACCCCCACACGTGGGCAGGCGGCAACCTTAAACGGGATCCTCAATTAGAGGCAATGCAGACCAGCTGACTCCAATTGGTGACCAAACAACAAAACTAACAGAGTTATCCAGAGAGGTCTCTGGACGCTAAACCTGACCAACATAGAAGTTTCCAGAGACCTCTCTGAATACTAATCCTGACAAGTGCTCAGGGTTTGAAAGTGCTCAGGCAACTCTTCTTTTCACATGTTGGGGAAGTTGAGGAGCACTCCAAATGTGTCATTCACCTCTCACAGGCTCTGAAATCTCTCATCAAGTGAAGAGAGGGCAAAAATATGGTTTCCATTTTTCATCACCAATAGGCTCATCTGGAGCCTCATAACCAAAGTGCCTTTTTGTGGTTCTCAACCACTTTTGTTTGAGTACAGCCTCCACGTTCATCTCCTCGCACATTTCCTTTGCAGTTGTCTGTGCATCAGAGAACCCAGTGTTTCTGTAGCAGGTAAGGGAATCTCTGGTTTTCTTCAGCAAGTCGACAGCCACATCTAGCTGCATAGAGGGTGACTGCATCAGTTTACTCACATGCTGGATCTTGTTGAGGATGTCATACCATATGACTGTGCAAATAGAAAAGCGGTAGGATCCAATCTCCTCAGCCAAAGACTGGGCTTCAACTTTCACCACAGGGTCTGCAGTAGTTTCCCTCACCTCCAGAAGAGCCTCTCAGACCTGCCCAGTCTGGTACCTTACTGCCTGAATGCTGTTTATCCTGCTTTCCCACCTGGTCTCTGACCATGATTTCAGGGTGGTTTTGACATGTTTCAGGAGGATATGCCATCTATGGGTGGAGGCTGAGAAGAGTTTGAATATTTTCGCTAAATATCCAAAGTAGCCAATGGCATCTGGTGAGCTCTTAGCAGCATCAGCTAGCACCAGATTTAAAGTGTGGGCACCACATGGGACAAAAAAGGCTCTTGAGTTCTGTTGAAGCAGCCGAGCCTGAACACCTTTACTCTTTCCCTTCATGTTGGCGCCGTTGTCATAGGACTGTCCTCTGCAGTCCTCAACGGGGATGTTCAGCTCCTCCAGCCTTTTGAGGATGAGAGATGAAAAACTTTCCTGTTGACTCCTCTGCCACAAGAAAGCCCATGAAAATCTAACTGAAGTATATTCCCATTCATATTTTACGTTTTTAAGTTCACCTGAGTGATTAGGAACACAGGTAAGTGGACCCCACCACAGTGAGGAGGACGTGTGTCTATATTGACCCCACCACAGTGAGGAGGATGGTTAGACAAAACATCTTCAAGGATCAGAGCTGGAGAATTGCAGACGTTGGTTCTTGGGTCAGAAAGTCTCCAAAACTACGATCAGACGCCACCTACAGAACCACAAGTTGTTGGGGAGGGTTGCCATAAAAAAGCCTTTGCTGTCATCAAACAAACAACAAACTCAAGCGCCTACAGTCAATGGGACCGGGTTCTATGGTCAGATGAGACCAAAATAGAGCTTTCTGGAAACAAACAACAGAGGTGGGTTTGGCATAGACAGAAATACAGCCATGCAGAAAAATACCTCCCCACTGTGAAGTATGGTGGTGGATCTTTAATGTTGTGGGGCTGTTTTTCTTCCTGGACAACTTGTTAGGATACATGGTATCATGGACTCCATCAAGAACCAGCAGATATTAAATCAAAACCTGACTGCCTGGAAATCTGCAATCTGAAGGATCTGGAGAGATTCTGTAAGGAGGAATGGTCTCAGATCCCTTGCCATGTGTTCTCCAACCTCTACACATTATAGTAGAAAACTCAGAGCTGTTATCTTGGCAAAGGGAGGCACACAGTATTGAATGAAGGGATGCCAATAATTGTAGCACACATATATTTGAGAAAAATATTTGTTTTATGATAATAATTAATTTTTCTATCAATTATTTTACTTTAATTAAAAGGTTAGATTTCTGTGAATATTTTGAATGAAAGACCAAGAGGATAAACAGTGAAGACATTTTTTTCACAGCCCGTTGTGCTCATATTTACCAAGGGTGCCAATATTAGTGGAGGGCACTGTATCTCTTTCCACACTGGGAGCAGTGGTAAGGCTTCTCCCCCGTGTGTGTGTGTTACCTCATGGTCTTTCAGGTTCCCTAACTAGGTAAATATCTTTCCACACTGGGAGAAAGATATATTTCTTTCAAGGCTTTTCTGCAGAGTGTGTTAGCTCATGTTTTTTCAGGTATCTTGACTGTGTGAAACTTTTTCCACACTGGGAACAGGGGTGAGGCTTCTCTTTTATGTGTGTCCACTCATGTGTTTTCAGGCCCCATAACTGGATAAAACTCTTTCCACACAGAGAGCAATGGAAATGCTTCTCTCCTTTGTGTATTATCTTGTGTTTTGTCAGGCCCCCTAACTGAGTAAAACGCTTTCCACACAGGGAGCAATGGAAGGGCTTTTCTCCTGTGTGAATTCTCTCATGTGTTTTCAAGTGACCCAACCGGGTAAAACTCTTTCCACAATGGGAGCAGTGGAATGGCTTTTCTCCTCTGTGCATGCTCTCATGTCCTTTCAGGCTCCCTAAATGCGTAAAACGCTTTCCACAAAGGGAACAGTGGAATGGCTTTTCTCCTGTGTGCATTCTCTCGTGTTCTTTCAGGCTCCCAAACTGGGTAAAACTCTTTCCACAATCGGAGCAGCGGAAAGGCTTCTCTCCTCTGTGCCTTCTCTCATCCATTTTCAGGTGCCATAACCGAGTAAAACTCTTTCCACACTGGGAGCAGTGGAAAGGTTTTTCTCCTGTGTGTATCATCTCATGTCTTTTCAGGCTAAATAACCTGGTAAAACTCTTTCCACACTGGGAGCAGTGGTAAGTCTCCTCTCCTGCATGTATTCCTTCATGCCTTTTCAGGGACCCTAATCGGGTAAAACTCTTTCCACACTGGGAGCAATGGTGAGGTCTTGCTGGTTTGGACGTCTTTGGCTCTGGTTCCTCTGTGTCTGGTCTTTTGCCTGCCAAAGAAAAACAGAGAGACCTGAATGTAACCTCCACATGATACAACTGTCTTCTTATTATGTTTAATCTCATCATATCCCTCAATAACCCGAGGCCAGTTTTCAAACAGTTCATTTAAACAAGTCAGTGTGATTAAAAAACAACTGATGTTGTAGAGCTCCAACTAAAATATGCTGTCTTTAGGTTGAGCAGAGCACAATGATAACAGATAGAGGACTACAGTATTTCAATCAATAGACTGCCTTTGATGCAGTGGCAGCAGGTAGCAGAGTGGTTAGTGTTGGTCCCGTAACTGAAAGGTTGCTGGATCAAATCCCAGAGCTGACAAGGTAAAAATCTGTCGTTCTGCCCCTGAACAAGGCAGTTAACCCACGGCTGTCATTGTAAATAAGAATTTGTTCTTAACTGACTTGCCTAGTTAAATAAAATTGGTCATGTTTTTGATGGTGAACACATCATTGTGGCTTTAAAGGGATACTGCGAGCAACTATGACTGGTGGAATTATACATGTTGTATTGTAGATATGTAGTGGTGTAATAATGGTATATGATGTACTGTTTTATATGTAATGTAATGGTGGTATTATACATGTTGTATTGTAGATATGTAGTGGTGTAATAATGTTATATGATGTACTGTTTTATATGTAATGTAATGGTGGTATTATACATGTTGTATTGTAGATATGTAGTGGTGTAATAATGTTATATGATGTACTGTTTTATATGTAATGTAATGGTGGTATTATACATGTTGTATTGTAGATATGTAGTGGTGTAATAATGTTATATGATGTACTGTTTTATATGTAATGTAATGGTGGTATTATACATGTTGTATTGTAGATATGTAGTGGTGTAATAATGTTATATGATGTACTGTTTTATATGTAATGTAATGGTGGTATTATACATGTTGTATTGTAGATATGTAGTGGTGTAATAATGTTATATGATGTACTGTTTTATATTTAGTTTTATATGTAATGTAAGTGCCTTAATGTGTTTCGACCCCAGGAAGATAAATACAAATACAGGTATGCTAGCGGATGCTAGTTAGCATTGGCTAGTGAAACTACATCTAACTTCCTTCAGTACCCCAGACACTGTTTAGCTCCATTGTTCGAGTATTTAGATCTCTGTACTTTATCGTGTTCTTCCTATTTTTATACATCTTGTGGTTTTTGTTCTACCTTGACATTTTTAGTATTCAATTATTGGTTACTGCATTGTTGGGGTTAGAAAGGCATTTCAATGTACACTGTACATGTGACATTAACTTGAAACAGCTGGTGCTCTCATGCATGGTTCAGTGTTGCTTGCCTCGAAGCGAGCATAGAAGGCATTTAGCTTGTCTGGTAGGCTCGCGTCACTGGGCAGCTCTCGTCTGGGTTTCCCTTTGTAGTCCATAATAGTTTTCAAGCCCTGCCACATCCAACAATCGTCAGAGCCGGAGTAGTAGGATTCAATCTTAGTCCTGTATTGAAGCTTTGCCTGACTGATGGTTCGTCTGAGGGCGTAGCGGGATTTCTGCCTGTAATCAATGGCTTCTGGTTGGGGTACGTACGATCACTGTGGGGACGGCATCACTGATGCACTTACTGATGAAGCCAGTGACTGTTGTGGTTTTACTCCTCAATGCCATCGGAAGAATCCCGGAAACATATTCCAGTTTGTGCAGCAAAACAGTCCTGTAGCTTAGCATCTGCTTCATCTGACCACTTTCTTATTGACCGAGTCACTGGTGCTTCCTGCTTTAGTTTTTGCTTATAAGCAGGAATCAGGAGGATAGAATTATGGTCAGATTTTCCAAATGGAGGGCGAGGAAGAGCTTTGTATGAGTCTCTCTGTGTGGAGTAAAGGTGGTCTAGAGTTTTTTTCCCCTCTGGTTGCATATTTAACATGCTGATATAAATTAGGTAGAACGGATTTGAGTTTCCCTGCATTAAAGTCCCCGGCAACAAAGAGCGGTAACACCTTCTGACTAACGAGATGACAAGCCACCACAGGTGAAACACCTTCTGACTAACGAGATGACAAGCCACCACAGGTGAAACACCTTCTGACTAACGAGATGACAAGCCACCACAGGTGAAACACCTTCTGACTAACGAGATGACAAGCCACCACAGGTGAAACACCTTCTGACTAACGAGATGACAAGCCACCACAGGTGAAACACCTTCTGACTAACGAGATGACAAGCCACCACAGGTGAAACACCTTCTGACTATCAAGATCACACCAATCAGTGCACCCAACGTCCAACCTCGAAATATAAATGGAAAAATAAACCTGTAACAACATGTCCAGACTGGTACCGTGGGTTCCCTCTCCTTTGTTCTCCATGCTACACCAATTACTTTAGCAAAAATCAGCTTGTAAGTAGTTTCAGAACTAATGAGATGCTATACAACAGTGAATACACACTGACCACTGAACTGTAACAGAAGCAGATTGTAGTCTAATCCACACACCACTGTTCTTACTTGACATTGGATCTGATTCTCCCTCTTCTCCTCCTCTCACAGTTCCACTCAGCCCCAGTGTTTTCCTGCAGTCCACCAGCGGCACAGACACCCTCTTCAGACCCCACAGTAAGGCAACAGTGGGAGAAGCACGACCTGGGGACTCTGGGAGAGGGAAAGTCATGTCCTGGAAACCACACAAATAAACAATCAAATTCCTCTCATTCTCTGGACCTCCTGCTATACAGTTGAAGTCAGAAGTTTACATACACTTAGGTTGAAGTCATTAAAACTCATTTTTCAACCACTCCACAGATTTCATGTTAACAAACTATAGTTTTGGCAAGTCGGTTAGGACATCTACTTTGTACATGACACAAGTCATTCTCCCAAAAATTGTTTACAGACAGATTATTTCACTTATAATTCACTATATAACAATTCCAGTGGGTCAGAAGTTTACATACCCTATGTTGACTGTGCCTTTAAACAGCTTAGAAAATTCCATAAAATGATGTCATGGCTTTAGAAGTTTCTGATAGGCTAATTGACATAATTTGAGTCAATTGGAGGTGTACCTGTGGATGTATTTCAAGGCCTACCTTCAAACTCAGTGCCTCTTTGCTCGACATCATGGGAAAATCAAAAGAAATCAGCCAAGACCTCAGAAAAAAATTGTTGACAATTTTCCACAAGTCTGGTTCATCCTTGGGAGAAATTTCCAAATGCCTGAAGGTACCACATTCATCTGTACAAACAATAGTACGTAAGTATAAACACCATGGGACCACGCAGCCGTCATACCGCTCAGGAAGGAGACGCATTCTGTCTCCTAGAGATGAACGCACTTTGGTGCAAAAAGTACAAATCAATCCCAGAACACCAGCAAAGGACCTTGTGGAGATGCTGGAGGAAACAGGTACAAAAGTATCTATATCCACAGTAAGACGAGTCCTATATCGACATAACCTGAAAGGCCGCTCAGCAAGGAAAAAGCCACTGCTCTAAAACCGCCATAAAAAAGCCAGACTACGGTTTGCAACTGCACATGGGGACAAAGATCGTACTTTTTGGAGAAATGTCCTCTGGTCTGATGAAACAAAAATAGAACTGTTTGGCCATAATGACCATCGTTATGTTTGGAGGAAAAAGGGGGAGGCTTGCAAGCTGAAGAACACCATCCCAACCGTGAAGCAAGGGGGTGTCAGCATCATGTTGTGGGGGTGCTTTGCTGCTGGAGGGACTGGTGCACTTCACAAAATAGATGGCATCATGAGGAAGAAAAATTATGTGGATATATTGAAGCAACATCTCAAGACATCAGTCAGGAAGTTAAAGCTTGGTCGCAAATGGGTCTTCCAAATGGACAATGACCCCAAGCATACTTCCAAAGTTGTGGCAAAATGGCTTAAGGACAACAAAGTCAAGGTATTGGAGTGGCCATCACAAAGCCCTGACCTCAATCATATAGAAAATGTGTGGGCAGAACTGAAAAAGTGTGTGTGAGCAAGGAGGCCTACAAACCTGTCTCAGTTACACCAGTTCTGTCAGGAGGAATGGGCCAAAATTCACCCAACTTATTGTGGGAAGCTTGGGGAAGGCTACCCGAAACATTTGACCCAAGTTAAACAATTTAAAGGCAATGCTACCAAATACTAATGTAAACTTCTGACCCACTGGGAATGTGATGAAAGAAATAAAGGCTGAAATAAATCATTCTCTCTACTATTATTCTGAATTTTTACAAGGATTAAATGTCAGGAATTGTGAAAAACTGAGTTTAAATGTATTTGGCTAAGGTGTATGTAAACTTCCGACTTCAACTGTAAATGCATTGGAGGAGAAAGTCCATTCAGAATCACCTTAATTTGACTAAAACATTCACATATATCAGAATTGGGAGGAACCTCAAATATACATTTATAGGAGGATGTCGAGGAATCAAGGAAGGACTGTTGAGAACCAGAAACACTTTATGACTGGGATATACTCACTCCACCCTCCCTCTGCTCTGGGGTGTGCTTCTCTGGAGCTGACTCCGCCTTCAGCCTGTTGCTAGGAAACCAATCCTTGCCCTTCATGTCCCATTCTTCATTGCAGTGAATAGCATCGTCATCATCACCAAACTGGCTGGGATTCATGGGTGCCACATTAGATTCTTCTTGTACCTTTCTGATGTCCCCTTTCACTGTAGAGCCCTGTGAGGGCCACAAAACGCCATATTGCCTCGTTTCAGGCTCTGCAAAGGGAAGAGTTGGACTATCGGTAAAAACAAAGGATGTAGCTTGCTGTCTACCATCATCTGATTCCAGACACATCACTTATCACTCTACCATCATCTGATTCCAGACATATCACTTATCACTCTACCATCATCTGATTCCAGACATATCACTTATCACTTTACCATCATCTGATTCCAGACATATCACTTATCACTCTACCATCATCTGATTCCAGACACATCACTTATCACTCTACCATCATCTGATTCCAGACACATCACTTATCACTCTACCATCATCTGATTCCAGACATATCACTTATCACTCTACCATCATCTGATTCCAGACATATCACTTATCACTCTACCATCATCTGATTCCAGACATATCACTTATCACTCTACCATCATCTGATTCCAGACATATCACTTATCACTCTAACATCATCTGACTCCAGACATATCACTTATCACTCTACCATCATCTGATTCCAGACATATCACTTATCACTCTACCATCATCTGATTCCAGACATATCACTTATCACTCTAACATCATCTGACTCCAGACATATCACTTATCACTCTACCATCATCTGATTCCAGACATATCACTTAAAAATCATCTGATTCCAGACATATCACTTAAAAATCATCTGATTCCAGACATATCACTTATCACTCTACCATCATCTGATTCCAGACATATCACTTATCACTCTACCATCATCTGATTCCAGACATATCACTTTTCATCCTAGGACTTTCGTAGGAGAGCAATTGACGAGATAACTCTGAATACAAACGGAAACGAAAAACAAATAAATCAACTTTATTTTTTTTACGAGGTCAGTAAAATGCTGCTTTAAAACCACAAACCGGTTCAACAGCTGCATAGTTAGTCTGTTTTTAAGACATACTCACCGGTGATAATCAGATCTTCTATCTCCTCCTCCTCTTTCACTCCAAAAGGTTCTTCTTCTTTCAATGTGAGAGCCTCCTCTTCCTCCTCTTTCATTCTGAAAGCTTCTACCTCTTCTTCCACTGTAACAGCTTCTATCCCCTCTTCCTCTTTCACTCCAAAAGGTTCTCTCTCTTCTTTCACTGTAACATCCTCCTCTTCTTGCAATGTGAGAGCCTCCTCTTCCTCCTTTTTCATTCTGAAAGCTTTCTCCTCTCCTTTCACTGTAATATTCTCATCTTCTTCTTTTATGACAATGTTTATCCCCAGAGTTTCTTTCTCCGTCCAGCAGACCTCCTCCTCCTCCTCTTCTTCAGCAGGAGAGTAGTTTAGTGAACTCATGGTCGGGATGTTAGCTAGTTAGCATTAGCGACTATCCTAGTGTTAGGCTCGGTAACACATTTGCTAATTACGTTTAAATGAACTAGTAGATACGTTAACAGAAGTGTGTTTAAATCACTGGGATTCGTGTAACTACACATGAATGGTAAACAGAGCTTCAATATGTCGATGTCATGTTGGCTAGCAAGCTACCGAGGTTGTTGAAGAAGTGTCCCATGGAGTCACTACTTACCACAGCCACAAAGTCATACACTTTCATTCTAAGATGTATCTGCTTAAAATGTGATTTTAACCTTAACCTCACCGCTAACATTATGGCCAACCCTAAATTAAGACTAAAAAGCAAATGTTTGTTTATATACATTTTTCGAGATAGCCAATTGTGACTTTGTGGCTGTGGTAACTAGTGGAAATCCGTGTGTCCACTACATTATACGTCAAGTTAGAAGTATCACATGAGACTCACTACGCCATCTGCTGACTGGAGTGTGTAACGCAGTTTATACAAATATTCACTATAGTTTTTTCTGGCAAACAATGAAAGTCATAAAAATAATTCCAAATAAGAAAATGTGTTTTCTCGTTTTGAAGTGGAGGACCTGTTGGACTGTGTATTCTGAGGGTTTCCTTAGCACTTGATGTGTTCTCTCCCAGGTGCTTGACCTGTTGGACTGTGTATTCTGAGGGTTTCCTTAGCACTTGATGTGTTCTCTCCCAGGTGCTTGACCTGTTGGACTGTGTATTCTGAGGGTTTCCTTAGCACTTGATGTGTTCTCTCCCAGGTGCTTGACCTGTTGGACTGTGTATTCTGAGGGTTTCCTTAGCTCTTGATGTGTTCTCTCCCAGGTGCTTGACCTGTTGGACTGTGTATTCTGAGGGTTTCCTTAGCTCTTGATGTGTTCTGAGGGTTTCCTAGCTCTTGGTGTGTTCTGAGGGTTTCCTTAGCTCTTGATGTGTTCTGAGGGTTTCCTTAGCTCTTGGTGTGTTCTGAGGGTTTCCTTAGCTCTTGGTGTGTTCTGAGGGTTTCCTTAGCTCTTGGTGTGTTCTGAGGGTTTCCTTAGCTCTTGGTGTGTTCTCTCCCAGGGGCTTGTAAGGCCACAGATGACAGACAGGTAGGATCCAGTTGAGGTGGTTTACTGCTGATTCACATAGAGAAGGAACTGCTCAGCACAGTGTATGAGCTAAGGCACTAATGGCTTGACAATTGTTTTAACCAAGATTGTGTGTGGTTCTGAAAGTAAAAAGGGACAACCTAACAACATGGCTGTGACTTCACTAGTTTGGACAAGACAGCCTAACAACATGGCTGTGACTTCACTAGTTTGGACAAGACAGCCTAACAACATGGCTGTGATTTCACTAGTTTGGACAAGACAGCCTAACAACATGGCTATACTTCACTAGTTTGGACAATACAGCCTAACAACATGGCTGTGACTTCACTAGTTTGGACAATACAGCCTACTAATGTAGTGAAATGATGATCCATCTTCCTGGTTAATGTAGTGAAATGATGATCCATCTTCCTGGTTAATGTAGTGAAATGATGATCCATCTTCCTGGTTAATGTAGTGAAATGATGATCCATCTTCCTGGTTAATGTAGTGAAATGACGATCCATCTTCCTGGTTAATGTAGTGAAAATAAAGGTTATTTATTTAACCTTTATTTAACTAGGCAAGTCGGTTAAGAACAAATTATTATTTACCATGACGGCCTACACCGGCCAAACTCGTACGACGCTGGGCCAATTGTGCACCGCCCTATGGGACTCCCAATCACAGCCTGTTGTGATACAGTCTGGATTCGAACCAGGTTGTCTGTAGTGACACCTCTAGCACTGAGATGCAGTGTCTTAGACCACTGCACTACTTGGGAACCCTTGGGAGTCTTCCTGGTTAATGTAGGATATCACTTGGTCAGGAGGTACACTGACATTTCTTCCCCATCTTCATATTTTCTGTCACTAGCTAGAATTTCTTTCTGTCACTAGCTAGAATTTGTTCTTTTTTCATCATTTATATTTATTGAGGATCCCCATTAGTTCCTGCCAAGGCAGCAGCTACTCTTCCTGGGGTTTATTATGGATCCCCATTAGTTCCTGCCAAGGCAGCAGCTACTCTTCCTGGGGTTTATTATGGATCCCCATTAGTTCCTGCCAAGGCAGCAGCTTCTCTTCCTGGGGTTTATTATGGATCCCCATTAGTTCCTGTCAAGGCAGCAGCTACTCTTCCTGGGGTTTATTATGGATCCCCATTAGTTCCTGTCAAGGCAGCAGCTACTCTTCCTGGGGTTTATTATGGATCCCCATTAGTTCCTGCCAAAGCAGCAGCTACTCTTCCTGGGGTTTATTATGGATCCCCATTAGTTCCTGCCAAGGCAGCAGCTTCTCTTCCTGGGGTTTATTATGGATCCCCATTAGTTCCTGTCAAGGCAGCAGCTACTCTTCCTGGGGTTTATTATGGATCCCCATTAGTTCCTGTCAAGGCGGCGGCTACTCTTCCTGGGGTTTATTATGGATCCCCATTAGTTCCTGCCAAAGCAGCAGCTACTCTTCCTGAGGTTTATTATGGATCCCCATTAGTTCCTGCCAAGGCAGCAGCTACTCTTCCTGGGATTTATTATGGATTGCCATTTTTCCGTCACTGCAGTTCGACTCATCCCAAACCATCTGAATTTGGTTGAGGTTGGAACCAAAAATCTCAAATTTGTACTTCAGACCAAAGGACAAATTTCCACCAGTCTAATGTCCATTGCTCGTGTTTCTTGGCCCAAGCCAGTCTCTTCTTCTTATTGGTGTCCTTTAGTAGTGGTTTCTTTGCAGAAAATCGACCATGAAGGCCTGATTCACACAGTCTCCTCTGAACAGTTGATGTTGAGATGTGTCTGTTACTTGAACTCTGTGAAGCATTTATTTGGGCTACAATCTGAGGCTGGTAACTCTAATGAACTTATCCTCTGCAGCAGAGGTATTTCTGGGTCTTCCATTCCTGTGGCGGTCCTCATGAAGCTGGTTGAGAGAATGCCATGAGTGTGCAAAGCTGTCATCAAGGCAAAGGGTGGCTATTTGAAGAAACTCCAATATAATATATATATTGATTTGTTCTCTATTTGCACAGCATCATCTGCACATTCCATCATTCCAGTGATTATGCTAATCTGTAATTTATTTCGCCACTATGGCCTATTTATTGTCTTCCTAACCTTACTGCATTTTGCACTAAATTTTCACTCTGTATATAGATTCTCTATTTGTGTTATTGACTGTACGTTTGTTTATTTCCCATGTGTAACTCTGTGTTGTTTTTTGTCGCACTGCTTTGCTTTATCTTGACCAGATCGCAGTTGAAAATGAGAACTTGTTCTCAACTGACCTACCTGGTTTGACCTACCTGGTTAAATAAAGGTGAAAAAAAAAAGAATGTATACACTTTCAGTTACAGTTATTCTTTATACCATCCTTAATGACATCACAAAATAATAAACAATATGACAGGATTATTCTTTAGATCCCCACAGACTATTCCAAACATTTGGATGTCAGAAATAATGTTCTAATGTTCAATCTTTTGACGTTAGAGTTCTTATGCAGGCCACACGCTCTCTAGACATGAAAAACATCAGAGGGTTTATACATCTAATCAATCAAAGCACATAATCAAAACCAAATAGACATTTTAAAATAGTTAATCAGATTTTAGACATGATCATGTCTCAATTAAAGAAAATTGTAAACTTACTTTGGTTTCATATATACAATTTGATTTCATTAGGATTACACAAAAACAGAAATTCTCAGTCAAAAACACAAGTCAGAAACCAGCCTCTCTATTCTCTCATGTAATTTCAGATCCTCTAACTGAGAAAATGTCTTTCCACATTTAGAGCAGTGGTAAAGCTTCTCTCCAGAGTGTATTCGCGTAGGACTTTTCAGGCTCTCTAACTGAGCTAAACTCTTTGCACACTGGGAGCAGTGGTGTGGTCTTGCTGGTTTTGATGTCTCTGGGTCTGGTTCCCCTGAATGACTCTCCCCGCTGTCAGAGTGTGAGTCTGGTCTCTCTCCTGCTGAAGACAAACAAAGTATTTAGTTAAACAGAGACCTGAATGAAACCTCCATGTGATAAAACATATTTTCCTATGTGGTTTATTAGGTGGTAGGCAGCCTAGTGGTTAGGAGTAATTAAACAAAACCAGTTTAATACATTTTAGAATATGGCAGTAACCTAACAAAATGTGGAAAAGGTCAAGGGGTCTGAATACTTTACGAATGCACTGTATCTCTGGCCTGGTGTATTGGGTTATTGTCCTGCTGAAAGGTGAATTTGTCTCCCAGTGTCTGTTGGAAAGCAGACAACCAGGTTTTCCATAAGGATTTTGTCTGTGCTTAGCGCTATTTTTTTATTTAAAAAAACTCCCTAGACCTTGCAGGTGACAAGCATACCCATAACCTGAAGCAGCCACCACCATGCTGGAACATATGAGGAGTGGTACTCAGTGATGTACATTTTAAATGTTAGTCATTTAGCAGACACTCTTATTCAGAGGTAAAGACCCAACTCTGTTCAAGTCATAGACCTTTCTCCTGATCAACAGTGACATGAAATTGTAGGCCAAGGTTCTAGCTAAACACCTTGAAACCATTTAACCCAAACTAGCTCATCCTGATGAAACAAGTTGTCAAACATAGATTGGCGTCAGACAATCTGAGACGTCTCCTACATATAATACATATTACATCTAATATACCGTCCCTCTGTGCAGTTCTGTCAGTTGATGCAGAGAAGGCCTTTGACCGTCTCCAATGGTCCTACCTCTGGTATACTATGGAATGTATGGGATTTGGACAAATGTTTGACTATGTTAAAAATGCTGTATAGTAACCCCTCTGTGATGGTCTTGACAGTTTACCAATGCTCCTCACAGTTCGCCATCAAACGAGGAACTCGTCAAGGCTGTCCAGCGTCACTGGAGCCTTTAGCTAAAACAGATACGTTGATCCAGAGATATAGGGCAAATATGAGTTAAGGATACATCCCTGTTACTGAGCATTTCTCCATTGCCAAGATAATCCATCCACCTGACAGGGACAATAAAAGGCCACTCTAAAATGTGCAGTTGTCTCAAGTTTTGAGGGAGCGTGCAATTGGCATACTGACTGCAGGAATGACCACCAGAGCTTTTGCCAGAGAATGTAATGTTCCTTTCTCTACCATAAGCCGCCTCTAACGTTGTTCTAGAGAATTTGGCAGTACGTCCAACCGGCCTCACAACCGTAGACCACGTGTAACCATGCCTGCCGAGGACCTCCACATTCGACTTCTTCACCTGTGGGATCATCTGAGGGGGGGTGCTGAGGAGTATTTCTGTCTGTAATAAAGCCCTTTTGAGGGAAAAACTAATTCTGGGGTGGGCCTATGCCCTCCCAGGCCCACCCATGCTAGCCTGTCCACTTTGTACAGATATTCAAATCAAGGGTTCTACCTTATTTCTCACAATGAGAAAGAGTTGCAAATTCCTTATATAACTGTGTTTAAGGATTATTACACATTTATAAAACACAGACTAGAAAGTCAGCATTAATTTTCCAGAATCAATGTTCATTGACACTCATTTTAGTACAGTCTGCTTTGAGGAGTTGAAACATAAAAGGGTTTGTTAGAATGGTTCACGAGATGGTTGCTGCTCTATCACAGCGTTTCCCAAACTCAGTCCTGGCTGGACCGAGTTAGGGAAGCCCTGCTCTAGCAGGCGGGGGAAGGGCCGCTGTGAGCAAGTGACACAGGGAGGGAGTGAGGGAAAAACCAACCAATCAGACTTGCGCAATACTGCCCTACCAAGCAAAAAGGCAGTAACTGCTCATAGCGTGGAACTGAGAAAAATCACTTTCATTGACCTTGTTTTCACAGTAACTTGTTGCAGTTCCTGCTAACATGACCCCCATTTTCTCCTAAACACAATACAATAGAGGCAGCATACTTGTCCACATGATTCAACATGTATTTAAATGTAGCAAAAATGATATTAACTCATTTTGGACCAAATGATCAGTTACTGCCTTGTTGCTTGGTAGGGCAGTATAGTAGACTAATAGCGGCCATAACTAGGTTATTTATCATCAAATATGATGATGTGTTACATGTCTTGACTGCATCAAACCGGGAGAAGCTAGTTAAGCTACATAGCTAACGTTAGCTAGCTAGGCTAATTGAGGCACTTTCTCATCCTACAGTTACACCAACTCCATTCAAGTATTAAGTAGCAGCCTACCTGTTGTCTCTTGGTTATTGTAGCCTATCCTTCTCCTTATTTAGAGACACAAACCTATGACATGATTTAGAATTGTGGATTTGGACCTGCTCCGGATCGGGTCTTGGGTATTAAGGGTCAGGTGGATCTGTGAAGAGCTATAGCGATGGAGAGGCGAAGCGAGAGGTTTCACTTTTGCTCAAATCTGTAGAAAATAAGGCCAATGCATTTCTATGGTCTTATTTTGGACCTAAACTTGTCACCTACCTTCCCGCCTTTGGGACAACAATACCCATTGTTAGGGCGGAGACATATGCATCTCGTCATTATATACTAGTGTTGTCATGATACCAGAATAAATAGGTAAAACCCTTTCAACACTGGGAGCAGTGGAATGGTTGTTCACCTGTGTGTATTCTCTTGTGTTTTTTCAGATGCGATGACTGCATACATCTCTTTCCACACTGAGAGCATTGGAAAACCCTCTCTCCTAAGTGTTTTCTCTCATGTTTCTTCCGGTCTCCTGGTGAGAAAAATCCCTTTCCACACTGGGAGCATTGATACGGCTTCTCTCCAGTGTGTCTTCTTTCATGCACTTTTAGATGCCCTGACTGTCCAAAACTCTTTCCACACTGGGAGCAATGGAAAGGCTTCTTTCCTGTGTGTGTCATCTCATGCCGTTTCAGGTCCACTAAACGGGTAAAACTCTTTCCACACTGAGAGCATTGGAAAGGCCTCTCTACTAAGTGTGTAATCTGATGCATTTTCAGGTAACCTAACTGGCAGAAAACTTTTCCACACTGGGAACATTGATATGGCTTCTCTCCAGTGTGTATTCTTTCATGCACTTTTAGGTGCCATGATCGTCCAAAACCCTTTCCACACTGGGAACATTGATATGGCTTCTCTCCAGTGTGTATTCTTTTATGCACTTTTAGATGCCCTGACTGTCCAAAATCCTTTCCACACTGGGAGCAGTGGTGAGGCTTCTTTCCTGTATGTGTTTTCTTATGTTCTTTGAGGTTCCCTAAATGGTTAAATCTCTTTCCAAACAGGGAGCAGCGGTGTTGTCTTGCTGGTTTGGATGTCTCTGGGTCTGGTTCCCCTGAATGACTCTTCTCACTGTCAGAGTGAGAGTCTGGTCTCTCTCCTGTCAAAGAAAAACATAGTATGTGGTTAAACAGAGAGACCTGAATGAAACCTCCACATGATAAAACTGTCTTCCTATCAGGTTTAATCCAGACTAGATCCCTCAATAAAAGAGCAGAGCAAGTCATCACAGAGTGGCTGTAGTGCTTTGTAGGCTAATAAAAACACTATTAAACAGTGTTGTTAAGCATTTATTAGACCTAATGGATACATAGACTAGTCAGTATAGGATACATTTATTAGACCTAATGGATACATAGACTAGTCAGTATAGGATACATTTATTAGACCTAATGGATACATAGACTAGTCAGTATAGGATACATTTATTAGACCTAATGGATACATAGACTAGTCAGTATAGGATACATTTATTAGACCTAATGGATACATAGACTAGTCAGTATAGGATACATTTATTAGACCTAATGGATACATAGACTAGTCAGTATAGGATACATTTATTAGGCCTAATGGATACATAGACTAGTCAGTATAGGATACATTTATTAGGCCTAATGGATACATAGACTAGTCAGTATAGGATACATTTATTAGGCCTAATGGATACATAGACTAGTCAGTATAGGATACATTTATTAGACCTAATGGATACATAGACTAGTCAGTATAGGATACATTTATTAGACCTAATGGATACATAGACTAGTCAGTATAGGATACATTTATTAGACCTAATGGATACATAGACTAGTCAGTTTAGGATACATTTATTAGACCTAATGGATACATAGACTAGTCAGTATAGGATACATTTATTAGACCTTATGGATACATAGAATAGTCAGAATAGGATATATTTAGTAGAACTAATGGATACATAGACTAGTCAGTATAGGATACATTTATTAGACCTAATGGATACATAGACTAGTCAGTATAGGATACATTTATTAGACCTAATGGATACATAGACTAGTCAGTATAGGATACATTTATTAGACCTAATGGATACATAGACTAGTCAGTATAGGATACATTTATTAGACCTAATGGATACATAGACTAGTCAGTATAGGATACATTTATTAGACCTAATGGATACATAGACTAGTCAGTATAGGATACATTTATTAGACCTAATGGATACATAGACTAGTCAGTATAGGATACATTTATTAGACCTAATGGATACATAGACTAGTCAGTATAGGATACATTTATTAGACCTAATGGATACATAGACTAGTCAGTATAGGATACATTTATTAGACCTAATGGATACATAGACTAGTCAGTATAGGATACATTTATTAGACCTAATGGATACATAGACTAGTCAGTATAGGATACATTTATTAGACCTAATGGATACATAGACTAGTCAGTATAGGATACATTTATTAGACCTAATGGATACATAGACTAGTCAGTATAGGATACATTTATTAGACCTAATGGATACATAGACTAGTCAGTATAGGATACATTTATTAGACCTAATGGATACATAGACTAGTCAGTATAGGATACATTTATTAGACCTAATGGATACATAGACTAGTCAGTATAGGATACATTTATTAGACCTTATGGATACATAGAATAGTCAGAATAGGATATATTTATTAGACCTAATGGATACATAGACTAGTCAGTATAGGATACATTTATTAGACCTAATGGATACATAGACTAGTCAGTATAGGATACATTTATTAGACCTAATGGATACATAGACTAGTCAGTATAGGATACATTTATTAGACCTAATGGATACATAGACTAGTCAGTATAGGATACATTTATTAGACCTAATGGATACATAGACTAGTCAGTATAGGATACATTTATTAGACCTAATGGATACATAGACTAGTCAGTATAGGATACATTTATTAGACCTAATGGATACATAGACTAGTCAGTATAGGATACATTTATTAGACCTAATGGATACATAGACTAGTCAGTATAGGATACATTTATTAGACCTAATGGATACATAGACTAGTAAGTATAGGATACATTTATTAGACCTAATGGATACATAGACTAGTCAGTATAGGATACATTTATTAGACCTAATGGATACATAGACTAGTCAGTATAGGATACATTTATTAGACCTAATGGATACATAGACTAGTCAGTATAGGATACATTTATTAGACCTAATGGATACATAGACTAGTCAGTATAGGATACATTTATTAGACCTAATGGATACATAGACTAGTCAGTATAGGATACATTTATTAGACCTAATGGATACATAGACTAGTCAGTATAGGATACATTCATCAAATTCTTCACAATTGTATACGTTTTTTTAGGAGGCTGTTGGTATAATTTATGATTATTTAAAAACCTTTCTGGTATCTGAACTGGTTGTGTTAGATCTACATCTTGATTGGCTTACACATGCCTCAGATCAGTTTATATCGGTCTTAAGATCAACTTGACTCATCTGATAATGAAACTCACTCCAATTACTGTAAAAAACCTATCAAACTCCTCATTGATTGACCTTATTCTGACTAACCGTCCCCAGAAGTATTTGGCTAGTGGTGTTTTTGCATATGATATCAGCGACCACTGCCAGATTGGTTGCAAATTTTAAAACTCTGATCTGCGGATACGATTGAACACCTCTTGTTATGAGTGCTACTTCCATGATGAATAGTAATGATCAATTGATTTTAATAACTTTAGGGGCGATGATTATCATTCAAGACTGCATAACAAATGTCTGTTTTAACATTTGGAAATTAATTCAAATGGATTATTTAAGAGGTGGGTTTAAAGGGTGCATTCTGTAGTCATTAAGCCCAGTCCGGACATTTCACATATTTGATCAAATATGTTTTATCTCACATAACAAAATGGTGTAAGTAAAGTCATAAAACTTTCATTTTATCTCTTTTACGAACATTAGGGCCGTATACGTTAGAAATGTCTAAACAGATTTGGGTGGCCTTAAGGTACACTTACCCTATATTTTGGGTTCTGATGGGATATAACAGTTGAACTAAGCTCATTGGGCATTTATAAATGATTCTATATTCTCCAATAATTAATGGCTAGGCCTATATATCACTAATTTAAAAGTCCCAAAACGTATGGACCAATCACAGATTCCTTCAGTACAGAACAGCATTAATGTGTAACTTCAGTAGAACGCCCCTTAAAAACCACACAGTTCAACAACTACATAATTTGTACCCCTGTGTTTAAGACAATACTCACTGGTGTTAATCAGATCTTCTATTTCCTCTTCCTCTCCTTCCCCCTCATCCTCTTTCTCTCCCAAAACGTCTTCCTCTTCCTCTTTTATTGAGATAGCCTCCTCTTCCTCTTCTACTCCAAAAGGTTCTTCTTCTTTCACTTTAATATCATCCTCTTCCTCCTTTTTGATTCTGAAAGCTTCTACCTCATCCTCCTCCACTGTGACAGCCTCTTTCCCCTCTTCCTCTTTTATTGAGATAGCCTCCTCTTCCTCTTTTACTCCAAAAGGTTCTTCTTCTTTCACTTTAATATCATCCTCTTCCTCCCTGTTCATTCTGAAAGCTTCTTCCTCTCCATTCACTGTAATATCCTCCTCTTCCTCCCTTTTCATTCTGAAAGCTTCTTCCTCTCCATTCACTGTAATATCCTCCTCTTCTTCTTTTATGACAATGTTTATCCCCAGAGTTTCTTTCTCCATACAGCAGACCTCCTCTTCTTCAGCAGGACGAGAGTAGTTTAGTGAACTCATGGTCGGGATGTTAGCTAGCTAGTTAGCATTAGCGACTATCCTAGTGCAAGGCTCAGTATCAATCTTAACAAGTTAGCAAATGTATTAATCAAATTAGGTTAAAGTTAACCAGTAGATATGTAAACAGACGTATGTTTAAAACACTAAGATGAGCTAATGTTCACAAAAATGGCCCAAGACCGTCAATGTTTTGGTTTTATGTTGGCTAGCGAGCTACTGAAAGATTAGCTGTGTTGACCGCTGTGAGGAAGAAGAACTAAGTACATCCGGGTCACAGATGTTTAGAATCCTCCATCCTGTTTACTTTGAAAATGAATAATTAGGGCGAAATTTATGGATTTTTTAGACATGCATTTCTGAATAGAGACTATTTTTGCAATAGGAAGTAATAGTTGTACATTTCCGTTGGGGAATGCTTAGCTAATGATTGTGTTTTTGTAATCTTTGTATTCTTATGATTGGGACCTACTGGCTTATTATGTCTGAGTGAATGGACTGCTGATCCTTTAACATCATGCTGTGTGTGACTGCTGTCTTTCCATCGGCCCTATGTAGTGGTGTAGTGGTGCCTGGAGAAGTGGTGTAGTGGTGTAGTGGTGCCTGGAGAAGTGGTGTAGTGGTGCCTAGGGAAGTGGTGTAGTGGTGCCTGGAGAAGTCGTGTAGTGGTGCCTAGGGAAGTGGTGTAGTGGTGCCTGGAGAAGTGGTGTAGTGGTGCCTGGGGAAGTGGTGTAGTGGTGCCTGGAGTAGTGGTGTAGTGGTGCCTGGAGAAGTGGTGTAGTGGTGCTTGGAGAAGTGGTGTATTGGTGCCTGGGGAAGTGGTGTAGTGGTGTAGTGGTGCCTGGAGAAGTGGTGTAGTGGTGCCTGGAGAAGTGGTGTAGTGGTGCCTGGAGAAGTGGTGTAGTGGTGCCTGGAGAAGTGGTGTAGTGGTGCTTGGAGAAGTGGGCTTTCTTATGTCTCTCTCTCTCTCTCAGCAGTGGGGTCCTCCTGGGTCTCCAACCATATAACCCCCTTTCATTGAGTTGAAACTTCTGTACCTTGTGTCTGAAGGTCAGCGTGAATCTGTGTGACAGTTGATCAAGGTGTTTTCTCCACCAGTCAAACAATCTTCCACGTTTATTTTTTTATTTAACCTTTATTTAAGTCAGTTAAGAACAAATTCTTATTTACAATGACGGCCTACCTACAGGGTCAGCCCCTGGAGCAAATTTGGGTTAAGTGCCTTGTTCAAGGACACATCGACAAGTTTTTCACCTTGTCGGCTAGGGTATTGGAACCAGCGACCTTTCGGTTACTGGCCCAACGCTCTAACCGCTAGGTTACCTGCCGCCACATCAAGGGAGGTTGGCTACAGTGGCATGGCCTTAAACTTGTTGATAACATTACGTACGGTGGAAACAGGAACATCAAGGTCTCTGGAGATGGACTTGTAGCCTTGAGATTGTCCATGCTTGACTCACCTGCTTGAAATTAATTATTTCTAATTACTTCTAAAAGGAGCCAATAATATTGTCCGGGACACTAAGATTTAGTAGATTTTTTTGTTTTGCTCAACTTCAAACCAAAGACATATGTGACTGTATATACGACTGTATGTGACCAAAATATGTTCTAATTTCAACAGTTTTCTGGAAGAAATGGTGCATTATTTGAAGTGCAAGGGTGCCAATACTTTTTACCACGGCTGTATATGTGGACACCCCTTGAAATGAGTGGATTTGGCTATTTCAGCCACACCTGTTGCTGACAGGTGTATAAAATCAAGCACTGTTGTAGAATAATCTTACTCTTTCTCTTAAAAAATAAAGCACTTTCAAAGTTTGGAAAAGTAACATAGACTTTTATTATGTAAGCAACAAAAGCCGAGGAGCCCCCGGAGACTTTCTGATCTTCCCAGACTCCTTTGCGCTTCTTATACTCATGTGTGGTTCCATAGCATACATAGCCCCTCCCTCACGGGTCGGCTCATTAATACCTCTAACCGTCCTCCACTATCGTTTCAAAACCTTTCAACTCTGGTTCGTCTACTTCCTCTTCCTGTCAGCAGTTAAACCTTCCAAATGTAAAACACTCCCCCCTTGGCAATAAAACTTCAAGATACAAACTGTGAAACCATAGTGACAACCCCTTAGTAATGGTGCAAAGATAAACACATTTACCCATGAAGGCAACCAGACACACACTCATAAATCTTAACATACATGAACCCAAATTCTTAGTGCCTGTTCCAACCTGTTCCAACCACAGCACAGTACAGACACTGTTCTATTCAACCATTCTAGTCCTTATATTATAGCTAATGTGTGTCTAAGTGTACCCTATAAAACCATATGATCATCTTCTCTTGGGCTTCACTGACTGCTCCATCTCCATCCTGTTGCTATCCTATGACATTCTATAGTTTACTAAGTAACCTCCATCCTGTTGTTATCCTATGACATTCTATAGTTTACTAAGTAACCTTCATCCTGTTGCTATCCTATGCCTATAGTTTACTAAGTAACCTTCATCCTGTTGTTATCCTATGACATTCTATAGTTTACTAAGTAACCTTCATCCTGTTGTTATCCTATGACATTCTATAGTTTACTAAGTAACCTTCATCCTGTTGTTATCCTATGACATTCTATAGTTTACTAAGTAACCTTCATCCTGTTGTTATCCTATGACATTCTATAATTTACTAAGTAACCTTCATCCTGTTGTTATCCTATGACATTCTATAGTTTACTAAGTAACCTTCATCCTGTTGTTATCCTATGACATTCTATAGTTTACTAAGTAACCTTCATCCTGTTGTTATCCTATGACATTCTATAGTTTACTAAGTAACCTTCATCCTGTTGTTATCCTATGACATTCTATAGTTTACTAAGTAACCTTCATCCTGTTGTTATCCTATGACATTCTATAGTTTACTAAGTAACCTCCATCCTGTTGTTATCCTATGACATTCTATAGTTTGCTAAGTAACCTCCATCCTGTTGTTATCCTATGACATTCTATAGTTTACTAAGTAACCTTCATCCTGTTGTTATCCTATGACATTCTATAGTTTACTAAGTAACCTACATCCTGTTGTTATCCTATGACATTCTATAGTTTACTAAGTAACCTTTTGTGGTTTCTAACCTTCCAATTCTGTTCTTTAAATCATAGTCCTAAAAATATTGAACAAAAGCTTAAAATATTCATCAAAATTCACTGCTTGACTTTGGGACCTTCCAGATAATTGTACGTGTGGTACAGAGATGAGGTAGTCATTCACAAATCATGTTAAAAACACTATTATTACACACCGACTGAGTCCATGCAATGTATTAAGTCACTTGTTAAGCACATTTGTATTCCTGAACTTTGCCATAACAAAGGGATTGAATAATTATTGACTCAAGACATTTTAGCTTTTCATTTTTTATCAATTTGTAAACATTTCTAAAAACATTATTCCACTTTGACATTATGGGATATTGTGTGCCAGTGACTACTATCCACATTTAAACCATTTTAAATTCAGGCTGTAACACAACTGTGGAAAAAGTCAAGGGGTGTGAATACTTTCTAAAGGCCCTGTACATCGCCTGTGAACATAGGCTAGTTGCTGTTCACCAAACCAACACTTTCAGATGGGAATGTCTGTTCTATTGGTCAATGGCTGTGGTACAGTACTGTTTCAGATGGGAATGTCTGATCTATTGGTCAATGGCTGTGGTACAGTACTGTTTCAGATGGGAATGTCTGTTCTATTGGTCAATGGCTGTGGTACAGTACTGTTTCAGATGGGAATGTCTGTTCTATTGGTCAATGGCTGTGGTACAGTACTGTTTCAGATGGGAATGTCTGTTCTATTGGTCAATGGCTGTGGTACAGTACTGTTTCAGATGGGAATGTCTGATCTATTGGTCAATGGCTTTGGTACCTTACTGTTTCAGATGGGAATGTCTGTTCTATTTGTCAATGGCTGTGGTACAGTACTGTTTCAGATGGGAATGTCTGTTCTATTTGTCAATGGCTGTGGTACAGTACTGTTTCAGATGGGAATGTCTGTTCTATTGGTCAATGGCTGTGGTACAGTACTGTTTCAGATGGGAATGTCTGTTCTATTGGTCAATGGCTGTGGTACAGGCTGATTGGATCCTGAAGAAGTAACGCAATAACTGGTGAGTAGGAGTTTGTTCAATAACTGGTGAGTAGGAGTTTGTTCAATAACTGGTGAGTAGGTGTTTGTTCAATAACTGGTGAGTAGGTGGTTGTTCAATAACTGGTGAGTAGGTGTTTGTTCAATAACTGGTGAGTAGGTGGTTGTTCAATAACTGGTGAGTAGGTGGTTGTTCAATAACTGGTGAGTAGGTGTTTGTGTCTCATTATGGAGTCTGTCAGTGCAGCAACATTGTACCAGTCTCAATGTGGGAGCCGTATGTGTGCTCCCTGATGCATTTTAAGTCCATGTGATGTGAAGTATCCATTTCCACAATATGAGCAGTGGTAAGGAATCTCCCCTGTGTGTGTTACCTCATGGTCTTTCCCTAACTGGGTAAATATCTTCATACACTGGAAGCACTGATAAGGTTTCTCCCCGGTGTGGATTCTTTCATGTCATTTCAGTTGTCTTAACCAGGTATATGTCATTCCACAGTGGGAGAAGTTCAAAAAGGCTTCTCCCTAGTGTGTATTTTCTCATGCTGCTTCAGTTTCCCTAACTTCTTAAAACTCCTTTCACAATGACAACACGGGAAACACTTCTTTACAGAGTGTGTTAGTTCATGGTATTTCAGTGTCCCTGATGAGGTAAAACTCTTTTCACAGTGGGAACAGTGGTAGGGCTTCTCTCCTGAGTGTATTCTCTCATGTTGTTTCAGGTTACTTGACTCTGAGAAACTCTTTCCACAGTGGGAGCAATGGTAAGGTTTTTCTCCTGTGTGTGTCCTCTTATGCTTTTTTAGGTCCCCTGATGAGGTAAATCTCTTTCCGCAGTGGGAGCAGTGGTAGGGCTTTTCTCCTGTGTGTATTCTCTTATGTTTTTTCATGTCTCCTAGCTGGGTAAACGTTTTTCCACACTGGGAGCATTGATAGGGCTTGTCTCCTGAGTGTATTCTCTCATGTTTTTTCAGGTTACATGACATGGTGAAATTCTTTCCACACTGGGAGCAATGGTACGGTTTTTCTCCTGTGTGTGTTCTTTTGTGGTATTTCAGGTGTGCAGCCTGGGTAAAACTCTTTCCACACTGGGAGCATTGGTAGGGCTTCTCTCCTGAGTGCGTTCTCTCATGCCGTCTCAGGTGGTTTAACCGGCTAAATCTCTTTCCACAGTCTGAGCACTGGTAAGGTGGTACTCCAGAGGGAATTATTTTATGTTTTTTCAGATAATCCAATGAGGAAAAACTTGACTTTTCTCCAGAGTGTGTCCTCTCATGTTTTTTCAGGTTTCCTAACTCTGTAAAACACTTTCCACACAGGGAGCAGTGGAATGGCTTTTCCCCTTTGTGTGCTCTCTCATGTCGTTTCAGTGACACTAATCTGGCAAAACTCTTTTCACACTGAGAGCAGTTATAAGGCATCTCCCCTGAGTGTATTCTCTCATGTATTTCCAGGTGTTCTGAAGAAGAAAAACTCTTTCTACATTTAGTGCATTGGTTACACTTCTTTCCTATGTGTATTCTCTCATGCATTCTCAGATTCTCTAACTGGGTGCAACTCTTCCCAAACTCAGAGAAATGGTAAGGTTTCTCTCCTGTGTGCGTTCTCTCATGGTCTTTAAGGTTCCCTAACCGGGTAAAACTCATTCCACACTGGCAGCATTGGAAAAGATTTTCTCCTGTGTGTGTTCTCTCATGCCTTTTCAGGTTCCATAACCGGGTATATTTATTTCCACACTGAGAGCAGTGGTGTTGTCTCGCTGGTTTTGATGTCTCTGGGTCTGGTTCGCTGTCAGATTCAGAGTCTGGTCTCTCTCCTGCCAAAGACAGAAATAGGAGGCTATTTAGTTTACCACTAATGTCTCTCTGTTTGGCACTCATCATTTAGGAGATAGATTGGGGATAAGGCCCTGGACTAGTGTCCTGTCCAGTGGGTGTACTGGTACATCAAGCTGTCTCACTGAGTGGCCTTTCAGGTTATGTCAATATAGGACTTGTTTTACTGTGGATATAGATACCTTTGTACCTGTTTCCTCCAGCATCTTCACAAGGTCCTTTGCTGTTGTTCTGGGATTGATTTGCACTTTTTGCACAAAAGTACGGTCATCAGACAGAACGCGTCTCCTTCCTGAGCGGTATGACGGCTGCGTGGTCCCATGGTGTTTATACTTACGTACTATTGTTTGAACAGATGAACATGGTACCTTCAGGTGTTTGGAAATTGCTCCCAAGGATGAACCAGACTTGTGGAGGTCTACAATTTTCTGAGGTCATGGCTGATTTCTTTAGATTTTCCTATGATGTCGAGCAAAGAGGCACTGAGTTTGAAGGTAGGCCTTGAAATACATCCACAGGTACACCTCCAATTGACTCAAATTATGTCAATTAGCCTATCAGAAGCTTCTAAAGCCATGACATCATTTTCTGGAATTTTCCAAGCTGTTTAAAGGCACAGTCAACTTAGGGTATGTAAACTTCTGACCCACTGGAATTGTGATGTAGTGAATTATAAGTTAAATAATCTGTCTGTAAACAATTGTTGGAAGAATTACTTGTGTCATGCACAAAGTAGATGTCCTAACAGACTTGCCAAAACTATAGTTTGTTAACATTAAATCTGTGGAGTGGTTGAAAAATGAGTCAAATTAAGTGTATGTAAACTTCTGACTTCAACTGTATATATACACATATATACACACACACACAATGTTTGTTGACTTTCATTAAGTACTGTATCAAGGTTTATACAAAATATATATATATAATGTTTGTTTGTTGTTGTCTTTGGAAATGTGAAGCAGATTGTGTAATGTAATGTATACTTTCATTAGGCTGTTTGTACTGTAGCAAGGTTTATACAAATACCCTCTGTTGGAAACCAGATACTGGACTAGAAGTATGGGGTTGTAATATCTAGATGCTTTTTTACAGGAATGGGGAAGGATTGTTAATATCAATTTTATGAATTGTCTGTCTGGGCAACGGTACAGTATAAGTGTAGGATCAATAAAGTATCTATCTATCTATCTATCTATCTATCTATGTATGTATCTATCTATGGAATATAATGGGAAGCATTTGATCCATTCACGTTTTGTTGGTTGATCCCACTCTTTGTATCTTTAACAATTCCTCCAGTACAGAACAACATATTCAGGTGTAGAATGCCCTTTAAAACCAGACACTTGTTCAACAACTACAGAACTGGTGACCCTATTTTTAAGATGGTACTTACTGGTGCTAATCAGATTTCCAGTCTTCTCTTCTCCCTCTTCCTCATCCACTGTGGCCGTCATCTCCTCCTCCTCCTTCACTCCAAACACTTCTTCCACTGTGACCGTCATCTCCTCCTTCACTCTGAAAGCTTCTTCTTTCACTGTAACGTCTTCCTCCTCTTCTTTCACTGTAACATCCTTCTCTTCCTCCTCTTCTTTCACTGTAACATCCTCCTCCTCTTTCACTCTGAACGCTCCTTCCTCTTCTTTCACTGAAACGTCTTTCTCTTCTTCTTCTTTCACGGTAACATCTTCACCCTCTACTTGTTTTTGTATTGTAACCTCCTCCTCTTCCTCCTCCTCTTTCACCAGAGCCTCTTTCTCCGTCCAGCAGACCTCCTCTTCTTCAGCAGGAGGAGAGTAGTTTAGTGAACTCATGGTCGGGATGTTAGCTGGTTAGCATTAATAACTAGTCTAGTGCTAATTTAACCAGCCAGATAACTGACTACTAGCAACGTACAATGAAGTTAAATGCGGTAACTAGCTCTGCGACAGACGTGTGTTTAAAACACAGTGGCTAAAGAGCTTTAGTGTTTTGGTTGTTAGCTAGCAAGCTGTTCAGGTGGATGACGACCTGTTGTTGTTGAAGAAGTCTCGTCCACTAGATTATACGTCACGCTCGTAGCGCCACCTGAAAGACGCACATCGCCACCTGCTGACTGGAGGGGGGAACGCAGTTGAGGACATTTAAAAACACTTTGCCAGACAATAAGATTCATATTATATTGCGATATTATATTTTGTCCTCGGTTTGCGACATTAGGAGATATTAGTGTAATGGAACAGTATAGATGGTGTTGTCGTTAGTTTCCTACACTGCAGAGAAATCTGAGTTCTCTGTCGTGGCCAATAGGGTGTAGGAGGGCTGAGGATGAACAACACATTTTCTCTCACAAAAGTAGTGCACTGGGCCTTTACTACTCATGTATTCGGGACTGGTCCTGGACATTCTGACACACAAATATTGCTGCCCATGCAAAACTAGAATAGTCCAGGTTAACAACATTTCGTCGAAAAGACGTCTAAAATACATATTTTCCAGACGTTGAAGTTAGGTTCAATTTAGGTTATGAATGAAGGGTGAAAATAAGTATTTTCCAGACGTTGAAATCGGGTTCTTTTTCGGTTCTGAATGAAAATTGAAAAGACGTCATCTAAATCAAATAATAATCATAAAATCTAACTTTATTTGTCACATGCGCCGAATACAACAGGTGTAGACCTTACCGTGAAATGCTTACTAACAAGCCCTTAACCAACAATACAGCAGGTGTAGACCTTACAGTGAAATGCTTACTAACAAGCCCTTAACCAACAATACAACAGGTGTAGACCTTACAGTGAAATGCTTACTAACAAGTCCTTAACCAACAATACAACAGGTGTAGACCTTACAGTGAAATGCTTACTAACAAGCCCTTAACCAACAATACAACAGGTGTAGACCTTACAGTTAAATGCTTACTAACAAGCCCTTAACCAACAATACAACAGGTGTAGACCTTACAGTGAAATGCTTACTAACAAGCCCTTAACCAACAATACAACAGGTGTAGACCTTACAGTGAAATGCTTACTAACAAGCCCTTAACCAACAATACAACAGGTGTAGACCTTACAGTGAAATGCTTACTAACAAGCCCTTAACCAACAGTACAACAGGTGTAGACCTTACAGTGAAATGCTTACTAACAGTCCTTAACTCTTTCTTTAACTGCATTGTTGGTTAAGAAAATATTTTACCAAATAAACTAAAGTAAAAAATTATAAAAAGTAACACAATAAAATAACAATATTGAGGCTACAGGTTAGTAATGAGGCTATATACAGGGGGTACCGGTACCAAGTCTATGTGCGTGGGTACAGGTTAGTAATGAGGCTATATACAGGGGGTACCGGTACCAAGAATGGGGGCATGCTCGGCTCTCCGTTTCCTGTAGTCCTCGATCAGCTCCTTTGTCTTGCTGACGTTGAGGGAGAGGTTGTTGTCCTGGCAACACAGGTCTCTGACCTCCTCACTCTCATGGCCATCGGGCATCAGGCCTACCACCGTCGTATCGTCTGCAAGCTTAATGATAGTGTTGCAGTTTTGCGTGGCCACGCAGTCGTGGGTGAACAGGGAGTACAGGAGGAGACTTCTCAATGTGGGTCAATGTGGCGTATGTGTTGTTTTCTATCCTCACCACCAGACGGCGCTCCATCAGGAAGTCCTGTTGCAGAGGGAGGTGTTTAATTCCAGGGTCCTTAGTTTAGTGATGATCTTGGAGGGCACTATGTCAATAAACAGCATTCTCACATAGATGTTCCTTTTGTCCAGGTGAGAAAAGGAAGTGTGGAGCGCAGTAGAGATTGTGTCATCTGTGGATCTGTTGGAGCGGTGTGCGAATCGGTGTTGATGTTAGCCATGACCAGCCTTTCAAAGCATTTCATGCCTACAGACGTGCTTTCATCCAACGTTGGTCCCTGATAAACCATGGTGCAGAGCGTTTGGTTAAGGGGATAACTATTCAGTTGCACAACTGAATGCATTCAACGAAATGTGTCTGTTTGACAGAATTAATAAGAAATTGCCTTAAATACGGAAGTTACTAGATGTAAAGTTAGCTTTAAATTCTCACTAAACTAATCAATCAACGTGTGATTATCTTTGTATGTTTCAATATAATATTATGTTTCAATAATACAAATGTATCTCAAATGCATTACCCTCTCCAGTCAGAAGAAGATAACATTTATTACAGAAACATCAGTATTTTTTTATTTTATTTATTTCACCTTTATTTTTTACATACAAGAGGTTTACAAACAGACAATGGTAACATACAGTTGAAGTCAGAAGTTTACATACACTTAGGTTGAAGTCATTAAAACTCATTTTTCAACCACTCCACAGATTTCATGTTAACAAACTATAGTTTTGCCAAGTCGGTTAGGACATCTACTTTGTGCATGACACAAGTAATTCCTACAATAGTTGTTTACAGACAGATTATTTCACTTATAATTTACTATATAACAATTCCAGTGGGTCAGAAGTTTACATACCCTAAGTTGACTGTGCCTTTAAACAGCTTGGAAAATTCCAGAAAATTCTGAAAGGCTAATTGACATCATTTGAGTCAATTGGAGGTGTACCTGTGGATGTATTTCAAAGCCTACCTTCAAACTCAGTGCCTCTTTGCTCGACCTCATGGGAAAATAAAAAGAAATCAGCCACTGTAGACCTCCACCAGTCTGGTTCATCCTTGGGAGAAATTTCAAAACGCCTGAAGGTACCACGTTCATCAGTATAAACAGGCTCCAATCACCTGTCCTGCTACTGACCCCATGTTACCCATAACCCTCTAGGTCTATACTGCTCTAGTTGACATCTTCTGGTTCCTATCAGGCTCCAATCACCTGTCCTGCTACTGACCCCATGTTACCCATAACCCTCTAGGTCTATACTGCTCTGTTCTACCTGATAATTAATTGCACACTCCTGGTGTCCCAGGTCTAAATCAGTCCCCGATTAGAGGGGAACAATGAACAAAGGCAGTGGAACTGACTTCCAGGTCCAGAGTTGAGTTCCAGGGCACTATGCTATTCTAAGGATGAACCACAGGTGTCCACCAGATGTCACAATAACCGTAAAAGCATTTCCATTACCCTCTATGCTATTCATTTTTTTTGCAATATGGAGCACATGTGAAAACTCACATTTTCACAAAGTATCTCTTACATGTCCACAAATTTACTGTATGACAGAAAATGATTAAATTCAATGTTAGAATCACGAAATGCTAATTATATGAATCTATTGAATACTTAACATTTTTAAATATCCAAATCATATAACGAGCATCTGAGGGTTTATACTTGTATCATACATTCTGATTTGAGTTAAAATAAATAAAAGCTTTCATATATACCCTGAGTATACAAAACATTAAGAACATGACATAGACTGCTCTTTTCATGACATAGACTGACCAGGTGAATCCAGGTGAACGCTTTGATCCCTTATTGAGCTCACTTGTTAAATCCACTTCAAATCAGTGTAGATGAAGAGGAGACAGGTTAAAGAAGATGTTTTAAGCATTGAGACAATTGAGACATTGATTGTGTCTGTGTGCCATTCAGAAGTTTTTAGTGCCTTTGAATGGGGTATCGTAGTAGGTGCCAGGCGCACCGGTTTGTGTTAAGAACTGCAACACTGCTGGGTTTTTCAAGCTCAACAGTTTCCCATGTGTATCAAGCATGGTCCACTACCCAAAGGACAACTTTGAGAAGCATTGGAGTCAACATGGGCCAGCATCCCTGTGGAACGCTTTCAACACCTTGTAGTCCATACCCCGACTAATTGAGGTTGTTCTGAGGGCAACTCAATATTAGGAAGGTGTTCCTAATGTTTGGTGTATTCAGTGTACAACATGATTTTATGTGGCTTGAAGAAAAACACAAATTCTCAGTCAAAAACTCAAGTCAGAACACAGCCTCTCTATTCTCTCATGTGATTTTAGGTCCTCTGACCGGGAAAATGTCTTTCCACACTGAGAGCAGTGGTATGTCTTCTCCTCCTCCCCCTCCTGTGTATTTGGATGTTTATCTCTATGTATTCTTACATGACATTTCAGGTTCCTTGAACCAGTAAATCTCTTTCCACACTGGGAGCATTGGAAGGGCTTTTCTCCAGTGTGTATTCTCTCATGTGATTTCAGGTTCCCTAACTGGTTATATGTCATTCCACATTGGGAGCATTGGTAAGGCTTCTCTCCGGAGTGTATTCTCTTGTGTGTTTTCAGGTACCCTAACGTAGTAAATCTCTTTCCACACTGGGAGCATTGGCAGGTCTTCCTCCCTACTAGGTGTATTTCTTCATGCTTGTTCAGGTACCTTAACCATGTAAAAGTCTTTCCACACTTGGAACATTTGAAAGGCCTTTCTGCAGTGTGTGTCCGCTCATGCTGTTTCAGGTTCCCTAACATGGTAAATCTCTTTCCACACTGAGAGCATTGGTAAGGCTTCTCCCCTGTGTGCATTCTCTTATGGTGTCTAAGGTGCCCTAACCACCAAAAACTCTTCCCACAGTGGGAGCAGTGATGTGGTCTTGCTGGTTTGGGTGTCTCTAGGTCTGGTTCCACTGAAGAACTCTTCCCGCTGTCGGATTGAGAATCTGGTCTCTCTCCTGCTAAAGACAAACAGAGTATTTAGTTAAATACTAAACAGACACCTGAATAAAATCTCCACATGATAAAACCCCACCCTACCATGAGACATCATGTCTTCATATCACTGAAATAGAGAAACAGTTGACCCATTATGAAACCCCACCCTACCATGAGACATCATGTCTTCATATCACTGAAATAGAGAAACAGTTGACCCATTATGAAACCCCACCCTACCATGAGACATCATGTCTTCATATCACTGAAATAGAGAAACAGTTGACCCATTATGAAACCCCACCCTACCATGAGACATCATGTCTTCATATCACTGAAATAGAGAAACAGTTGACCCATTATGAAACCCCACCCTACCATGAGACATCATGTCTTCATATCACTGAAATAGAGAAACAGTTGACCCATTTTGAAACCCCACCCTACCATGAGGCATCATGTCTTCATGACTGAAATAGAGAAACAGTTGACCCATTATGAAACCCCATCCTACCATGAGACATCATGTCTTCATATCACTGAAATAGAGAAACAGTTGACCCATTATGAAACCCCACCCTACCATGAGACATCATGTCTTCATATCACTGAAATAGAGAAACAGTTGACCCATTATGAAACCCCACCCTACCATGAGACATCATGTCTTCATCACTGAAATAGAGAAACAGTTGAGTTTGATATCATGTGTAGAACCTCAGTAGAATCCCTGCCCCTTTAAAACCACACTTTCATTCAATAACAGCAGACAGTTTGTGCCTCTGTTTTTAAGATTGTACTTACTGGTGTCAGTCAGATCTTCAGTCTCTGTCTCCTCCTCATTCACTCCCAAGACATCTTCCTCTTTTATTGAAATATCCTCCTCTTCCTCTCTAAAAGGTTCTTTCTCTTCTTTCACTATAACACCCTCTTCTTCTTTCACTATAACACCCTCTTCTTCTTTCACTATAACACCCTCTTCTTCTTCTTTCACTGCAATATCCTCCTTCTCCTTCTTCACTCCAAACACTGCATCCTCTTCTTCACCTTCCTCTCCTTTCACTCTAAATTCCTCCTCTTCTTCTTTTACGACAACGTTCAGCCTCAGACCCTGTTTCTCCGTCCAGCAGACCTCCCCTTCTTTAGAAGAGGGGGAGTAGCTTAGTGAGCTCATGGTTGAGGATGTTAGCTAGTTAACTATGTGAAATAAAACGGGTTAACACGTAGACATGCGTGGGTCTAGAAATCACATTTCTGTCTATTATACACAGAACGTGTCTCTAATTCTACTATGTTTAACAAGCTGCCACAGATCACCTTGATCAGGCTTGTTTTGAACAAAGAAGCGTACCGTCTGTCCACTGGTTTATACGTCACCCAGCATCCCCGACATAAAATACACACATTGCCATCTGCTGACTGGAGTGGTTAATGCAGCCGGACATTGAATGGTCCCGGGATAGAAATGTATAGTTGACAGTACATCATAAAACCTACATGGAAAACTGAGATTCGGCAAATAACATATAAAGTGTGGCTTATTTGACGCCAAACCAACAACAGTAGTTAGTAATAACGCCTATTGCTAATGTACGATGTAAAAGGGCACTTTTATCACGGGACCCAGAATCGCATACCTTTATCACTGAGTGTATTAGACAAAATAAACACACTAATCTACCAGGAGGTGGCATAAACCCATTTTAAGCAGGAATTAAACAATTTAATGACATCGTTACACTAGCAGAGCTGGTTAGGCAGTGTCATGTTATCCAGAGCTTTGGTGACTTTAACTGTGCTGCTGGCAACAATTGAATTACACCTTTTTGCCGACGTTTACAAACACCCGTCATATTCAGCGGGTGTCGAGCTCTCATAAAGTCATTATTCTGCGCTCTGGTACACTCAGATGAGAGTGCTCTGAAATCGGAGTAGATGGTCAGAGCGAATTTACGAAATCACCCGAATGTCCAATGAGAACGCGCGACTAAAGTAAGAATGACGGGAATTATCAAGTCAATAAAGGATGGGTAGTTAGATAACATGTATTAATAGACAGATAACATACCGGTACATACTGCTGTAATGATATGCGAATGTAGTACGACATCCGGGTACTTTTGTCATGCTAACTATATCCATACTATGACCAATACGCATGCAATATACTCAATTCACCTCACAAACAGTGCAGTTATAATGAGTATTCAACACAGCTCTTGTCAACAGGAAGCAGCAACGGCATCATTTCAACTTATGTTTTAGGGATAGAAATCTTTCAACATACATTTCCAACAGTGTTCTACATGACGAGGGTACAAGTGATTAATGGGTCCAAAAACATGCTGTGGTTGATTTATTTTGACGATATACCAGAAATCATGCAAATGTGTTTGGCCTGCCTGCTATGTGGCCTTTTCTGTTGATTACAGTCTTGAGACCAGACTGGCATGTCACGAGACAGACACTGTTTATATGATTTTACAGGCTGGAGACCAGACTGGCATGTCACGAGACAGACACTGTTTATATGATTTTACAGGCTGGAGACCAGACTGGCATGTCACGAGACAGACACTGTTTATATGATTTTACAGGCTGGAGACCAGACTGGCATGTCACGAGAAAGACACTGTTTATATGATTTTACAGTCTGGAGACCAGACTGGCATGTCACGAGACAGACACTGTTTATATGATTTTACAGGCTGGAGACCAGACTGGCATGTCACGAGACAGACACTGTTTATATAATTTATTGACATATTGCCTATTGACACCGCTCATCCTGCTCACACTGCCCTACCCTATGCTTTGACTTCTTTCTCCCCTCTCTCTCCAGATTAAATCTTGCAACTTGTGACGGCCGGCCGCTCAACAACCTGCCCGCTTGACCCTATCCCCTCCTCTCTTCTCCAGCACATTTCCGGAGACCTTCTCCCTTACCTCACCTCGCTCATCAACTCATCCTTGACCGCTGGCTGTGTCCCTTCCGTCTTCAAGAGGGCGAGAGTTGCACCCCTCCTCAAAAAACCTACACTCGATCCCTCTGATGTCAACAACTACAGACCAGTATCCCTTCTTTCTTTTCTCTCCAAAACTCTTGAGTGTGCCGTCTCTAACCAACTCTCCTGCTATCTCTCTCAGAATTACCTTCTTGATCCTAACCAGTCAGGTTTCAAGACTGGTCATTCAACTGAGACTGCTCTTCTCTGTGTCACGGAGGCTCTCCGTACTGCCAAATCTAACTCTCTCTTCTCTGCTCTTATCCTTCTAGACCTATCTGCTGCCTCTGAGTTGGGAATCTCCGGCGCTGCACACTCTTGGATTGCATCCTACCTGACAGGTCACTCCTCTCAGGTGGCGTGGTGAGAATCTGTCTCTGCACCACGTGCTCTCACCACTGGTGTCCCCCAGGGCTCAATTCTAGGCCCTCTCCTATTCTCTCTATACACCAAGTCACTTGGCTCTGTCATATCCTCACATGGTCTCTCCTATCATTGCTACGCAGACGACACTAAATTATGATAATGGCGAATCGCATCTCTGCATGACTGGCAGACATATCAGTTTGGATGTCGGATCACCACCTCAAGCTGAACCTCGGCAAGACGGAGCTGCTCTTCCTCCCGGGGAAGGACTGCCCGCTCAATGATCTCGCCATCACGGTTGACAACATTGTGTCCTCCTCCCAGAGTGCAAAGAACCTTGGTGTGACCCTGGACAACACCCTGTCATTCTCTGCTAACATCAAAGCGGTGACCTGATCCTGCAGGTTCATGCTCTACAACATTCACAGAGTACAACCCTACCTTACACAGAAAGCGGCACAGGTCCTAATCCAGGCACTTGTCATCTCCCGTATGGATTACTGCAACTCTCTGTTGGCTGGGCTTCCTGCCTGCACCATTAAACCCCTACAACCTATCCAGAACGCTGCAGCCCATCTTTTTTTCTTCCAATGGCCCTGGCCAACTTGTTAGGATATATTAAATCAAAACCTGACTGCCTGGAAATGTGCAATCTGAAGGATCTGGAGCGATTCTGTAAGGAGGAATGGTCTCAGATCCCTTGCCATGTGGACCAAGAGGATAAACAGTGAAGACATTTTTTTCACAGCCCGTTGTGCTCATATTTACCAAGGGTGCCAATATTAGTGGAGGGCACTGTATCTCTTTCCACACTGGGAGCAGTGGTAAGGCTTCTCCCCTGTGCGTGTTACCTCATGGTCTTTCAGGCTAGGTACATATCTGGGAGAAAGATATATTTCTCTGGGATGTGGATTCTTTCAAGGCTTCTCTGCAGTGTGTTAGCGCATGTTTTTTCAGGTATCTTGACTGTGTGAAACTTTTCCCACACTGGGAACAGGGGTGAGGCTTCTCTTTTATGTGTGTCCACTCATGTGTTTTCAGGCCCCATAACTGTATAAAACTCTTTCCTCACAGGGAGCAATGGAAATGCTTCTCTCCTTTGTGTATTATCTTGTGTTTTGTCAGGCCCCCTAACTGAGTAAAACGCTTTCCACACAGGGAGCAATGGAAGGGCTTTTCTCCTGTGTGAATTCTCTCATGTGTTTTCAGGTGACCCAACCGGGTAAAACTCTTTCCACAATGGGAGCAGTGGAAAGGTTTTTCTCCTGTGTGTATCATCTCATGTCTTTTCAGGCTAAATAACCTGGTAAAACTTTTTCCACACTGGGAGCAGTGGTAAGTCTCCTCTCCTGCATGTATTCTTTCATGCCTTTTCAGGGACCCTAACCGGGTAAAACTCTTTCCACACTGGGAGCAATGGTGTGGTCTTGCTGGTTTGGACGTCTTTGGCACTGGTTCCTCTGTGTCTGGTCTTTCGCCTGCCAAAGAAAAACAGAGAGACCTGAATGTAACCTCCACATGATACAACTGTCTTCTTATTATGGGCGCCAAAAGGTTGCTGGATCGAATCCCAGAGCTGACAAGGTAAAAATCTGTCGTTCTGCCCCTGAAAAAGGCAGTTAACCCACTGTTCCTAGGCCGTCATTGAAAATAAGAATTTGTTCTTAACTGACTTGCCTAGTCAAATAAAATTGGTCATGTTTTTGATGGTGAACACATCATTGTGGCTTTAAAGGGATACTGCGAGCAACTATGACTGGTGGAATTATACATTTTGTATTGTAGATATGTAGTGGTGTAATAATGTTATATGATGTACTGTTTTATATGTAATGTAATGGTGGTATTATACATGTTGTATTGTAGATATGTAGTGGTGTAATAATGTTATATGATGTACTGTTTTATATGTAATGTAATGGTGGTATTATACATGTTGTATTGTAGATATGTAGTGGTGTAATAATGTTATATGATGTACTGTTTTATATGTAATGTAATGGTGGTATTATACATGTTGTATTGTAGATATGTAGTGGTGTAATAATGTTATATGATGTACTGTTTTATATGTGATGTAATGGTGGTATTATACATGTTGTATTGTAGATATGTAGTGGTGTAATAATGTTATATGATGTACTGTTTTATATGTAATGTAATGGTGGTATTATACATGTTGTATTGTAGATATGTAGTGGTGTAATAATGTTATATGATGTACTGTTTTATATGTAATGTAATGGTGGTATTATACATGTTGTATTGTAGATATGTAGTGGTGTAATAATGTTATATGATGTACTGTTTTATATGTAATGTAATGGTGGTATTATACATGTTGTATTGTAGATATGTAGTGGTGTAATAATGTTATATGATGTACTGTTTTATATGTAATGTAATGGTGGTATTATACATGTTGTATTGTAGATATGTAGTGGTGTAATAATGTTATATGATGTACTGTTTTATATGTAATGTAATGGTGGTATTATACATGTTGTATTGTAGATATGTAGTGGTGTAATAATGTTATATGATGTACTGTTTTATATGTAATGTAATGGTGGTATTATACATGTTGTATTGTAGATATGTAGTGGTGTAATAATGTTATATGATGTACTGTTTTATATGTAATGTAATGGTGGTATTATACATGTTGTATTGTAGATATGTAGTGGTGTAATAATGTTATATGATGTACTGTTTTATATGTAATGTAATGGTGGTATTATACATGTTGTATTGTAGATATGTAGTGGTGTAATAATGTTATATGATGTACTGTTTTATATGTAATGTAATGGTGGTATTATACATGTTGTATTGTAGATATGTAGTGGTGTAATAATGTTATATGATGTACTGTTTTATATGTAATGTAAAGGTGGTATTATACATGTTGTATTGTAGATATGTAGTGGTGTAATAATGTTATATGATGTACTGTTTTATATGTAATGTAATGGTGGTATTATACATGTTGTATTGTAGATATGTAGTGGTGTAATAATGTTATATGATGTACTGTTTTATATGTAATGGTGGTATTATACATGTTGTATTGTAGATATGTAGTGGTGTAATAATGTTATATGATGTACTGTTTTATATGTAATGTAAAGGTGGTATTATACATGTTGTATTGTAGATATGTAGTGGTGTAATAATGTTATATGATGTACTGTTTTATATGTAATGTAATGGTGGTATTATACATGTTGTATTGTAGATATGTAGTGGTGTAATAATGTTATGTGATGTACTGTTTTATATGTAATGTAATGGTGGTATTATACATGTTGTATTGTAGATATGTAGTGGTGTAATAACGTTATATGATGTACTGTTTTATATGTAATGTAATGGTGGTATTATACATGTTGTATTGTAGATATGTAGTGGTGTAATAATGTTATATGATGTACTGTTTTATATGTAATGTAATGGTGGTATTATACATGTTGTATTGTAGATATGTAGTGGTGTAATAATGTTATATGATGTACTGTTTTATATGTAATGTAATGGTGGTATTATACATGTTGTATTGTAGATATGTAGTGGTGTAATAATGTTATATGATGTACTGTTTTATATGTAATGTAATGGTGGTATTATACATGTTGTATTGTAGATATGTAGTGGTGTAATAATGTTATATGATGTACTGTTTTATATGTAATGTAATGGTGGTATTATACATGTTGTATTGTAGATATGTAGTGGTGTAATAATGTTATATGATGTACTGTTTTATATGTAATGGTGGTATTATACATGTTGTATTGTAGATATGTAGTGGTGTAATAATGTTATATGATGTACTGTTTTATATGTAATGTAAAGGTGGTATTATACATGTTGTATTGTAGATATGTAGTGGTGTAATAATGTTATATGATGTACTGTTTTATATGTAATGTAATGGTGGTATTATACATGTTGTATTGTAGATATGTAGTGGTGTAATAATGTTATATGATGTACTGTTTTATATGTAATGTAATGGTGGTATTATACATGTTGTATTGTAGATATGTAGTGGTGTAATAATGTTATATGATGTACTGTTTTATATGTAATGTAATGGTGGTATTACACATGTTGTATTGTAGATATGTAGTAGTGTAATAATGTTATATGATGTACTGTTTTATATGTAATGTAATGGTGGTATTACACATGTTGTATTGTAGATATGTAGTGGTGTAATAATGTTATATGATGTACTGTTTTATATGTAATGTAATGGTGGTATTATACATGTTGTATTGTAGATATGTAGTGGTGTAATAATGTTATATGATGTACTGTTTTATATGTAATGTAAAGGTGGTATTATACATGTTGTATTGTAGATATGTAGTGGTGTAATAATGTTATATGATGTACTGTTTTATATGTAATGTAAAGGTGGTATTATACATGTTGTATTGTAGATATGTAGTGGTGTAATAATGTTATATGATGTACTGTTTTATATGTAATGTAAAGGTGGTATTATACATGTTGTATTGTAGATATGTAGTGGTGTAATAATGTTATATGATGTACCGTTTTATATGTAATGTCCCCAGGAAGATAAATACAAATACAGGTATGCTAGCGGATGCTAGTTAGCATTGGCTAGTGAAACTACATCTAACTTCCTTCAGTACCCCAGACACTGTTTAGCTCCATTGTTCGAGTATTTAGATCTCTGTACTTTATCGTGTTCTTCCTATTTTTATACATCTTGTGTGTTTTTGTTCTACCTTGACATTTTTAGTATTCAATTATTGGTTACTGCATTGTTGGGGTTAGAAAGAAATTTCAATGTACACTGTACATGTGACATTAAAGCACATGTACAGTGCATAGAAGGCATTTAGCTTGTCTGGTAGTAGGTAGTAGGCTCGCGTCACTGGGCAGCTCTCGTCTGGGTTTCCCTTTGTAGTCCATAATAGTTTTCAAGCCCTGCCACATCCAACAATCGTCAGAGCCGGAGTAGTAGGATTAAATCTTAGTCCTGTATTGAAGCTTTGCCTGACTGATGGTTCGTCTGAGGGCGTAGCGGGATTTCTGCCTGTAATCAATGGCTTCTGGTTGGGGTACGTACGATCACTGTGGGGACGGCATCACTGATGCACTTACTGATGAAGCCAGTGACTGTTGTGGTTTTACTCCTCAATGCCATCGGAAGAATCCCGGAAACATATTCCAGTTTGTGCAGCAAAACAGTTATACACTGACCACTGAACTGTAACAGAAGCAGATTGTAGTCTAATCCACACACCACTGTTCTTACTTGACATTGGATCTGATTCTCCCTCTTCTCCTCCTCCCACAGTTCCACTCAGCCCCAGTGTTTTCCTGCAGTCCACCAGCGGCACAGACACCCTCTTCAGACCCCACAGTAAGGCAACAGTGGGAGAAGCACGACCTGGGGACTCTGGGAGAGGGAAAGACATGTCCTGGAAACCACACAAATAAACAATCAAATTCTTCTAATTCTCTGGAACTCCTGCTATACAGTTGAAGTCAGACGTTTACATACACTTAGGTTGAAGTCATTAAAACTCATTTTTCAACCACTCCACAGATTTCATGTTAACAAACTATAGTTTTGCCATGTTGGTTAGGACTTCTACTTTGTACATGACACAAGTCATTCTCCCAACAATTGTTTACAGACAGATTATTTCACTTATAATTCACTATATAACAATTCCAGTGGGTCAGAAGTTTACATGCACTAAGTTGACTGTGCCTTTAAAAAGGTTAGAAAATTCCATAAAATGATGTCATGGCTTTAGAAGTTTCTGATAGGCTAATTGACATCATTTGAGTCAATTGGAGGTGTACCTGTGGATGTATTTCAAGGCCTACCTTCAAACTCAGTGCCTCTTTGCTCGACATCATGGGAAAATCAAAAGAAATCAGCCAAGACCTCAGAAAAAAATTGTAGACCTCCACAAGTCTGGTTCATCCTAGGGAGAAATTTCCAAATGCCTGAAGGTAACACATTCATCTGTACAAACAATAGTACGCAAGTATAAACACCATGGGACCATGCAGCCGTCATACCGCTCAGGAAGGAGACACATTCTGTCTCCTAGAGATGAACGTACTTTGGTGCAAAAAGTATAAATCAATCCCAGAACACCAGCAAAGGACCTTGTGGAGATGCTGGAGGAAACAGGTACAAAAGTATCTATATCCACAGTAAAACAAGTTCTATATCGACATAAACTGAAAGGCCGCTCAGCAAGGAAGAAGCCACTGCTCCAAAACCGCCATAAAAAAGCCAGACTACGGTTTGCAACTGCACATGGGGACAAAGATCGTACTTTTGGGAGAAATGTCCTCTGGTCTGATGAAACAAAAATAGAACTGTTTGGCCATAATGACCATTGTTATGTTTGGAGGAAAAAGGGAGAGGCTTGCAAGCCGAAGAACACCATCCCAACCGTGAAGCATGGGGGTGGCAGCATCATGTTGTGGGGGTGCTTTGCTGCAGGAGGGACTGGTGCACTTCACAAAATAGATGGCATCATGAGGAAGAAAAATTATGTGGATATATTGAAGCAACATCAAGACATCAGTCAGGAAGTTAAAGCTTGGTCTCAAATGGGTCTTCCAAATGGACACTGACCCCAAGCATACTTCCAAAGTTGTGGCAAAATGGCTTAAGGACAACAAAGTCAAGGTATTGGAGTGGCCATCACAAAGCCCTGACCTCAATCATATAGAAAATGTGTGGGCAGAACTGAAAAAGTGTGTGTGAGCAAGCAGGCCTACAAACCTGACTCAGTTACACCAGTTCTGTCAGGAGGAATGGGCCAAAATTCACCCAACTTATTGTGGAAGGCTACCCGAAACATTTGACCCAAGTTAAACAATATAAAGGCAATGCTACCAAATACTAATTGAGTGTATGTAAACTTCTGACCCACTGGGAATGTGATGAAAGAAATAAAAGCTGAAATAAATCATTCTCTCTACTATTATTCTGAATTTTTACAAGGATTAAATGTCAGGAATTGTGAAAAACTGAGTTTAAATGTATTTGGCTAAGGTGTATGTAAACTTCCGACTTCAACTGTAAATGCATTGGAGGAGAAAGTCCATTCAGAATCACCTTAATTTGACTAAAACATTCACATATATCAGAATTGGGAGGAACCTCAAATATGCATTTATAGGAGGATGTCGAGGAATCAAGGAAGGACTGTTGAGAACCAGAAACACTTTATGACTGGGATATACTCACTCCACCCTCCCTCTGCTCTGGGGTGTGCTTCTCTGGAGCTGACTCCGCCTTCAGCCTGTTGCTAGGAAACCAATCCTTGCCCTTCATGTCACATTCTTCATTGCAGTGAATAGCATCGTCATCATCACCAAACTGTCTGGGATTCATGGGTGCCACATTAGATTCTTCTTGTACCTTTCTGATGTCCCCTTTCACTGTAGAGCCCTGTGAGGGCCACAAAACGCCATATTGCCTCGTTTCAGGCTCTGCAAAGGGAAGAGTTGGACTATCGGTAAAAACAAAGGATGTAGCTTGCTGTCTACCATCATCTGATTCCAGACATATCACTTATCACTCTACCATCATCTGATTCCAGACATATCACTTATCACTCTACCATCATCTGATTCCAGACATATCACTTATCACTCTACCATCATCTGATTCCAGACATATCACTTATCACTCTACCATCATCTGACTCCAGACATATCACTTATCACTCTACCATCATCTGATTCCAGACATATCACTTATCACTCTACCATCATCTGATTCCAGACATATCACTTATCACTCTACCATCATCTGATTCCAGACATATCACTTATCACTCTACCATCATCTGATTCCAGACATATCACTTATCACTCTACCATCATCTGATTCCAGACATATCACTTATCATCCTAGGACTTTCGTAGGAGAGCAATTGACGAGATAACTCTGAATACAAACTGAAAAGAAAAACATTTGTAATACTATCTGTTTACGAGGTCAGTAAAATGCTGCTTTAAAACCACAAACCGGTTCAACAGCTGCATAGTTAGTCTGTTTTTAAGACATACTCACCGGTGATAATCAGATCTTCTATCTCCTCCTCCTCTTTCACTCCAAAATATTCTTCTTCTTTCAATGTGAGGGCCTCCTCTTCCTCCTCTTTCATTCTGAAAGCTTCTACCTCTTCTTCCACTGTAACAGCTTCTATCCCCTCTTCCTCTTTCACTCCAAAAGGTTCTCTCTCTTCTTTCACTGTAACATCCTCCTCTTCTTGCAATGTGAGAGCCTCCTCTTCCTCCTTTTTCATTCTGAAAGCTTTCTCCTCTCCTTTCACTGTAATATTCTCATCTTCTTCTTTTATGACAATGTTTATCCCCAGAGTTTCTTTCTCCGTCCAGCAGACCTCCTCCTCCTCCTCTTCTTCAGCAGGAGAGTAGTTTAGTGAACTCATGGTCGGGATGTTAGCTAGTTAGCATTAGCGACTATCCTAGTGTTAGGCTCGGTAACACATTTGCTAATTACGTTTAAATGAACTAGTAGATACGTTAACAGAAGTGTGTTTAAATCACTGGGATTCGTGTAACTACACATGAATGGTAAACAGAGCTTCAATATGTCGATGTCATGTTGGCTAGCAAGCTACCGAGGTTGTAGAAGAAGTGTCCCATGGAGTCACTACTTACCACAGCCACAAAGTCATACACTTTCATTCTAAGATGTATCTGCTTAAAATGTGATTTTAACCTTAACCTCGCCGCCAACATTATGGCCAACCCTAAATTAAGACTGAAAAGCAAATGTTTGTTTATATACATTTTACGATATAGCCAATTGTGACTTTGTGGCTGTGGTAACTAGTGGAAATCCGTGTGTCCACTACATTATACGTCAAATTAGAAGTATCACATGAGACTCACTACGCCATCTGCTGACTGGAGTGTGTAACGCAGTTTATACAAATATTCACTATAGTTTTTTCTGCAAACAATGAATGTCATAAAAATAATTCCAAATAAGAAAATGTGTTTTCTCGTTTTGAAGTGGAGGACCTGTTGGACTGTGTATTCTGAGGGTTTCCCAGCCTACCTTGACAGTTGGGGTTTATATTGAAGCAACATCTCAAGAGGCCAGTTAAACAAGTTCTCATTTACAACTGCGACCTGGCAGTGTATTGGAGTGGCCATCACAAAGCCCTGACCTCAATCCTATAGAAAATGTGTGGGCAGAACTGAAAAAGTGTGTGTGAGCAAGGAGGCCTACAAACCTGTCTCAGTTACACCAGTTCTGTCAGGAGTAATGGGCCAAAATTCACCCAACTTATTGTGGGAAGCTTGTGGAAGGCTACCCCGAAACATTTGACCCAAGTTAAACAATTTAAAGGCAATGCTACCAAATACTAAATGAGTGTATGTAAACTTTTGACCCACTGGGAATGTGATGAAATAAATAAAAGCTGAAATAAATTATTCTCTCCACTATTATTATGACATTTCACATTCTTAAAATAAAGTGTTGATCCTAACTGATCTAAGACAGGGAATCTTTACTAGGATTAAATGTCAGGAATTGTGAAAAACTTAGTTTAAATGTATTTGGATAAGGTGTATGTAAACTTCCGACCTCAACTGTATCTACAGCACATGTACAATACCACCATACAACAATATTACAATGTACGTGTGTAGAGTGTGTGTGAGCATGTGTGCCTCTTCACAGTCTGTGCTGTTCAATAAGGTGTAGTTTCAACTTTAAAAAATCAGATTTTACTGCTTGCATGAGTTACTTGATGTGGAATAGAGTTCCATGTCGTCATGACTGTGTAGTGTGTGTTTCCCAGTGTCTGTTCTGGACTTGGGGATTGTGAAGAGACCTCTGGTGGCATGTCTTATGGAGTATGCATGGGGGTCTGAGCTGTGTGCTAGTAGTTTGAACAGACAGCTCTGTACTTTTAACATCTCTCCTCTACTTTGAGCCAGGAGAGATAGACATGCATGTTATTGATGTTAGCTCTCTGTGAACATTTAAGGGCCAACTGTGCTGCTCTTTATTACAGACAGAACTCTCCACATCTTGGCCACCATTACAGTTCACAGTCTAGGGAGTGAAAACTACACCAAGCAGTTTAGTCTCTTCAACATGCTCATACTAAGCCACACTAAGATGTCACCATACTATTTCCTCTGTTAGATATAAACCATCAGAGTGGGCCACCAACTTAAATGGAAACAATGGAGCATCACATGTAAATATCACTGGGTTATCAGAGGGGTATACTATGAAGCCAGGTAGAACTACTGACATTCCAAATATCACTTGATTATCAGAGGGGTATACTATGAAGCCAGCTAGAACTTTTCTCGTTAAACAAAATCTCATTCTCTGAGCAATTGGATTTGTATTTCCAAACCATTTTCAGCATAGAATATAGCTCAGTATTTGTATTATTGTTCTTATACACATCTTTATCAAGGGTGCCAATAATTTTGGAGGTGGTTATTCTGGGGCCTTAACTGGTCTTAACAATGTTAGGTCTTGTCCCCTCCAGTGTGTGTTCTGTCAAACTCTTTCCACATTGGGAGCATTGGAAAGGCTTCTCTCGTGTGTGTGTCATCTCATGCTTTTTCAGTATCCCTAAATAGGTAAAACTCTTTTCACACAGGGAACAATGGAAAGGCTTCTCTCCTGTGTGTATTCTCTCATGCATTTTCAGGTTCCCTAACTTGGTATAACTCTTTTTACACTGAGAGCATTGGAAAGGTTTATCTACTGTGTGTGTTCTCTCATGCTCTTTCAGATGCGATGACTGGATAAATCTCTGGCCACACTGAGAGCATTGGAAAGGCCTCTCTACAGAGTGTGTTCTTTCATGCACTTTTAGATACCCTGAGTGTCCAAAACCCAATCCACACTGGGAGCAGTGGTAAGGCTTCTCCCCTGTGTGCATTCTCTTATGTTCATTCAGGTGCCTTAACCGGATAAATATCTTTCCACACAGGGAGCAGTGGTGTCGCCTCACTGGTTTGGACGTCTCTGGATCAGGTTCCCCTGGACTCTTTCCTCTGTCAGAGTGAGAGTCTGATATCGCTCCTGTCAAAGAAAAACAGAGTATTTGGTTAAACAGAGAGACCTGAATGAAACCTCCACATGATTAAACTGTCTTCCTATTAGGTTTAATCCAGACTAGATCCTTCAATATAAAATCAGTAGTTTGGTTCCTGGATGCTGATAGGTGCTAGTTATTTTACAATAATAAGTAACAGTTCCATTTGAATTATCCCTGCACATCCAGTGTCCCACAGCCCAGCCTGGTAATTCATCAACTTAATCTCCACTGGAAGAAAAAATATTGACATTCTTATCCCATTCAAGATAATAATAGCCCTGTGGATTACTTTGAATAACACCCTCTTTAGGGCTGTTTCCTGGCACTCCACTTCACAACATGCATAAGAACAGGTCTTAGTTCAGGTTCTCATGCCTTATTGCTTAAATTCTAAAAACCGGTGGCCAGACATGAGTTGGTCGTAATAGTAGGTTATATTATGTGGTATCATAGATATTTTAATCAGATCAGTCTGTCTTACCTTATATCTAAAACATTTTATCCATTAACATTTTATTGGTGGACCCTAATCTTTGTAGCTTTTATTAATTCCTACAGTACAGAACATATCCAAGTGTAGAACGTCCTTTAAAAACACACATATAGTTCAACAACTACAGAGTTTGTGTCGCTGTTTAATATATACTTACTGGTGTTCATCAGACCTCCAGTCTTCTCTTCTTCCTCATCCAATGTGACAGTGATCTCCCCCTCCTCCTTCACTCCTAAATCTGCCTCCTGCTCTTTCTTCACCTCCTCCTGATTCACTCTGAAAGCTTCTTCCTCTTCTTTCACTGTAACAGCCTCACCATTTACTTCGTTTTTGACGGTGACAGCCTCCTCTTTCTCCGTCCAGCAGACCTCCTCTTCTTCAGCAGGAGGAGAGTAGTTTAGTGAACTCATGGTCGGTGATGTTAGCTAGCTAATTAGCATTAATGACAAGCCTAGTGCTAGGCTAATTAAACCAGCCAGCTAGCTGACTACTAGCAACGTGGAATTAAAAGCGACAACTAGCTAGCTATTCGACATGTGTTTTTAAAACAGTGGCTAATACACACCGAACGTGTCTAATGAGCTTTAACGTTGTAGCTATGTTGGCTAGCAAGCTACGGTGGTGTATACCTAGATCAGTGTCTCGTTAGCGACACAAACAAAGTACTTCCGGGTCACAATTTCGGAAATATTCTAAATAAAAGTCCCACACATAATAGTCGAAAGCTATCAATAACCAGTATTTATTCATGGTATATGAAAAGTAATTGTCTAAACATTAACAATGATTCATATTTGTTCATATTTAAGTAACATTTGCTTTAAATAGGGGTTTTAAACCATGTTCCAAGGTCAAATAAATGGCCACAATGCGAATCATATTGCATATTGGCTTATAGAGCAACATATATTGTAGGTGCAGCAGCAAAAGTATTGTAGGGAATACTCAGTAAAGTTTGTAAAATTTATATACTGTATATTCCTTAATGTTGATGGATGAGTCCTGGGTGGATGAGTCTTTGAACATATTCCAAACAGTAGTCGCAAAACAGTCCTGAGGCATTGAGTACGCCGCCTCTGTCCAGTGCCTCACAATTCTCTGATTTGGTTGCTCCCTGGAACAGAGAGAAGTGAACTGATTGGTCGAAATGGGGGTGAGTGATTGGTCGAAATGGGGGTGAGTGATAGGTCGAAATGGGGGTGAGTGAATGGTCGAAATGGGGGTGAGTGATTGGTCGAAATAGCTTTCTACTTGTGAAGGATATCTGTATACCCAGCACGCTATTTCCTCGTAGGGCAGGTAATGCTAATGGTGCTTTGGGAGCAGGGCTGACTTTTGGAGACTCAAAGTGCTGTAACTCACCAAGTTACTAGTGGCCACGCACACTAGTGGTAAGTTTGGAATTGAAAAATATTCCAAACTTATTATCTAAGGTTGTAACCATGTGTTAATACCACTGTTTCATCAAAGGTATTATCTAAAGGTTGTAACCATGTATTGATACCACTGTTTCATCAAAGGTATTATCTAAAGGTTGTAACCATGTGTTGATGCCACTGTTTCATCAAAGGTATTATCTAAAGGTTGTAACCATGTATTGATGCCACTGTTTCATCAAAGGTATTATCTAAGGTTGTGACCATGTGTTGATACCACTGTTTCATCAAAGGTATTATCTAAGGTTGTGACCATGTGTTGGTACCACTGTTTCATCAAAGGTATTATCTAAGGTTGTAACCATGTATTGATGCTACTGTTTCATCAAAGGTATTATCTAAGTGAGTTTCAGAGATAGTATATGAATGTTATCTGTTACTAGCAACTTATTGATATCATGAACCTTGTTTCTTAGGCTGTGTGTTAATGTGGGCTATTTTTAGCATGTTTATGGGATTCTAATTGTTTTTATTGCTTTACTGGAAGGTTTAGCAGACGTAGACATGGTAATGTTATTATATATATATTTTTAACTTATTTAACTAGGCAAGTCAGTTAAGAACAAATTCTTATTTACAATGACGGCCTACCTACAGGGTCAGCCCCTGGCACAAATTAGGGTTAAGTGCCTTGCTCAAGGACACATCGACAGGTTTTTCACCAGTTTGGGTATTGGAACCAGCGACCTTTCGGTTATTGGCCCAACGCTCTAACCGCTAGGCTACCTGCCGGGTGATCTGCACACAGTGGACTTCTTACTAGGGGTAAACCATCTCAGTGCTAACAGTATAACTCTGGCTCATAGGCGAATGATTACTGCATCCAATAGCTGTTGGATTGACAGAGGCACTCAAGTGAGTTAGAGGAACATAAATTGCATAAGAGAATACACTCTGATTTATTATAAACAATATGATTTCATTTGGGATTAACAAAAACACAGATTTCCAGTCAAAAACGTAAGTCAGGACACAGCCTCTCTATTCTCAGGTGATTTCAGGTCCTCTGACTGGGAAAATATATTTTCACAATGAGAGCAGCGGTATGTCTTCCCTCCAGAGTGTATTCTCTTATGCATTTTCAGGCTACGTAACTGAGTAAAACTCGTTCCACAGTGGGAGCAGTGGTAAGGCTTTTCCTCAGTGTGCGTCATCTCATGTGATTTTAGGTACTGTGATCTCTTTTCACACTTGGAGCATTGGTAGGGCTTTTCTCCTGTGTGTATTCCTTCATGCCTATTCAGGTTTCCTATCTGGGTAAAACTCTGATCACACTGGGAACATTGGAAAGGCTTCTCTCCTGTGTTTATAGTCTTGTGTGTTTTCAGGCTCCCTAACTGAGTAAATATCTTTCCACAATGAGAGCAGTGGTAGGTCTTCCTCCCTTCTTTGTGTATTCCTTCATGCCTTTTCAGACTCCCTATCTGGGTAAAACGCTTATCACACTGGGAACATTGGAAAGGCTACTCTCCTGTGTGTGCCATCTCATGGCGTTTTAGGTTCCCTAACGTGGAAAAACTTTTTCCACATTGAGAGCAGTGGTGTGGTCCTGCTGGTTTTGATGTCTCTGCGTCTGGTTCCCCTGAATGACCTTCCCCGCTGTCAGAGTGAGAGTCTGGTCTCTCTCCTGCTGAAGACAAACAGAGTATTTAGTTAAACAGAGACCTGAATGAAACCTCCATGTGATAAAACATATTTTCCTATGTGGTTTATTAGGTGGTAGGCAGCCTAGTGGTTAGGAGTAATTAAACAAAACCAGTTTAATACATTTTAGAATATGGCAGTAACCTAACAAAATGTGGAAAAGGTCAAGGGGTCTGAATACTTTACGAATGCACTGTATCTCTGGCCTGGTGTATTGGGTTATTGTCCTGCTGAAAGGTGAATTTGTCTCCCAGTGTCTGTTGGAAAGCAGACAACCAGGTTTTCCATAAGGATTTTGCCTGTACTCAGCGATATTTGGTTTATTTTTTATTATTAAAGAACTCCCTAGACCTTGCAGGTGACAAGCATACCCATAACATGAAGCAGCCACCACCATGCTGGAACATATGAGGAGTGGTACTCAGTGATTTGTTGGATTTGCCCCTAAACATAACGCTTTGTATTCAGAACATTAACTTTATGTCCTGAATACAAAGCCTTAACTTCTTTCTTTATTTGAGTTCTTATTGCATGTTTTGTAATATTTATATTCTGTACAGGCTTCCTTCTCACTCTGTCATTTAGGTTAGTATTATGGAGGGACCACAATGTTTTATCCCCCACCCTCAGTTACGTAGCTGGGCATAATCACATCTTTCTGATTGCACCTTGTCCGTGATGTGAAATCCATAGATTAGGGCCTAATTAATTTATTTCAACTGACTAATTTCCTTATATAACTGTAACTCAGTAAAATCCTTGAACTTGTTGCATGTTGCTTTACTATTTTTGTTCAGTATATATTAAAAACTTCTAGAAGCCCTCCGTAAACCAATAGGAATAGTTACGGTATGGAACACAGATCTTAAATACCACAAACAAACTGGTATCTATTTGCTACTGTAGCGAACAGTGGAACTGTTATGAACACACCCTGCTGTCCATCTCCTACTGTTTGAACAACATGCTAGCCTGTCCACTTTGTACAGATGTTCAAATCAAGGGTTCTACCTTATTTCTCACAATGAGAAAGAGTTGCAAATTCCTTATACAACTGTGTTTAAGGAATATTACACATTTATAAAACACAAAACTCAGTAACTGCTCATTTTGGACCAAATGATCAGTTACTGCCTTGTTGCTTGGTAGGGCAGTATAGTAGACTAATAGCGGCCATAACTAGGTTATTTATCATCAAATATGATGATGTGTTACATGTCTTGACTGCATCAAACCGGGAGAAGCTAGTTAAGCTACATAGCTAACGTTAGCTAGCTAGGCTAATTGAAGCACTTTCTCATCCTACAGTTACACCAACTCCATTCAAGTATTAAGTAGCAGCCTACCTGTTGTCTCTTGGTTATTGTAGCCTATCCTTCTCCTTATTTAGAGACACAAACCTATGACATGATTTAGAATTGTGGATTTGGACCTGCTCCGGATCGGGTCTTGGGTATTAAGGGTCAGGTGGATCTGTGAAGAGCTATAGCGTGGGAGAGGCGAAGCGAGAGGATTCACTTTTGCTCAAATCTGTAGAAAATAAGGCCAATGCATTTCTATGGTCTTATTTTGGACCTAAACTTGTCACCTACCTTCCCGCCTTTGGGACAACAATTCCCATTGTTAGGACGGAGACATATGCATCTCGTCATTATATCCAGTGTGTCTTCTTTCATGCACATTTAGATTCCCTGACTGTCCAAAACCCTTTCCACACCGGGAACATTTATATGGCTTCTCTCCAGTGTGTGTTCTTTCATGCACTTTCAGATTAACTGATCGTACAAATCCCTTTCCACACTGGGAGCAGTGAAAAGGCTTCTTTCCCGTGTGTGTCATCTCATGCCGTTTCAGGTCCACTAAACGGGTATAACCCTTTCCACACGGAGAGCATTGGAAAGGTCTCTCAACTAAATGTGTTCTCTCATGCATTTTCAGGTACCCTAAACGGGAAAAACCCTTTCCACACTGGGAGCAGTAGTGTTGTCTTGCTGGTTTGGATGTCTCTGGGTCTGATTCCCCTGAATGACTCTTCTCACTGTCAGAGTGAGAGTCTGGTCTCTCTCCTGTCAAAGAAAAACATAGTATGTGGTTAAACAGAGAGACCTGAACGAAACCTCCACATGATAAAACTGTCTTCCTATCAGGTTTAATCCAGACTAGATCCCTCAATAAAAGAGCAGAGCAAGTCATCACAGAGTGGCTGTAGTGCTTTGTAGGCTAATAAAAACACTATTAAACTTAGTTTTGTAAAGCATTTATTAGACATAATGGATACATAGACTAGTCAGTATAGGATACATTTATTAGACCTGATGGATACATAGACTAGTCAGTATAGGATACATTTATTAGACCTAATGGATACATAGACTAGTCAGTATAGGATACATTTATTAGACCTAATGGATACATAGACTAGTCAGTATAGGATACATTTATTAGACCTAATGGATACATAGACTAGTCAGTATAGGATACATTTATTAAACCTAATGGATACATAGACTAGTCAGTATAGGATACATTTATTAGACCTAATGGATACATAGACTAGTCAGTATAGGATACATTTATTAGACCTAATGGATACATAGACTAGTCAGTATAGGATACATTTATTAGACCTAATGGATACATAGACTAGTCAGTATAGGATACATTTATTAGACCTAATGGATACATAGACTAGTCAGTATAGGATAATTTAAAAGTCCCAAAATGCCTAAACAGATTTGGGTGGCCTTAAGGTACACTTACCCTATATTTGGGGTTCTGATGGGATATAACAGTTGAACTAAGCTCATTGGGCATTTATAAATGATTCTATATTCTCCAATAATTAATGGCTAGGCCTATATATCACTAATTTAAAAGTCCCAAAACCTATGGACCAATCACAGATTCCTTCAGTACAGAACAGCATTAATGTGTAACTTCAGTAGAACGCCCCTTAAAAACCACACAGTTCAACAACTACATAGTTTGTACCCCTGTGTTTAAGACAATACTCACTGGTGTTAATCAGATCTTCTATTTCCTCTTCCTCTCCTTCCCCCTCATCCTCTTTCTCTCCCAAAACGTCTTCCTCTTTTATTGAGATAGCCTCCTCTTCCTCTTTTACTCCAAAAGGTTCTTCTTCTTTCACTGTAACATCCTCCTCATCTTCTTTCACTGTAACATCCGCCTCTTCCTCCTCTTTCATTCTGAAAGCTTCTACCTCTTCTTCTTCCACTGTGACAGCCTCTATCCCCTCTTCCTCTTTCACTTCAAAAGGCTCTTTCTCTTCTTTCACAATAATATCCTCCTCTTCTTTCAATGTGATAGCCTCCTCTTCCTCCCTTTTCATTCTGAAAGCTTCTTCCTCTCCATTCACTGTAATGTCCTCATCTTCTTCTTTTATGACAATGTTTATTCCCAGAGTTTCTTTCTCCATACAGCAGACCTCCTCTTCTTCAGCAGGACGAGAGTAGTTTAGTGAACTCATGGTCGGGATGTTAGCTAGCTAGTTAGCATTAGCGACTATCCTAGCGCAAGGCTCAGTATCAATCTTAACAAGTTAGCAAATGTATTAATCAAATTAGGTTAAAGTTAACCAGTATATATGTAAACAGACGTATGTTTAAAACACTAAGATGAGCTAATGTTCACAGAAATGGCCCAAGACCGTCAATGTTTTGGTTTTATGTTGGCTAGCGAGCTACTGAAAGATTAGCTGTGTTGACCGCTGTGAGGAAGAAGAACTAAGTACATCCGGGTCACAGATGTTTAGAATCCTCCATCCTGTTTACTTTGAAAATGAATAATTAGGACGAAATTTATGGATTCTTTAAACATGCATTTCTGAATAGAGCCTATTTTTGCAACAGGATGTAATAGTTGTACATTTCCGTTGGGGAATGCTTAGCTAATGATTGTGTTTTTGTAATCTTTGTATTCTTATGATTGGGACCTACTGGCTTATTATGTCTGAGTGAATGGACTGCTGATCCTTTAACATCATGCTGTGTGTGACTGCTGTATTTCCATCGGCCCTATGTAGTGGTGTAGTGGTGCCTGGAGAAGTGGTGTAGTGGTGTAGTGGTGCCTGGAGGAGTGGTGTAGTGGTGCCTGGAGAAGTGGTGTAGTGGTGCTTGTAGAAGTGGTGTAGTGGTGCCTGGAGAAGTGGTGTAGTGGTGCCTGGAGAAGTGGTGTAGTGGTGCCTGGAGAAGTGGTGTAGTGGTGCCTGGAGAAGTGGTGTAGTGGTGCCTGGAGAATTGGTGTAGTGGTGCCTGGGTGAGTGGTGTAGTGGTGCCTGGAAAAGTGGTGTAGTGGTGCCTGGAGAAGTGGGGTAGTGGTGCCTGGAGAAGTGGTGTAGTGGTGCTTGGAGAAGTGGTGTAGTGGTGCCTGGAGAAGTGGTGTAGTGGTGCCTGGAGAAGTGGTGTAGTGGTGCCTGGAGAAGTGGTGTAGTGGTGCCTGGAGAATTGGTGTAGTGGTGCCTGGGTGAGTGGTGTAGTGGTGCCTGGAAACGTGGTGTAGTGGTGCCTGGAGAAGTGGTGTAGTGGTGCCTGGGGAAGTGGTGTAGTGGTGCCTGGAGAAGTGGTGTAGTGGTGCCTGGAGATGTGGTGTAGTGGTGCCTGGTGTAGTGGTGCCTGGAGAAGTGGTGTAGTGGTGCCTGGAGAAGTGGTGTAGTGGTGCCTGGAGAAGTGGTGTAGTGGTGCCTAGAGAAGTGGTGTAGTGGTGCCTGGAGAAGTGGTGTAGTGGTGCCTGGAGAAGTGGTGTAGTGGTGCTTTTTGAAGTGTGTTTGGTTGGGGGTCATTGTCCTGCTGGAAGACCAATGACCTTCGACGGAGACCCAGCTTTCTGACACTGGGTCCAACATTGCACTCCAAAATGCCTGGGTATTCTCCTGATTTCATGCCATGCACACGTTCAAGGCACCCAGTGCCAGAGGCAGAAAAGCAACCCTAAAACATCCCTGAACCTCCTCCATGTTTTACTGTAGGGAAGGGGTTCTTTTCTTGAAGGCTTCATTTTGTTTTCTGTAAACATAGAGATGGTGTGCTTTACCAAAAATCTCTCATTTGTTCTCATCTGTCTACAGGACTTTCTCCCTGAAGGATGTTGGCACGTTCAGGTGTGTTTTGGCAAATTGCAATTGGGCTTTCTTATGTCTCTCTCTCTCTCTCAGCAGTGGGGTCCTCCTGGGTCTCCAACCATATAACCCCCTTTCATTGAGTTGAAACTTCCGTACCTTGTGTCTGAAGGTCAGCGTGAATCTGTGTGACAGTTGATCAAGGTGTTTTCTCCACCAGTCAAACAATCTTCCACGTTTATTTTTTTATTTAACCTTTATTTAAGTCAGTTAAGAACAAATTCTTATTTACAATGACGGCCTACCTACAGGGTCAGCCCCTGGAGCAAATTTGGGTTAAGTGCCTTGTTCAAGGACACATCGACAAGTTTTTCACCTTGTCGGCTAGGGTATTGGAACCAGCGACCTTTCGGTTACTGGCCCAACGCTCTAACCGCTAGGTTACCTGCCGCCACATCAAGGGAGGTTGGCTACAGTGGCATGGCCTTAAACTTGTTGATAACATTACGTACGGTGGAAACAGGAACATCAAGGTCTCTGGAGATGGACTTGTAGCCTTGAGATTGTCCATGCTTGGCTACAGTGGCATGGCCTTAAACTTGTTGATAACATTACGTACGGTGGAAACAGGAACATCAAGGTCTCTGGAGATGGACTTGTAGCCTTGAGATTGTCCATGCTTGGCTACAGTGGCATGGCCTTAAACAGGGGAGTTCAATTCCAAAGTAAAGGAGAATCACCTGCTTGAAATTAATTATTTCTAATTACTTCTAAAAGGAGCCAATAATATTGTCCGGGACACTTTAAGATTTAGTAGATTTTTTTGATTTGCTCAACTTCAAGACATACATACAGTCGTATGCAAAAGTTTGGGCCCCCTGACAATTTCCATGATTTCCATTTATAAATAATTGGGTGTTTGGATCAGCAATTTCATTTTGATCTATCAAATAACTGATGGACACAGTAATATTTCAGTAGTGAAATTAGGTTTATTGGATTAACAGAAAATGTGCAATATGCATCAAAACTAAATTAGACTGGTGCATAAATTTGGGCACCCCAACAGAAAAATCACATCGATATTTAGTAGAGCCTCCTTTTGCTAAAATAACAGCCTCTAGACGCTTCCTATAGCCTCTAATGAGTGTCTGGATTCTGGATGAAGGTATTTTGGACCATTCCTCCTTACAAAACATCTCCAGTTCAGTTAGGTTTGATTGTTGCCGAGCATGGACAGCCCGCTTCAAATCATCCCACAGATTCTCAATGATATTCAGGTCTGGGGACTGGGATGGCCATTCCAGAACATTGTACTTGTTCCTCTGCATAAATGCCCGGGTAGATTTTGAGCAGTGTTTTGGGTCGTTGTCTTGTTGAAATATCCAGCTCCGGCGTAACTTCAACTTTGTGACTGATTCTTCAACATTATTCCCAAGAATCTGCTGATATTGAGTGGAATCCATGCGACCCTCAACTTTAACAAGATTCCCAGTACCGGCACTGGCCACACAGCCCTACAGCATGATGGAACCCCCACCAAATTTTACTGTGGGTAGCAAGTGTTTTTCTTGGAACGCTGTGTTCTTTTGCCGCCATGCATAATGCCCCTTGTTATGACCAAATAACTCAATCTTTGTTTCATCAGTCCACAGCACCTTATTCCAAAATGAAGCTGGCTTGTCCAAATGTGCGTTTGTGGCGTGTGTGCAGAAAAGGCTTCTTCCGCATCACTCTCCCGTACAGCTTCTCCTTGTGCAAAGTGCGCTGAATTGTTGAACGATGCACAGTAATACCATCTGCAGCAAGATGATGTTGTAGGTCTTTGGAGGTGGTCTGTGGGCTGTTTTTGACCGTTCTTTGCCTCTCTGATATTTTACTTGGCCTGCCACTTCTGGCCTTAACAAGAACTGTGCCTGTGGTCTTCCATTTCCTCACTATGTTCCTCACAGTGGACACTGACAGCTTACATCTCTGCGATAGCTTTTTGTAGCCTTCCCCTAAACCATAGTGTTGAACAATCTTTGTTTTCAGGTCATTTGAGAGTTGTTTTGAGGCCCCCATGTTGCCACTCTTCAGAGGAGAGTCAAAGAGAACAACAACTTGCAATTGGCCACCTTAAATACCTTTTCTCATGATTGGATGCACTTGTCTATGAAGTTCAAGGCTTAATGAGCTCACCAAACCAATTGTGTGTTCCAATTAATCAGTGCTAAGTAGTTACAGGTATTCAAATCAACAGAATGACAAGGGTGCCCACATTTTTGAATAGCCTATTTTTCACATCTTATTTAATTTCATACAACTTAATATTGCTACACTAAAAATCTTTGTCTGGACAATACCCCAGTACTCAGCTTTTATTAGAAAATGAATGGCATGCCACTGTGATCATTTTCTGTGACGACAGTGTAAATTATTATGCAGCCTCAGAGGGGTGCCCTAACTTTTGCATACGACTGTATGTGACCAAAATATGTTCTAATTTCAACAGTTTTCTGGAAGAAATGGTGCATTATTTGAAGTGCAAGGGTGCCAATATGTTTTACCACGGCTGTATATGTGGACACCCCTTGAAATGAGTGTATTTGTCTATTTCAGCCACACCCGTTGCTGACAGGTGTATAAAATCAAGCACTGTTGTAGAATAATCTTACACTTTCTCTTAAAAAATAAAGCAAAGTTTGGAAAAGTAACATAGACTTTTATTACGTGAGCAACAAAAGCCGAGGAGCTCCCGGAGACTTCTGATCTTCCCAGACTCCTTTGCGCTTCTTATACTCATGTGTAGTTCCATAGCATACATAGCCCCTCCCTCACGGGTCGGCTCATTAACACCTCTAACAGTCCTCCACTATCGTTTAAAAACCTTTCAACTCTGGTTCGTCTACTTCCTCTTCCTGTCAGCAGTTAAACCTTCCAAATGTAAAACACTCCCCCCATGGCAATAAAACTTCAAGATACCAAACTGTGAAACCATAGTGACGACCCCTTAGTAATGGTGCAAAGATAAACACATTCACCCATGAAGGCAACCAGACACACTCATAAATCTCAACATACATGAACCCAAATTCTTAGTGCCTGTTCCAACCTGTTCCAACCACAGCACAGTACAGACACTGTTCTATTCAACTATTCTAGTCCTTATATTATATTATAGCTAATGTGTGTCTAAGTGTACCCTATAAAACCATATGATCATCTTCTCTTGGGCTTCACTGGCTGCTCCATCTCCATCCTGTTGCTATCCTATGACATTCTATAGTTTACTAAGTAACCTATTGTGGTTTCTAACCTTCCAATGCTGTTATTTAAATCATAGTCCTAAAAATATTGAACAAAAGCTTAAAATATTCATCAAAATTCACTGCTTGACTTTGGGACTTTCCAGATAATTGTACGTGTGGTACAGAGATAAGGTAGTCATTCACAAATCATGTTAAAAACACTATTATTACAGTCCATGCAATGTATTAAGTCACTTGTTAAGCACATTTGTATTCCTCAACTTTGCCATAACAAAGGGATTCAATACTTATTGACTCAAGACATTTTAGCTTTTCATTTTTTATCAATTTGTAAACATTTGTAAAAACATAATTCCACTTTGAACTTCTTAAAACTCCTTTCACAATGAGAAACTGGAAACGCTTCTTTACAGAGTGTGTTAGTTCATGGTATTTCAGTGTCACTGATGAGGTAAAACTCTTTTCAGTGGGAACAGTGGTAGGGCTTCTCTCCTGAGTGTATTCTCTCATGTTTTTTCAGGTTACATTGCATGGTGAAATTCGTTCCACACTGGGAGCAATGGTACGGTTTTTCTCCTGTGTGTGTTCTTTTGTGGTATTTCAGGTGTGCAGCCTGGGTAAAACTCTTTCCACACTGGGAGCATTGGTAGGGCTTCTCTCCTGAGTGCGTTGACTTTTCAACTTGAGTTTTCTCCAGAGTGTGTCCTCTCATGTTTTTTCAGGTTTCCTAACTCTGTAAAACATTTTCCACACAGGGAGCAGTGGAATGGCTTTTCCCCTTTGCGTGCTCTCTCATGTCGTTTCAGTGACACTAATCTGGCAAAACTCTTTTCACACTGAGAGCAGTTATAAGGCATCTCCCCTGAGTGTATTCTCTCATGTATTTCCAGGTGTTCTGAAGAAGAAAAACTCTTTCTACATTTAGTGCATTGGTTACACTTCTTTCCTATGTGTATTCTCTCATGCATTCTCAGATTCTCTAACTGGGTGCAACTCTTCCCAAACTCAGAGAAATGGTAAGGTTTCTCTCCTGTGTGCGTTCTCTCATGGTCTTTAAGGTTCCCTAACCGGGTAAAACTCATTCCACACTGGCAGCATTGGAAAAGATTTTCTCCTGTGTGTGTTCCCTCATGCCTTTTCAGGTTCCATAACCGGGTATATTTATTTCCACACTGAGAGCAGTGGTGTTGTCTCGCTGGTTTGGATGTCTCTGGGTCTGGTTCGCTGTCAGATTCAGAGTCTGGTCTCTCTCCTGCCAAAGACAGAAATAGGAGGCTATTTAGTTTACCACTAATGTGTCTCTGTTTGGCACTCATCATTTAGGAGATAGATTGGGGATAAGGCCCTGGACTAGTGTCCTGTCCAGTGGGTGTACTGGTACATCAAGCTGTCTCACTACAGAAACAGGAGATTGACTAGTGTCCTGTCCAGTGGTGTACTGGTACATCAAGCTGTCTCACTACAGAAACAGGAGATTGACTAACCAAAAAAGTGTTAAACAAATCAAAATATATTTTATATTTGAGATTCTTCAAAGTAGCCACACTTTGCCTTGATAACAGCTTTGTATACTAATGGCATCCTCTCAACCAGCTTCACCTGTGTCAGGTTCTGACTGTGGCAAGGTCTGGCTCCCTCTAGTGGGGGAGTTGGAGAGCTGCGGTTAGAGCTTGACAGGGCACTGGGTGTTGGAGGTGGGTGTTAATTTCTATCTCCAGTTAGAGACAGCTGTCTCGTGTTGTCTCTAATTGGGGATTCTATTTAAGTTCCTTTGTTTGTCACCGGGGTGTGGATTCTTGAGTGTCTCACTCCAGTTGATTGTTTGTAACCGGGGTGTGGATTCTTGAGTGTCTCATGCCAGTTGACTGTTTGTAATATTTGTTTTCCGTTTTATGTATTAAACGACTAAATAAAAAGGAATGTCGCTCCACCAACGCTCCGTTTACCGTCCCATCAATACGAAACGTGACGACCTGGATGCTTTTCCATCAGTCTTGAAGGAGTTCCCACATAAGCTGAGCACTTGTTGGCTGCTTTTCCTTCACTGCGGTTCAACTCATCCTAAACCATCTACATTTGTTTGAGGTTGGAACCAAAAATCTCAAATTTAGGACAGATTTCCACCGGTCTAATGTCCATTGCTCGTGTTTCTTGGCCCAAGCAAGTCTCTTCTTATTATTGGTGTCCTTTAGTAGTGGTTTCTTTGCAGCAATTTGACCATAAAGGCCTGATTCACAGTCTCCTCTGAACAGTTGATGTTGAGATGTCTGTTACTTGAACTCTGTGAAACATTTATTTGGGCTGCAATCTGAGTAACTCTAATGAACTTATCCTCTGAAGCAGAGGTATTTCTGGGTCTTCCAGTCCTGTGGCGGTCCTCATGAAGTTGGTTGAGATAATGCCATGAGTGTGCAAAGCTGTCATCAAGGCAAAGGGTGGCTATTTGAAGAATCTCAAATATAAAATATATTTTGATTAGTTTAATGCTTTTTTGGTTACTACATGATTCCATATTTGTTATGTCATAGTTTTGATGTCTTCACTTTTATTCTACAATGTAAAAAATAGTGCAAATAAAGAAAACCCCTTGAATGAGTCATATTCCTAACTTTTGTCCCCCAGTGTAGGTACAGCAGATCCCCTTATTGTATGGGACACTTTTAAATGTACTTTTAGAGGCCATTCAATACAATACTCATCATTAAAACAAAGGCAGTTTAGGTCAAAAGAGATTAGATTAATAAATAAGTTTGTAGATGGTAATGGAACATTTAGTTAACAACGGGTAAAAAGGGGCGTTCCATGAAAAAAATGTTTACATGACAAACAATTCTCATTTAGAAGACTAAAATCCCATTGCTATCTTCACAAAAGTAATCTCATATTTAATCATACATTTTATACAACATTTAGATGTAAACTTGACAGGTAGAATGTGCACCCTTTCAGTTACAGTTATTCTTTATACCATCCTTAATGACATCACAAAATAATAAACAATATGACATGATTATTCTTTAGATCCCCACAGACCATTCCAAACATTTGGATGTCCAAAATAATGTTCTAATGTTCAATCTTTTGACGATAGAGTTCTTATGCAGGCCACACGCTCTCTAGACAAAGGCATTCCTCTGGTGGATACTGAAAGGCAGAGAGAGAAAGTAATTTCCTTCTTAAATTTACGACCCAATGTTAAGGTGTCAAGAACGGCACAGCCACCCTTCCCCTCTTCTGTGGGAGAGAGAGAGGGGGTCTGGCTATCTTCATTTGCCAAGCTGATGGGTCCTTTGATCAACTGTCAGGATAGTCTTCTGTGAGAGAGAGAGGAGGTTCAGCTATCTGTTTTTGCCAAGCTGATGGGTCCTTTGATCAACTGTCAGGATAGTCTTCTGTGAGAGAGAGAGGAGGTTCAGCTATCTGTTTTTGCCAAGCTGATGGGTCATTTGATCCACTGTCAGGAGGGTCATGACACTACTTACTTACTTAGCAATATGAAAATCATATGACAAAAAAACATCAGAGGGTTTATACTTGCATCAAATCAATAAAAGTACATAATCAAAACCAAATAGACATTTAAAAATATTTAATGTGATTTTAGAACATTGTAAACTTATTTTGGTTTCATATATACAATTTGATTTCATGAGGATTACAAAAAAACACATTCTCTGTCAAAAACACAAGTCAGAAACCAGCCTCTCTATTCTCTCATGTAATTTCATTTCCTCTGAGAAAATGTCTTTCCACATTTGGAGCAGTGGTAAAGCTTCTCTCCAGAGTGTATTCGAGTAGGACTTTTCAGGCTCTCTAACTGAGCTAAACTCTTTGCACACTGGGAGCAGTGGTGTGGTCTTGCTGGTTTTGATGTCTCTGCGTCTGGTTCCCCTGAATGACTCTCCCCGCTGTCAGAGTGAGAGTCTGGTCTCTCTCCTGCTGAAGACAAACAGAGTATTTAGTTAAACAGAGACCTGAATGAAACCTCCATGTGATAAAACATATTTTCCTATGTGGTTTATTAGGCGGTAGGTAGCCTAGTGGTTACTTTAAAATGGGATTGTACTATATAGTAATATCTACTATTACATTTAATTTGTACATATTCTATGTTGATATTGACTATATCTAGTTACTTTAAAATGGTATGTAAACAGCAAAACAGTTTCTCCTCCGAGAAGGAGAGAGAATTATCAATAATCAAAAGTGAGTTAAATTCCTTACTCAGATTGAGAGCAGAATCAGACAGATGGATTATCTGGATAGGTATATTACCATCTTCCTCTTAGCTAGTAAATTACTCAATAATGATAGTCTTACTGACATTGTTTCCATTCAGTCTGACAATGGTGTTCTCTTGCATAATTCACCATCAATCATTTACCATTGAAACATTTCTATGAATAAATTATAGAGTTGTGAAGTAGAAAATACCCCAGACAGCTTGACCCTCTTGAGGGCCTGAATTTACAGCAACTTCCCTCCGATGATATACAGTATAGATGCACCTTTACTGCTTAATGAACTACACAATACACTGAAAGACATGAACAGAGGTACATCCTCTGGATGGCATGTCTTCCCACCAGAATTATATTTAACATTTTGGTCTGAATTTGGCCCCATATTTTTAGAGATGGTACAAACTTATATTCAAATGGGCTTTTTCAATAGAGATGTTAATACTGCAATTATCTCTCTGTTACATGAGAAAGGTAAAGACCCAACTCTGTCATAGACCTTTCTCCTGATCAACAGTGACATGCAATTGTAGGCCAAGGTTCTAGCTAAACACCTTGAAACCATTTAACCCAAACTAGCTCATCCTGATGAAACAAGTTGTCAAACATAGATTGGCGTCAGACAATCTGAGACGTCTCCTACATATAATACATATTACATCTAATATACCGTCCCTCTGTGCAGTTCTGTCAGTTGATGCAGAGAAGGCCTGTGACCGTCTCCAATGGTCCTACCTCTGGTATACTATGGAATGTATGGGATTTGGACAAATGTTTGACTATGTTAAAAATGCTGTATAGTAACCCCTCTGTGATGGTCTTGACAGTTTACCAATGCTCCTCACAGTTCGCCATCAAACGAGGAACTCGTCAAGGCTGTCCAGCGTCACTGGAGCCTTTAGCTAAAACAGATACGTCGATCCAGAGATATAGGGCAAATATCAGTTAAGGATACATCCCTGTTACTGAGCATTTCTCCTTTGCCAAGACAATCCATCCACCTGACAGGTGTGGCATATCAATAAGATGATTAAACAGCATGATCATTACACAGGTGCACCTTGTGCTGGGGACAATAAAAGGCCACTCTAAAATGTGCAGTTGTCTCAAGTTTTGAGGGAGCGTGCAATTGGCATACTGACTGCAGGAATGACCACCAGAGCTTTTGCCAGAGAATGTAATGTTCCTTTCTCTACCATAAGCCGCCTCTAACGTTGTTTTAGAGAATTTGTCAGTACGTCCAACCGGCCTCACAACCGTAGACCACGTGTAACCATGCCTGCCGAGGACCTCCACATCCGACTTCTTCACCTGTGGGATCGTCTGAGGGGGGGGTGCTGAGGAGTATTTCTGTCTGTAATAAAGCCCTTTTGAGGGGGAAAACTCATTCTGGGCGGGCGGCCTGGATCCCAAGTGGGTGGGCCTATGCCCTCCCAGGCCCACCCATGCTAGCCTGTCCACTTTGTACAGATATTCAAATCAAGGGTTCTACCTTATTTCTCACAATGAGAAAGAGTTGCAACTTCCTTATATAACTGTGTTTAAGGATTATTGCACATTTATAAAACACAGACTAGAAAGTCAGCATTAATTTTCCAGAATCAATGTTCATTGACACTCATTTTAGTAGAGTCTGCTCTGAGGAGTTGAAACATAAAAGGGTTTGTTAGAATGGTTCATATCTCATCTACTACAGTAAAATAATGTCTCAATGTGTTTGTGTCCATATGTTGTAGGGGGAGGGGCTAGGTGTGTTGTTGTGAGTTGTAGGGGGAGGGGCTAGGTGTGTTGTTGTGAGTTGTAGGGGGAGGGGCTAGTTGTGTTGTTGTGAGTTGTAGGGGGAGGGGCTAGGTGTGTTGTTGTGAGTTGTAGGGGGAGGGGCTAGGTGTGTTGTTAGTTGTAGGGGGAGGGGCTAGGTGTGTTGTTGTGAGTTGTAAGGGGAGGGGCTAGGTGTGTTGTTGTTAGTTGTAGGGGGAGGGGTTAGGTGTGTTGTTGTGAGTTGTAGGGGGAGGGGCTAGGTGTGTCTATGTAATGGGCTTAACGAAAAAAAAGTTATATAGAGACCCACCAAACGGGCCCGAGGTCCACTACACCCGATCTGAACGAGGGAAACAGCAGAACAGTAATTTTGAAGCTACTTTATTAAACAGAGCTGATAAAGCACGAGATGGGTGCTGCTCTATCACAGCGTTTCCCAAACTCAGTCCTGGGGCCCCATGGCTGCACGTTTTGGGGTTTGCCCTAGAACTACACCGCTGATTCAACCAATTCATCATCAAGCTTTGATTATTTGAATCAGCTGTTTAGTGCTAGGGCAAAACCCAAAACGTGTACCCAGGGGCGGCTCAAGGACCGAGTTAGGGAAGCCCTGCTTTAGCGGTCGGGGGAAGGGCCGCTGTGAGCGAGTGACACGGAGGGAGGCAGGGAGACAGAAACTAACCAATCAGACTCACGCTATAGTAGACTAATAGCAGGCGGAGGAAGATCCGCTGTGAGCAAGTGACACAGGGAGGGAGTGAGGGAAAAACCAACCAATCAGACTTGCGCAATACTGCCCTACCAAGCAAAAAGGCAGTAACTGCTCATAGCGTGGAACTGAGAAAAATCACTTTTATTGACCTTGTTTTCACAGTAACTTGTTGCAGTTCCTGCTAACATGACCCCCATTTTCTCCTAAACACAATACAATAGAGGCAGCATACCTGTCCACATGATTCAGCATGTATTTAAAATGTAGCAAAAATGATATTAACTCATTTTGGACCAAATGATCAGTTACTGCCTTGTTGCTTGGTAGGGCAGTATAGTAGACTAATAGCGGCCATAACTAGGTTATTTATCATCAAATATGATGATGTGTTACATGTCTTGACTGCATCAAACCGGGAGAAGCTAGTTAAGCTACATAGCTAACGTTAGCTAGCTAGGCTAATTGAGGCACTTTCTCATCCTACAGTTACACCAACTCCATTCAAGTATTAAGTAGCAGCCTACCTGTTGTCTCTTGGTTATTGTAGCCTATCCTTCTCCTTATTTAGAGACACAAACCTATGACATGATTTAGAATTGTGGATTTGGACCTGCTCCGGATCGGTCTTGGGTATTAAGGGTCAGGTGGATCTGTGAAGAGCTATAGCGTGGGAGAGGCGAAGCGAGAGGATTCACTTTTACTCAAATCTGTAGAAAATAAGGCCAATGCATTTCTATGGTCTTATTTTGGACCTAAACTTGTCACCTACCTTCCCGCCTTTGGGACAACAATTCCCATTGTTAGGACAGAGACATATGCATCTCGTCATTATATCCAGTGTGTCTTCTTTCATGCACTTTTAGATGCCCTGACTGTCCAAAACCCTTTCCACACCGGGAACATTTATATGGCTTCTCTCCAGTGTGTGTTCTTTCATGCACTTTTAGATGAACTGATCGTCCAAATCCCTTTCCACACTGGGAGCATTGATACGGCTTCTCTCCAGTGTGTCTTCTTTCATGCAGGTTTAGATAACATGAGCGTACAAAACCCTTTCCACACTGGGAGCAGTGAAAAGGCTTCTTTCCTGTGTGTGAAATCTCATGCATTTTTAGGTGCCTTAACTGGGAAAAAACTTGTCCACACTGGGAGCAGTGAAAAGGCTTCTTTTCCGTGTGTGTCATCTCATGCCGTTTCAGGTCCACTAAACGGGTAAAACCCTTTCCACACGGAGAGCATTGGAAAGGCCTCTCTACTAAGTGTGTTCTCTCATGCATTTTCAGATACCCTAAACGGGCAAAATCCTTTCCACACTGGGAGCAGTGGTAAGGCTTCTCCCCTATATGCGTTTTCTTATGTTCTTTCAGGTTCCCTAAATGGTTAAATCTCTTTCCAAACAGGGAGCAGCGGTGTAGTCTTGCTGGTTTGTCTGTATCTGGGTCTGGTTCCCCTGAATGACTCTTCTCACAGTCTGGTCTCTCTCCTGTCAAAGACAAACATAGTATGTGGTTAAACAGAGAGACCTGAATGAAACCTCCACATGATAAAACTGTCTTCCTATCAAACTTAGTGTTGTTAAGCATTTATTAGACCTAATGGATACATAGACTAGTCAGTATAGGATACATTTATTAGCCCTAATGGATACATAGACTAGTCAGTATAGGATACATTTATTAGACCTAATGGATACATAGACTAGTCAGTATAGGATACATTTATTAGACCTAATGGATACATAGACTAGTCAGTAATGGATACATAGACTAGTCAGTATAGGATACATTTATTAGACCTAATGGATACATAGACTAGTCAGTATAGGATACATTTATTAGACCTAATGGATACATAGACTAGTCAGTATAGGATACATTTATTAGACCTAATGGATACATAGACTAGTCAGTATAGGATACATTTATTAGACCTAATGGATACATAGACTAGTCAGTAATGGATACATAGACTAGTCAGTTGAACTAAGCTCATTGGGCATTTATAAATGATTCTATATTCTCCAATAATTAATAGCTAGGCCTATATATCACTAATTTAAAAGTCCCAAAACGTATGGACCAATCACAGATTCCTTCAGTACAGAACAGCATTAATGTGTAACTTCAGTAGAACGCCCCTTAAAAACCACACAGTTCAACAACTACATAGTTTGTACCCCTGTGTTTAAGACAATACTCACTGGTGTTAATCAGATCTTCTATTTCCTCTTCCTCTCCTTTCCCCTCATCCTCTTTCTCTCCCAAAACGTCTTCCTCTTCCTCTTTTATTGAGATAGCCTCCTCTTCCTCTTCTACTCCAAAGGGTTCTTCTTCTTCTTTCACTGTAACATCCTCCTCTTCCACTGTGACAGCCTCTATCCCCTCTTCCTCTTTTATTGAGATAGCCTCCTCTTCCTCTTCTACTCCAAAAGGTTCTTCTTCTTTCACTGTAATATCATCCTCTTCCTCCCTTTTCATTCTGAAAGCTTCTTCCTCTCCATTCACTGTAATATCCTCCTCTTCCTCCCTTTTAATTCTGAAAGCTTCTTCCTCTCCTTTCACTGTAATATCCTCCTCTTCTTCTTTTATGACAATGTTTATTCCCAGAGTTTCTTTCTCCATACAGCAGACCTCCTCTTCTTCAGCAGGACGAGAGTAGTTTAGTGAACTCATGGTCGGGATGTTAGCTAGCTAGTTAGCATTAGCGACTATCCTAGTGCAAGGCTCAGTATCAATCTTAACAAGTTATCAAATGTATTAATCAAATTAGGTTAAAGTTAACCAGTAGATATGTAAACAGACGTATGTTTAAAACACTAAGATTAGCTAATGTTCACAAAAATGGCCCAAGACCGTCAATGTTTTGGTTTTATGTTGGCTAGCGAGCTACTGAAAGATTAGCTGTGTTGACCGCTGTGAGGAAGAAGAACTAAGTACATCCGGGTCACAGATGTTTAGAATCCTCCATCCTGTTTACTTTGAAAATGAATAATTAGGACGAAATTGATGTAAAATGTACACAAGCATATGGATTCTTTAGACATGCATTTCTGAATAGAGCCTATTTTTGCAATAGGAAGTAATAGTTGTACATTTCCGTTGGGGAATGCTTAGCTAATGATTGTGTTTTTGTAATCTTTGTATTCTTATGATTGGGACCTACTGGCTTATTATGTCTGTGTGAATGGACTGCTGATCCTTTAACATCATGCTGTGTGTTACTGCTGTCTTTCCAGCGGCCCTATGTAGTGGTGCCTGGAGAAGTGGTGTAGTGGTGTAGTGGTGCCTGGAGGAGTGGTGTAGTGGTGCCTGGAGAAGTGGTGTAGTGGTGCTTGGAGAAGTGGTGTAGTGGTGCTTAGAGAAGTGGTGTAGTGGTGCTTGGAGGAGTGGTGTAGTGGTGCCTGGAAAAGTGGTGTAGTGGTGCCTGGAGAAGTGGTGTAGTGGTGCCTGGAGAAGTGGTGTAGTGGTGCTTGGAGAAGTGGTGTAGTGGTGCTTAGAGAAGTGGTGTAGTGGTGCTTGGAGGAGTGGTGTAGTGGTGCTTGGAGAAGTGGTGTAGTGGTGCCTGGAGAAGTGGTGTAGTGGTGCCTGGAGTGGTGCTTCTACTCATGTTTAATCTCTTCCTGTTAATTGAGCTTTACAATTTGTACTTAAATGTCATTATGTCATCTTGTATTCTACCATATCATTCTACCAAATAGCACATTGTTCATAGGTTGCAGGTTCTGGCACAACTACCACTTTTCCCCATGTGAGATTTACTGCACAGTACACAATTGTCCATCTGATGTTTCATAGCTGTTTACTTTACTGTGCTTTTTCCACATCCATTCACTCCTTTCTATTGACACCTCTGCAGATGCAGAGACTGATGTACTATTGTCAATCAAGTCAGAGCGGGACCATTAACCGGGCCCGGACTGAACACCGGTGGGGTAAACGGCTCCGGCCATGGAGCGGGGAAAACAACCGGGCCCGGACTGGGCACCGGTGGGGCAAATGGCTCCGGCCATGGAGCGGGACCATTAACCGGGCCCGGACTGGGCACCGGTGGGGTAAGCGGCACCGGCCATGGAGCGGGGAAAAGAACCGGGCCCGGACTGGGCACCGGTGGAGCGGACTGCTCTGGCCCTGGGGCGGAGCAGAAGGCCGGACCCGGACTGGGCACCGGTGGAGCGGACTGCTTTGGCTCAGGATCGGAGCAGACGGCTAGACCCGGAATTGGCACTGGTGGAGCGGACTGCTCTGGCCCTGGGGCGGAGCAGACAGCCGGACCCGGACTGGGCACCGGTGGAGCGGACTGCTTTGGCTCAGGAGCGGAGCAGACGGCTGGACCCGGAATTGGCACTGGTGGAGCGGACTACTCTGGCACTGGAGCGGAGCAGACGGCTGGACCCGGACTAGGCACCGGTGGAGCGGACTGCTCTGGCTCAGGAGCGGAGCAGACGGCTGGACCCGGATTGGGCACCGGTGGAGCGGACTGCTCTGGCTCAGGAGCGGAGCAGACGGCTGGACCCGGAATGGGCACCGGTGGAGCAGACTGCTCAGGCACTGGAGCGGAGCAGACAGCTGGACCCGGACTGGGCTCCGGTGGAGTGGACTGCTCTGGCTCAGGAGTGGAGCAGACGTCGGGAGGTTCCGGGCTGCGGACCTTCGCTGGAGGTTCCGGGCTGCGGACCTTCACTGGAGGTTCCGGGCTGCGGACCTTCGCTGGAGGTTACGGGCTGGGCAGGGCCGGCACGGGACATACCGGACTGAGGAGGTGCACCGGATGTCGGGTGCATGGAGCCGGCACAGGAAGCACCTGGCTAGGCGCACACACTGGAGGTCGGGTGCGGGGAGTAGAGCAGAGGTCCGGACCCGGACTGGACATCGGTGAAGCGGACTGCTCTGGCATGGGAGGTACCAGACCGGAGGTACCAGACCGGAGGTACCAGACCGGAGGTCGGGTGCGTGGAGCCGGCACTGGAAGCACCTGGCTGGGCGCGCTCACTGGAGGTCGGATGCGGGGAGTAGAGCAGAGGTCCAGACCCGGACTGGACATCGGTGAAGTGGACTGCTCTGGCATGGGAGTGGAGCCGACAACCGGACCTGGACTGGGCACCGGTGGAGCGGACTGCTCTGGCATGGGGGTGGAGTAGACGACCGGACCCGGATTGGGCACCGGTGGAGCGGACTGCTCTGGCATGGGGGTGGAGTAGACGACCGGACCCAGATTGGGCACCGGTGGAGCGGACTGCTCCGGCACGGGAGTGGAGTAGACGACCGGACCCGGATTGGACCACTCCGCCATCTCCCTCTCGACCTCTTCCTCTATCTCCCTCATTTCCTCCAGAACTCCTCCAAAATACTCCTCCAAATACTCCTCCTGCTCCTTGCTCTGCGCCCCCCATTGGTACCTCGGCCTCTCCATGTTCCACATGGGGGGGTGGTATTGGCTCCTCCTCCTCCTCTGAGTCCGTCTCGAACCCCCCGAGGAGTTCCGTGTCCGTATACCGACGCGGGGCAATCTCTCTCTCTCCATCTCTCCCCAGTTACGCTGCTTGGTCTCGTACTGGTGGGTCGTTCTGTCACGTAACAGCAGATAGTAGTTCGTCATATTTATTATTTATTTTACTATACTATGTATAATAAACACAAATGACGAAGAAAAAAAAAACACGAATAGACTAAACGTCACAAACACAAACATGAATGAACGGACGGACGGACGTAACAAAGTTGCACACTTACTTTCACCGTGACCGCGACATTGATCGACAACGACCCACAACCCAGTGTGAAAATTACAAGCCTTTGTAGGATCCCTAATTAGAGGCAACTGTCAGACTCTGACCATGGCTACATAGAGAAGCAAATAGGCTTCTCTATGGCCAGAGCCTGACATCTCTCCATAGTCTATTTGCATCCTGTACTGCCTCTCTCTTACTCCACATATTATGCTCATACACTCCTGTACATTTCATTTGAATGCCCATTCTACATAGTGCATCCCTTCCTAATACATTTATTTGGTCTTCCCCAGTGGTTCACTGGTCCCTGTGGAGCCTGTGTTGGAGATTGCTGCCATGCATCCGAGGTGGGATCATTTCCTTGCCAATTACCCTGTGGTGGCTGTGTGTACACATTCACTACTGGTGTAGTGGTTGACCTGTGGCCTTGTGGCTGAGGTGGTGGTTGCAGACCTCCCTGGGTGACAGGTGCCCTGGTAGCCTCTTCAGATGCTGGTTCAAGCATACTTCCAAAGTTGTGTCAAAATGGCTTAAGGACAACAAAGTCAAGGTATTGGAGTGGCCATCACAAAGCCCTGACCTCAATCCTATAGAAAATGTGTGGGCAGAACTGAAAAAGCGTGTGCGAGCAAGGAGGCCTACAAACCTGACTCAGTTACACCAGTTCTGTCAGGCGGAATGGGACAAAATTCACCCAACTTATTGTGGAAACGTTGTGGAAGGCTACCCGAAACATTTGACCCAAGTAAAACAATTTAAAGGCAATGCTACCAAATACACTGGGATTTGTGTAACTACACATGAATGGTATACAGAGCTTCAATATTTCGATGTCATGTTGGCTAGCAAGCTACCGAGATTGTTGAATCAGCAGCCGTGTTGTTGAAGAAGTGTCCCATGGAGTCACTAGTTACCACAGCCACAAAGTCATAAACTTTCATTCTAAGATGTATCTGCTTAAAATGTGATTTTAACCTTAACATCACCGCTAACATTATGGCCAAACCTAAATTAAGACTAAAAAGCAAATGTTTGTTTATATACATTTTACGATATAGCCAATTGTGACTTTGTGACTGTGGTAACTAGTGGAAATCCGTGTGTCCACTACATTATACGTCAAGTTAGAAGTCACATGAGACTCACTATGCCATCTGCCTTCACTAGTTTGGACAATACAGCCTAACAACATGGCTGTGACTTCACTAGTTTGGACAATACAGACTAACAACATGGCTGTGACTTCACTAGTTTGGACAATACAGCCTAACAACATGGCTGTGACTTCACTAGTTTGGACAATACAGACTAACAACATGGCTGTGACTTCACTAGTTTGGACAATACAGCCTAACAACATGGCTGTGACTTCACTAGTTTGGACAATACAGCCTAACAACATGGCTGTGACTTCACTAGTTTGGACAATACAGACTAACAACATGGCTGTGACTTCACTAGTTTGGACAAGACAGCCTAACAACATGGCTGTGACTTCACTAGTTTGGACAAGACAGCCTAACAACATGGCTGTGACTTCACTAGTTTGGACAATACAGCCTAACAACATGGCTGTGACTTCACTAGTTTGGACAAGACAGCCTAACAACTTGGCTGTGACTTCACTGGTTTGGACAAGACAGCCTAACAACATGGCTGTGACTTCACTAGTTTGGACAAGACAGCCTAACAACGTGGCTGTAATTTCACTAGTTTGGACAAGACAGCCTAACAACATTGAGAGTTCATATAGCCTACCTTGACAGTTGGGTTTTCCCAGCCTATCTTGACAGTTGGGTTTTCCCAGCCTACCTTGACAGTTGGGGTTTCCCAGCCCATATAGCCTACCTTGACAGTTGGGTTTTCCCAGCCTACCTTGACAGTTGGGGTTTCCCAGCCTACCTTGACAGTTGGGGTTTCCCAGCCTACCTTGACAGTTGAGGTTTCCCAGCCTACCTTGACAGTTGGGGTTTTCCAGCCCATATAGCCTACCTTGACAGTTGGGTTTTCCCAGCCTAACTTGACAGTTGGGAGTTCCCACCCTACCTTGACCATAGTTTTCCCACCCTACCTTGACCGGGTTTTCCCACGCTACCTTGACAGGGTTTTCCCAGTCTACCTTAACAGGTTTTTTACGATATTAAAATTGGAAAACAGAGAAAAAAATTTGAAATAACAGAAAATGGATAATGAAGGAAATGATGATCCATCTTCCTGGTTAAAGTAGTGAAAAGATGATCCATCTTCCTGGTTAATGTAGTGAAATGATGATCCATCTTCCTGGTTAATGTAGTGAAATCATGATCCATCTTCCTGGTTAATGTAGTGAAATGATGATCCATCTTCCTGGTTAATTCAGTGAAATGATGATCCATCTTCCTGGTTAAATTATTGAAATGATGATCCATCTTCCTGGTTAATGTAGTGAAATGATGATCCATCTTCCTGGTTAATGTAGTGAAATCATGATCCATCTTCCTGGTTAATGTAGTGAAATGATGATCCATCTTCCTGGTTAAAGTAGTGAAATGATGATCCATCTTCCTGGTTAAAGTAGTGAAATGATAATCCGTCTTTATTTATTTAACCTTTATTTAACTAGGCAAGTCGGTTAAGAACAAATTATTATTTACCATGACGGCCTACACCGGCCAAACTCGTACGACGCTGGGCCAATTGTGCACCGCCCTATGGGACTCCCAATCACGGCCTGTTGTGATACAGTCTGGATTGGAACCAGGTTGTCTGTAGTGACACCTCTAGCACTGAGATGCAGTGTCTTAGACCACTGCACTACTTGGGAACCCTTGGGAGTCTTCCTGGTTAATGTAGGATATCACTTGGTCAGGAGGTACACTGACATTTCTTCCCCATCTTCATATTTTCTGTCACTAGCTAGAATTTCTTTCTGTCACTAGCTAGAATTTGTTCTTTTTTAATCATTTATATTTATTAAGGATCCCCATTAGTTCCTGCCAAGGCAGCAGCTACTCTTCCTGGGGTTTATTATGGATCCCCATTAGTTCCTGCCAAGGCAGCCGCTACTCTTCCTGGGGTTTATTATGGATCCCCATTAGTTCCTGCCAAGGCAGCGGCTACTCTTCCTGGGGTTTATTATGGATCCCCATTAGTTCCTGCCAAGGCAGCAGCTACTCTTCCTGGGGTTTATTGTGGATCCCCATTAGTTCCTGTCAAGGCAGCAGCTACTCTTCCTGGGGTTTATTATGGATCCCCATTAGTTCCTGCCAAGGCAGCGGCTACTCTTCCTGGGGTTTATTGTGAATCCCCATTAGTTCCTGTCAAGGCAGCAGCTACTCTTCCTGGGGTTTATTATGGATCCCCATTAGTTCCTGCCAAGGCAGCGGCTACTCTTCCTGGGGTTTATTGTGGATCCCCATTAGTTCCTGTCAAGGCAGCGGCTACTCTTCCTGGGGTTTATTGTGGATCCCCATTAGTTCCTGCCAAGGCAGCAGCTACTCTTCCTGGGGTTTATTATGGATCCCCATTAGTTCCTGCCAAGGCAGCCGCTACTCTTCCTGGGGTTTATTATGGATCCCCATTAGTTCCTGCCAAGGCAGCGGCTACTCTTCCTGGGGTTTATTATGGATCCCCATTAGTTCCTGCCAAGGCAGCAGCTACTCTTCCTGGGGTTTATTGTGGATCCCCATTAGTTCCTGTCAAGGCAGCAGCTACTCTTCCTGGGGTTTATTATGGATCCCCATTAGTTCCTGCCAAGGCAGCGGCTACTCTTCCTGGGGTTTATTGTGAATCCCCATTAGTTCCTGTCAAGGCAGCAGCTACTCTTCCTGGGGTTTATTATGGATCCCCATTAGTTCCTGCCAAGGCAGCGGCTACTCTTCCTGGGGTTTATTGTGGATCCCCATTAGTTCCTGTCAAGGCAGCGGCTACTCTTCCTGGGGTTTATTGTGGATCCCCATTAGTTCCTGTCAAGGCAGCAGCTACTCTTCCTGGGGTTTATTATGGATCCCCATTAGTTCCTGCCAAGGCAGCGGCTACTCTTCCTGGGGTTTATTGTGGATCCCCATTAGTTCCTGTCAAGGCAGCGGCTACTCTTCCTGGGGTTTATTGTGGATCCCCATTAGTTCCTGTCAAGGCAGCGGCTACTCTTCCTGGGGTTTGTTGTGGATCCCCATTAGTTCCTGTCAAGGCAGCCGCTACTCTTCCTGGGGTTTATTATGGATCCCCATTAGTTCCTGCCAAGGCAGCGGCTACTCTTCCTGGGGTTTATTATGGATCCCCATTTCAGCATTACCACAAACATGGAGGAGGTAAGTGGAAAACGGAGAAGGTAGAAAACTGGTTTGCCTGCCATATACTGTATTAAAGATTGTAGTCAAAACTCTAGACCACTTTACATGCTCAGCTGCAGACTGGTAATGTTCTGGTCTCTAGTTTCAACCATTTGTAACGTTCAGTTCGCGCTTCATGTCGGCTGGTCTAAGGTACATTTTGTTAACAATGGGTAAAAACGGGGCGTTCCATCAAAAAAAAAGTTTATATGACAAACAATTCTCATTTAGAAGAAAAGTAATCTCAAAAGTAATCTCATACTTAATCATACATTTTATCCAACATTTAGATGTAAACTTGACAGGTAGAATGTCAGTTATTCTTTATACCATCCTTAATGACATCACAAAATAATAAACAATGTTACAATGTTCAATCTTTTGACGATAGAGTTCTTATGCAGGCCACACGCTCTCTAGACAAAGGCATTCCTCTGGTGGATACTGAAAGGCAGAGAGAGAAAGTAATTTCCTTCTTAAATGTACGACCCAATGTTAAGGTGTCAAGAACGGCACAGCCACCCTTCCCCTCTTCTGTGGGAGAGAGGGGGTCTGGCTATCTTCATTTGCCAAGCTGATGGGTCCTTTGATCAACTGTCAGGATAGTCTTCTGTGAGAGAGAGAGGTCTGGCTATATGCTTTTGCCAAGTTGATGGGTCCTTTGATCAACTGTCAGGATAGTCTTCTGTGAGAGAGAGAGGAGGTCTGGCTATCTGTTTTTGCCAAGCTGATGGGTCCTTTGATCAACTGTCAGAATAGTCTTCTGTGAGAGAGAGAGGAGGTCTGGCTATCTGTTTTTGCCAAGCTGATCGGTCCTTTGATCCACTGTCAGGATAGTCTTCTGTGAGAGAGAGAGGAGGTCTGGCTATCTGTTTTTGCCAAGCTGATGGGTCCTTTGATCAACTGTCAGAATAGTCTTCTGTGAGAGAGAGAGGAGGTCTGGCTATCTGTTTTTGCCAAGCTGATCGGTCCTTTGATCCACTGTCAGGAAGGTCATGACACTACTTACTTACTTAGCAATATGAAAATCATATGATGAAAAACATCAGAGGGTTTATACTTGCATCAAATCAATCAAAGCACATAATCAAAACCAAATAGACATTTTAATATTTCATCTGATTTTAGACATGATCATGTCTCAATGAAAGAAAATTGTAAACTTATTTTGGTTTCATATATACAATTTGATTTAATGAGGATTACACAAAAACACAAATTCTCAGTCAAAAACACAAGTCAGAAACCAGCCTCTCTATTCTCTCATGTAATTTCAGGTCCTCTAACTGAGAAAATGTCTTTCCACATTTGGAGCAGTGGTAAAGCTTCTCTCCAGAGTGTATTCGCATAGGACTTTTCAGGCTCTCTAACTGAGCTAAACTCTTTGCACACTGGGAGCAGTGGTGTGGTCTTGCTGGTTTTAATGTCTCTGCGTCTGGTTCCCCTGAATGACTCTCCCCGCTGTCAGAGTGTGAGTCTGGTCTCTCTCCTGCTGAAGACAAACAGAGTATTTAGTTAAACAGAGACCTGAATGAAACCTCCATGTGATAAAACATATTTTCCTATGTGGTTTATTAGGTGGTAGGCAGCCTAGTGGTTAGGAGTAATTAAACAAAACCAGTTTAATACATTTTAGAATATGGCAGTAACCTAACAAAATGTGGAAAAGGTCAAGGGGTCTGAATACTTTACGAATGCACTGTATATCTGGCCTGGTGTATTGGGTTATTGTCCTGCTGAAAGGTGAATTTGTCTCCCAGTGTCTGTTGGAAAGCAGACAACCAGGTTTTCCATAAGGATTTTGTCTGTGCTTAGCGCTATTTGGTTTATTTTTTATTATTAAAGAACTCCCTAGACCTTGCAGGTGACAAGCATACCCATAACATGAAGCAGCCACCACCATGCTGGAACATATGAGGAGTGGTACTCAGTGATTTGTTGGATTTGCCCCTAAACATAACGCTTTGTATTCAGGACATTAACTTTATGTCCTGAATACAAAGCCTTAACTTCTTTCTTTATTTGAGTTCTTATTGCATGTTTTGTAATATTTATATTCTGTACAGGCTTCCTTCTCACTCTGTCATTTAGGTTAGTATTATGGAGGGACCACAATGTTTTATCCCCCACCCTCAGTTACAGTGGGGAGAACAAGTATTTGATACACTGCCGATTTTGCAGGTTTTCCTACTTACAAAGCATGTAGAGGTCTGTAATTTTTATCATAGGTACACTTCAACTGTGAGAGACAGAATCTAAAACAAAAATCCAGAAAATCACATTGTATGATTTTTAAATAATTAATTTGCATTTTATTGCATGACATAAGTATTTGATCACCTACCAACCAGTAAGAATTCCGGCTCTCACAGACCAGTTCGTTTTTCTTTAAGAAGCCCTCCTGATCTCCACTCATTACCTGTATTAACTGCACCTGTTTGAACTCGTTACCTGTACAAAAGACACCTTTCCACACACTCAATCAAACAGACTCCAACCTCTCCACAATGGCCAAGGCCAGAGAGCTGTGTAAGGACATCAGGGATACAATTGTAGACCTGCACAAGGCTGGGATGGGCTATAGGACAATAGGCAAGCAGCTTGGTGAGAAGGCAACAACTGTTGGCGCAATTATTAGAAAATGGAAGAAGTTCAAGATGACGGTCAATCTCCCTCGGTCTGGGGCACCATGCAAGATCTCACCTCGTGGGGCATCAATGATCATGAGGAAGGTGAGGGATCAGCCCAGAACTACACGGCAGGACCTGGTCAATGACCTGAAGAGAGCTGGGACCACAGTCTCAAAGAAAACCATTAGTAACACACTACGCCGTCATGGATTAAAATCCTGCAGCGCACGCAAGGTCCCCCTGCTCAAGCCAGCGCATGTCCAGGCCCGTCTGAAGTTTGCCAATGACCATCTGGATGATCCAGAGGAGGAATGGGAGAAGGTCATGTGGTCTGATGAGACAAAAATAGAGCTTTTTGGTCTAAACTCCACTCGCCGTGTTTGGAGGAAGAAGAAGGATGAGTACAACCCCAAGAACACCATCCCAACCGTGAAGCATGGAGGTGAAAACATAATTCTTTGGGGATGCTTTTCTGCAAAGGGGACAGGACGACTGCACCGTATTGAGGGGAGGATGGATGGGGCCATGTATCGCGAGATCTTGGCCAACAACCTCCTTCCCTCAGTAAGAGCATTGAAGATGGGTCGTGGCTGGGTCTTCCAGCATGACAACGACCCGAAACATACAGCCAGAGCAACTAAGGAGTGGCTCCGTAAGAAGCATCTCAAGGTCCTGGAGTGGCCTAGCCAGTCTCCAGACCTGAACCCAATAGAAAATCTTTGGAGGGAGCTGAAAGTCCGTATTGCCCAGCGACAGCCCCGAAACCTGAAGGATCTGTATGGAGGAGTGGGCCAAAATCCCTGCTGCAGTGTGTGCAAACCTGGTCAAGAACTACAGGAAACGTATGATCTCTGTAATTGCAAACAAAGGTTTCTGTACCAAATATTAAGTTCTGCTTTTCTGATGTATCAAATACTTATGTCATGCAATAAAATGCAAATTAATTAATAAAAAATCATACAATGTGATTTTCTGGATTTTTGTTTTAGATTCCGTCTCTCACAGTTGAAGAGTACCTATGATAAAAATTACAGACTTCTACATGCTTTGTAAGTGGGAAAACCTGAAAAATCAGCAGTGTATCAAATACTTGTTCTCCCCACTGTACACTGGGTATAATCACATCTTTCTGATTGCACCTTGTCCGTGATGTGAAATCCATAGATTAGGGCCTAATTAATTTATTTCAACTGACTAATTTCCTTATATAACTGTAACTCAGTAAAATCCTTGAACTTGTTGCATGTTGCTTTACTATTTTTGTTTAGTATATATTAAAAACTTCTAGAAGCCCTCCGTAAACCAATAGGAATAGTTACGGTATGGAACACAGATCTTAAATACCACAAACAAACTGGTATCTATTTGCTACTGTAGCGAACAGTGGAACTGTTATGAACACACCCTGCTGTCCATCTCCTACTGTTTGAACAACATGCTAGCCTGTCCACGTTGTACAGATGTTCAAATCAAGGGTTCTACCTTATTTCTCACAATGAGAAAGAGTTGCAAATTCCTTATACAACTGTGTTTAAGGATTATTACACATTTATAAAACACAGACCAACCCTCTGGCTGCACGTTTTGGGTTTTGCCCTAGAACTACACCGCTGATTCAACCAATTCATCATCAAGCTTTGATTATTTGAATCAGCTGTTTAGTGCTAGGGCAAAACCCAGAACGTGTACCCACGGGCGGCTCTAGGACCGAGTTAGGGAAGCCCTGCTTTAGCAGGCGGGGGAAGGGCCGCTGTGAGCGAGTGACACGGAGGGAGGGAGGGAGGGAGACAGAAACCAACCAATCAGACTCACGCTATAGTAGACTAATAGCAGGCGGAGGAAGAGCCGCTGTGAGCAAGTGACACAGGGAGGGAGTGAGGGAAAAACCAACCAATCAGACTTGCGCTATACTGCCCTACCAAGCAAAAAGGCAGTAAATGCTCATAGCGTGGAACTGAGAAAAATCACTTTAATTTACCTTGTTTTCACAGTAACTTGTTGCAGTTCCTGCTAACATGACCCCCATTTTCTCCTAAACACAATACAATAGAGGCAGCATACTTGTCCACATGATTCAACATGTATTTAAATGTAGCAAAAATGATATTAACTCATTTTGGACCAAATGATCAGTTACTGCCTTGTTGCTTGGTAGGGCAGTATAGTAGACTAATAGCGGCCATAACTAGGTTATTTATCATCAAATATGATGATGTGTTACATGTCTTGACTGCATCAAACCGGGAGAAGCTAGTTAAGCTACATAGCTAACGTTAGCTAGCTAGGCTAATTGAGGCACTTTCTCATCCTACAGTTACACCAACTCCATTCAAGTATTAAGTAGCAGCCTACCTGTTGTCTTGGTTATTGTAGCCTATCCTTCTCCTTATTTAGAGACACAAACCTATGACATGATTTAGAATTGTGGATTTGGACCTGCTCCGGATCGGGTCTTGGGTATTAAGGGTCAGGTGGATCTGTGAAGAGCTATAGCGTGGGAGAGGCGAAGTGAAAGGATTCACTTTTGCTCAAATCTGTAGAAAATAAGGCCAATGCATTTCTATGGTCTTATTTTGGACATAAACTTGTCACCTACCTTCCCGCCTTTGGGACAACAATTCCCATTGTTAGGGCGGAGACATATGCATCTCGTCATTATATACTAGTGTTGTCATGATACCAGAATAAATAGGTAAAACTCTTTCAACACTGGGAGCAGTGGAATGGTTGTTCACCTGTGTGTATTCTCTTGTGTTTTTTCAGATGCGATGACTGCATACATCTCTTTCCACACTGAGAGCATTGGAAAACCCTCTCTCCTAAGTGTTTTCTCTCATGTTTATTCCGTTCTCCTGGTGAGAAATATCCCTTTCCACACTGGGAGCATTGATACGGCTTCTCTCCAGTGTGTCTTCTTTCATGCAGTTTTAGATAACATGAGCGTGCAAAATCCTTTCCACACTGGGAGCAGTGAAAAGGCTTCTTTCCTGTGTGTGTTATCTCATGAATTTTCAGGCTCCCTAAACGGGCAAAACTCTTTCCACACTGAGAGCATTGGAAAGGCCTCTCTACTAAGTGTGTCATCTCATGCATTTTCAGGTACCCTAACTGGCAAAAAACTTTTCCACACTGGGAACATTGATATGGCTTTTCTCCAGTGTGTATTCTTTCATGCACTTTTAGATGCCATGATTGTCCAAATCCCTTTCCACACTGGGAACATTGATATGGCTTCTCTCCAGTGTGTATTCTTTTATGCACTTTTAGATGCCATGATTGTCCAAAATCCTTTCCACACTGGGAGCAGTGAAAAGGCTTCTTTCCTGTGTGTGTCATCTCATGAATTTTCAGGCTCCCTAAACAGGCAAAACGCTTTCCACATTGGGAGCAGTGGTAAGGTTTCTCCCCTGTATGTGTTTTCTTATGTTCATTCAGGTTCCCTAAATGGTTAAATCTCTTTCCAAACAGGGAGCAGCGGTGTCGTCTTGCTGGTTTGGATGTCTCTGGGTCTGGTTCCCCTGAATGACTCATCTCACTGTCAGAGTAAGAGTCTGGTCTCTCTCCTGTCAAATAAAAACATAGTATGTGGTTAAACAGAGAGACCTGAATGAAATCTCCACATGATAAAACTGTCTTCCTATCAGGTTTAATCCAGACTAGATCCCCCAATAAAAGAGCAGAGCAAGTCATCACAGAGTGGCTGTAGTGCTTTGTAGGCTAATAAAAACACTATTAAACTTAGTGTTGTTAAGCATTTATTAGACCTAATGGATACATAGACTAGTCAGTATAGGATACATTTATTAGACCTAATGGATACATAGACTAGTCAGTATAGGATACATTTATTAGACCTAATGGATACATAGACTAGTCAGTATAGGATACATTTATTAGACCTAATGGATACATAGACTAGTCAGTATAGGATACATTTATTAGACCTAATGGATACATAGACTAGTCAGTATAGGATACATTTATTAGACCTTATGGATACATAGACTAGTCAGAATAGGATACATTTATCAAATCTTCCACAATTGTATACGTTTTTTTAGGAGGCTGTTGGTATAATTTATAATTATTTAAAAACCTTTCTGGTATCTGAACTGGTTGTGTTAGATCTACATCTTGATTGGCTTACACATGCCTCAGATCAGTTTATATCTGTCTTAAGATCAACTTGACTCATCTGATAATGAAACTCACTCCAATTCCTGTAAAAAACCTATCAAACCGCTCATTGATTGACCTTATTCTGACTAACCGTCCCCAGAAGTATTTGGCTAGTGGTGTTTTTGCATATGATATCAGCGACCACTGCCTGATTGGTTGCAAATTTTACGATTGGACACCTCTTGTTATGAGTGCTACTTCCATGATGAATAGTAATGCTCAATTGATTTTCATAACTTTAGGGGCGATGATTATCATTCAAGACTGCATAACAAATGTCTGTTTTAACATTTGGAAATTAATTCAAATGGATTATTTAAGAGGTGGGTTTAAAGGGTGCATTCTGTAGCCATTAAGCCCAGTCCGGACATTTCACATATTTTATCAAATATGTTTTATCTCACATAACAAATGGTGTAAGTAAAGTCATAAAACTTTCATTTTATCTCTTTTATGAACATTACGGCCGTATACGTTAGAAATGTCTAAACAGATTTGGGTGGCCTTAAGGTACACTTACCCTATATTTTGGGTTCTGATGGGATATAACAGTTGAACTAAGCTCATTGGGCATTTATAAATGATTCTATATTCTCCAATAATTAATGGCTAGGCCTATATATCACTAATTTAAAAGTCCCAAAACGTATGGACCAATCACAGATTCCTTCAGTACAGAACAGCATTAATGTGTAACTTCAGTAGAACGCCCCTTAAAAACCACACAGTTCAACAACTACATAGTTTGTACCCCTGTGTTTAAGACAATACTCACTGGTGTTAATCAGATCTTCTATTTCCTCTTCCTCTCCTTCCCCATCATCCTCTTCCTCTTTTATTGAGATAGCCTCCTCTTCCTCTTTTATTGAGATAGCCTCCTCTTCCTCTTTTACTCCAAAAGGTTCTTCTTCTTCTTTCACTGTAACATCCTCCTCTTCCACTGTGACAGCCTCTATCCCCTCTTCCTCTTTTATTGAGATAGCCTCCTCTTCCTCTTCTACTCCAAAAGGTTCTTCTTCTTTCACTGTAATATCATCCTCTTCCTCCCTTTTCATTATGAAAGCTTCTTCCTCTCCATTCACTGTAATATCCTCCTCTTCCTCCCTTTTCATTCTGAAAGCTTCTTCCTCTCCATTCACTGTAATATCCTCCTCTTCCTCCCTTTTCATTCTGAAAGCTTCTTCCTCTCCATTCACTGTTATATCCTCCTCTTCTTCTTTTATGACAATGTTTATCCCCAGAGTTTCTTTCTCCATACAGCAGACCTCCTCTTCTTCAGCAGGACGAGAGTAGTTTAGTGAACTCATGGTCGGGATGTTAGCTAGCTAATTAGCATTAGCGACTATCCTAGTGCAAGGCTCAGTATCAATCTTAACAAGTTATCAAATGTATTAACCAAATTAGGTTAAAGTTAACCAGTAGATATGTAAACAGACGTATGTTTAAAACACTAAGATGAGCTAATGTTCACAAAAATGGCCCAAGACCGTCAATGTTTCGGTTTTATGTTGGCTAGCGAGCTACTGAAAGATTAGCTGTGTTGACCGCTGTGAGGAAGAAGAACTAAGTACATCCGGGTCACAGATGTTTAGAATCCTCCATCCTGTTTACTTTGAAAATGAATAATTAGAGCGAAATTTATGTAAAATGTACACAAGCATATGGATTCTTTAGACATGCATTTCTGAATACAGCCTATTTTTGCAATAGGAAGTAATAGTTGTACATTTCCGTTGGGGAATGCTTAGCTAATGATTGTGTTTTTGTAATCTTTGTATTCTTATGATTGGGACCTACTGGCTTATTATGTCTGTGTGAATGGGCTGCTGATCCTTTAACATCATGCTGTGTGTGACTGCTGTCTTTCCATCAGCACTATGTAGTGGTGTAGTGGTGCCTGGAGAAGTGGTGTAGTGGTGCCTGGAGAAGTGGTGTAGTGGTGCCTGGGGAAGTGGTGTAGTGGTGCCTGGAGAAGTGGTGTAGTGGTGCCTGGAGAAGTGGTGTAGTGGTGTAGTGGTGCTTGGAGAAGTGGTGTAGTGGTGCCTGGAGAAGTGGTGTAGTGGTGTAGTGGTGCCTGGAGGAGTGGTGTAGTGGTGTAGTGGTGCTTGGAGAAGTGGTGTAGTGGTGTAGTGGTGCCTGGAGGAGTGGTGAAGTGGTGAAGTGGTGTAGTGGTGCTTGGAGAAGTGGTGTAGTGGTGTAGTGGTGCCTGGAGGAGTGGTGTAGTGGTGTAGTGGTGCCTGGAGGAGTGGTGTAGTGGTGCCTCATCATTGGATCACTGCACCCGTCATAGTACTCTGGTACAGTGGTTGGAGATGGTACCAAGTCGAACTTCCCTCTCCTCGAACAGCTGTTGGTGTGGCCTGGGTGACCGTGTAGGGACCCTCTCATCTCGGTTCATTCCACGTCCTCCGAAAGTCCCTGAAGTACACTCTGTCCCCTGGCTCGAGGTGGGTCCACCTCCGGCTCTGGAACCCTGTTTTTCTCCTGTAGATAAACAACTTTATGCATAGCAGTTAGTAGTCTGATGTACTCTTTCAATTCTCTTTCCAATTACTCTATAAGGTGGACCATCACAAGGTCCTCTAAGAACTGACACTGGCATGGGTCGAACTGGAAACATTTCATGCAGTGTTAGATGTGTTATTCGATTAGTTTGCATGCGATAACTGATTAGTTCCCGAGGCAAAGCATCCACCCAATTCATCAGTGTATCATATCTACATAGTCCATTACCAGGTGTTTAAATGGTCCTTCTGGTACTGGAATATGTCCAATTGGTGCTGTTAACCCCTTCCTGATATTATTCTTGACACATGTTTCACACTCTGCTAACTGTGCATCTACTGTTGCCTACATGTATGGAGACTAAAAAACCTTGCTTCTCAATTTGTCAACACATTCATCCCCCCATGCACAACGATTAAACCCATAAGCGTTGGTCCTTCCTGGTCTCTCCATAGTCTATTTGCATCCTGTACTGCCACTTATGCTCACACACTCCTGCTCTTTCCTGAAAACAAGATCCATCCACAAACAACTCCTCAGTCGCACCTAGAATTAGACTGACAACAAATCTGGTCGTAATTTGGTAAATGTCAATGATTCTGCTACACAATCATGTGAATCCAGCCATAATTGTTCCAACACAGGTTTTGGTTTGAGTCCTATTGTAATGTACAAGGAAATGAAATGGAAATGTATCTAACACTTCCTGTACTGGCTCTTCTATTTCTTCTATCCAATGCACATGTGCTGCCTGTTCTGTAGTCTTCACCATCTAATGTCCTGTTCCTTCCCTGTCTCTTCTAATGTACATTTCATTTGAATGCCCATTCTACATAGTGCATCCCTTCCTAATACATTTATTTGGTCTTCCCCAGTGGTTCACTGGTCCCTGTGGAGCCTGTGTTGGAGATTGCTGCCATGCATCCGAGGTGGGATCATTTCCTTGCCAATTACCCTGTGGTGGCTGTGTGTACACATTCACTACTGGTGTAGTGGTTGACCTGTGGCCTTGTGGCTGAGGTGGTGGTTGCAGACCTCCCTGGGTGTGGACGTTGTGGAAGGCTACCCGAAACATTTGACCCAAGTAAAACAATTTAAAGGCAATGCTACCAAATACACTGGGATTCGTGTAACTACACATGAATGGTATACAGAGCTTCAATATTTCGATGTCATGTTGATTGAAATGATTGATTTCATTCTAAGATGTATCTGCTTAAAATGTGATTTTAACCTTAACCTCACCGCTAACATTATGGCCAACCCTAAATTAAGACTAAAAAGCAAATGTTTGTTTATATACATTTTTCGATATAGCCAATTGTGACTTTGTGACTGTGGTAACTAGTGGAAATCCGTGTGTCCACTACATTATACGTCAAGTTAGAAGTCACATGAGACTCACTACGCCATCAGCCTTCACTAGTTTGGACAAGACAGCCTAACAACATGGCTGTGACTTCACTAGTTTGGACAATACAGCCTAACAACATGGCTGTGACTTCACTAGTTTGGACAAGACAGCCTAACAACATGGCTGTGACTTCACTAGTTTGGACAATACAGACTAACAACATGGCTGTGACTTCACTAGTTTGGACAATACAGACTAACAACATGGCTGTGACTTCACTAGTTTGGACAATACAGCCTAACAACATGGCTGTGACTTCACTAGTTTGGACAAGACAGCCTAACAACTTGGCTGTGACTTCACTAGTTTGGACAAGACAACCTAACAACATGGCTGTGACTTCACTAGTTTGGACAATACAGCCTAACAACATGGCTGTGACTTCACTAGTTTGGACAATACAGCCTAACAACATGGCTGTGACTTCACTAGTTTGGACAATACAGCCTAACAACATGGCTGTGACTTCACTAGTTTGGACAAGACAGCCTAACAACTTGGCTGTGACTTCACTGGTTTGGACAATACAGACTAACAACATGGCTGTGACTTCACTAGTTTGGACAAGACAGCCTAACAACATGGCTGTGACTTCACTAGTTTGGACAATACAGCCTAACAACATGGCTGTGACTTCACTAGTTTGGACAAGACAGCCTAACAACTTGGCTGTGACTTCACTGGTTTGGACAAGACAGCCTAACAACATGGCTGTGACTTCACTAGTTTGGACAATACAGACTAACAACATGGCTGTGACTTCACTAGTTTGGACAAGACAGCCTAACAACATGGCTGTGACTTCACTAGTTTGGACAATACAGCCTAACAACATGGCTGTGACTTCACTAGTTTGGACAAGACAGCCTAACAACTTGGCTGTGACTTCACTGGTTTGGACAAGACAGCCTAACAACATGGCTGTGACTTCACTAGTTTGGACAAGACAGCCTAACAACTTGGCTGTGACTTCACTGGTTTGGACAAGACAGCCTAACAACATTGACAGTTAGGTTTTCCCAGCCTATCTTGACAGTTGGGTTTTCCCAGCCTACCTTGACAGTTGGGTTTCCCCAGCCTACCTTGACAGTTGGATTTTCCCAGCCCATATAGCCTACCTTGACAGTTGAGGTTTCCCAGCCTACCTTGACAGTTGGGGTTTCCCAGCCCATATAGCCTACCTTGACAGTTGGGTTTTCCCAGCCTACCTTGACAGTTGGGTTTTCCCAGCCTACCTTGACAGTTGGGAGTTTCCCCAGCCTACCTTGACAGTTGGGTTTTCCCAGCCTACCTTGACAGTTGGGTTTCCCCAGCCTACCTTGACAGTTGGGGTTTCCCAGCCCATATAGCCTACCTTGACAGTTGGGTTTTCCCAGCCTACCTTGACAGTTGGAGTTTCCCAGCCTACATTGACAGTTGGGGTTTCCCAGCCTACCTTGACAGTTGGGGTTTCCCAGCCCATTTAGCCTACCTTGACAGTTGGGTTTTCCCAGCCTACCTTGACAGTTGGGGTTTCCCAGCCTACCTTGACAGTTGGGGTTTCCCAGCCCATATAGCCTACCTTGACAGTTGGGGTTTCCCAGCCTACCTTGACAGTTGGGGTTTCCTAGCCTACCTTGACAGTAGTTTTCCCACCCTACCTTGACCATAGTTTTCCCACCCTACCTTGACCGGGTTTTCCCACCCTACCTTGACAGGGTTTTCCCAGTTTACCTTAACAGGGTTTTTTACGATATTCAAATTGGAAAACAGAGAAAAAAAGGCATTTTCTTCCAACTTGAAATAACAGAAAATGGATCCATCTTCCTGGTTAAAGTAGTGAAATGATGATACATCTTCCTGGTTAATGTAGTGAAATGATGATACATCTTCCTGGTTAATGTAGTGAAATGATGATCCATCTTCCTGGTTAATGTAGTGAAATGATGATCCATCTTCCTGGTTAATGTAGTGAAATGATGATCCATCTTCCTGGTTAAAGTAGTGAAATGATGATCCATCTTCCTGGTTAATGTAATGAAATGATGATCCATCTTCCTGGTTAATGTAGTGAAATGATGATCCATCTTCCTGGTTAATGTAGTGAAATGATGATCCATCTTCCTGGTTAATGTAGTGAAATGATGATCCATCTTTATTTATGTAACCTTTTTTTACTAGGCAAGTCAGTTAAGAACAAATTATTATTTACCATGACGGCCTACACCGGCCAAACTCGTACGACGCTGGACCAATTGTGCACCGCCCTATGGGACTCCCAATCACGGCCGGTTGTGATACAGTCTGGATTGGAACCAGGTTGTCTGTAGTGACACCTCTAGCACTGAGATGCAGTGTCTTAGACCACTGCACTACTTGGGAACCCTTGGGAGTCTTCCTGGTTAATGTAGAATATCACTTGGTCAGGAGGTACACTGACATTTCTTCCCCATCTTCATATTTTCTGTCACTAGCTAGAATTTCTTTCTGTCACTAGCTAGAATTTGTTCTTTTTTAATCATTTATATTTATTAAGGATCCCCATTAGTTCCTGCCAAGGCAGCGGCTACTCTTCCTGGGGTTTATTAAGGATCCCCATTAGTTCCTGCCAAGGCAGCGGCTACTCTTCCTGGGGTTTATTATGGATCCCCATTAGTTCCTGCCAAGGCAGCAGCTACTCTTCCTGGGGTTTATTATGGATCCCCATTAGTTCCTGCCAAGGCAGCGGCTACTCTTCCTGGGGTTTATTATGGATCCCCATTAGTTCCTGCCAAGGCAGCAGCTACTCTTCCTGGGGTTTATTATGGATCCCCATTAGTTCCTGCCAAGGCAGCGGCTACTCTTCCTGGGGTTTATTATGGATCCCCATTAGTTCCTGCCAAGGCAGCAGCTACTCTTCCTGGGGTTTATTATGGATCCCCATTAGTTCCTGCCAAGGCAGCGGCTACTCTTCCTGGGGTTTATTGTGGATCCCCATTAGTTCCTGCCAAGGCAGCAGCTACTCTTCCTGGGGTTTATACGGATCCCCATTAGTTCCTGCCAAGGCAGCGGCTACTCTTCCTGGGGTTTATTATGGATCGCCATTTCAGCATTACCACAAACATGGAGGAGGTAAGTGGAAAACGGAGAAGGTAGAAAACTGGTTTGCCTGACATATACTGTATTAAAGATTGTAGTCAAAGTTCTAGACCACTTTACATGCTCAGCTGCAGACTGGTAATGTTCTGGTCTCTAGAGTTTCAACCATTTGTAACGTTCAGTTCGTGCTTCACGTCAGCTTGTCTAAGGTACATTTTGTTAACAACAGGGTAAAAAGGGGGCGTTCCATAAAAAAAAAAGTTTATATGACAAACAATTCTCATTTAGAAGACTAAAATCCCATTGCTATCTTCACAAAAGTAATCTCATATTTAATCATACATTTTATACAACATTTAGATGTAAACCTGACAGGTAGAATGTGCACCCTTTCAGTTACAGTTATTCTTTATACCATCCTTAATGACATCACAAAATAATAAACAATATGACATGATTATTCTTTAGATCCCCACAGACCATTCCAAACAATTTGAATGTCAGAAATAATGTTCTAATGTTCAATCTTTTGACGTTAGAGTTCTTATGCAGGCCACACGCTCTCTAGACAAAGGCATTCCTCTGGTGGATACTGAAAGGCAGAGAGAGAAATTTCCTTCTTAAATTTACGACCCAATGTTAAGGTGTCAAGAACGGCACAGCCACCCTTCCCCTCTTCTGTGAGAGAGAGAGGGGGTCTGGCTATCTTCATTTGCCAAGCTGATGGGTCCTTTGATCAACTGTCAGGATAGTCTTCTGTGAGAGAGAGAGGGGGTCTGGCTATCTTCATTTGCCAAGCTGATGGGTCCTTTGATCAACTGTCAGGAAGGTCATGACACTACTTACTTACTTAGCAATATGAAAATCATATGATGAAAAACATCAGAGGGTTTATACTTGCATCAAATCAATCAAAGCACATAATCAAAACCAAATAGACATTTTAATATTTCATCTGATTTTAGAAATGATCATGTCTCAATGAAAGAAAATTGTAAACTTATTTTGGTTTCATATATACAATTTGATTTCATAAGGATTACACAAAAACACAAATTCTCAGTCAAAAACACAAGTCAGAAACCAGCCTCTCTATTCTCTCATGTAATTTCAGATCCTCTAACTGAGAAAATGTCTTTCCACATTTGGAGCAGTGGTAAAGCTTCTCTCCAGAGTGTATTCGCGTAGGACTTTTCAGGCTCTCTAACTGAGCTAAACTCTTTGCACACTGGGAGCAGTGGTGTGGTCTTGCTGGTTTTGATGTCTCTGCGGCTGGTTCCCCTGAATGACTCTCCCCGCTGTCAGAGTGAGAGTCTGGTCTCTCTCCTGCTGAAGACAAACAAAGTATTTCGTTAAACAGAGACCTGAATGAAACCTCCATGTGATAAATATTTTCCTATGTGGTTTATTAGGTGGTAGGCAGCCAAGTGCTGATATTGGCTATATCTAGTTACTTTAAAATGGGATTGTACTATATAGTAATATCTACTATTACATGTGTACTATATAGTACTAACTACTATTACATGTGCACTACATAGTAATACTTTCCATTACATGTGTACTATATAGTAATACCTAATAATACATGTGTACTATATAGTACTACCTACTATTACATGTGTACTATAGTAATACATACTATTATGTGTACTATATAGTAATACATACTATTACATGTGTACTATATAGTACTAACTACTATTACATGTGCACTACATAGTAATACTTTCCATTACATGTGTACTATATAGTACTACCTACTATTACATGTGTACTATAGTAATACATACTATTATGTGTACTATATGGTAATACATACTATTACATGTGTACTATATAGTACTAACTACTATTACATGTGCACTACATAGTAATACTTTCCATTACATGTGTACTATATAGTAATACCTAATAATACATGTGTCCTATAGTAATACCTACTATTACATGTGTACTATATAGTAATATCTAATAATACATGTGTAAGATATAGTAATACCAACTATTACATGTGTAAGATATAGTAATACCTATTAGGTGAACTATATAATGCTACTAAACATTACATGTGTACTATATAGTAACACCTACAATTACATGTGTACTATATAGTAATACCTACTATTACATGTGTACTATTTAGTAATACCTACTATTACATGTGTACTATATATTAATACCTACTATTACATGTGTACTATATAGTAATACCTACTATTACATGTGTACTATATAGTAATACTTACAATACAATAGCTTCTGTTTTGAAAAGTCTCAACTAAATAAATAACCGAACTAGAGTCCAATCTATCCTTACTATCTATATCTTACTAAATCATCAACAGCAAAACAGTTTCTCCACCGAGAAGGAGAGAGAATTATCAATAATCAGAAGGAAGTTACATTTCTTCCTCAGATTGAGAGCAGAATCAGACAGATGGATTATCTGGATAAAGATATTACTATTATGTGCTGTTTAGGGCAAAACCCAAAACGTGTACCCAGGGGCGGCTCAAGGACCGAGTTAGGGAAGCCCTGCTCTAGCTGATTTAGAATTGTGGATTTGGACCTGCTCCGGATCGGGTCTTGGGTATTAAGGGTCAGGTGGATCTGTGAAGAGCTATAGCGTGGGAGAGGCGAAGCGAGAGGATTCACTTTTGCTCAAATCTGTAGAAAATAAGGCCAATGCATTTCTATGGTCTTATTTTGGACCTAAACTTGTCACCTACCTTCCTGCCTTTGGGACAACAATTCCCATTGTTAGGGCGGAGACATATGCATCTCGTCATTATATACTAGTGTTATCATGATACCAGAATAAATAGGTAAAACTCTTTCAACACTGGGAGCAGTGGAATGGTTGTTCACCTGTGTGTATTCTCTTGTGTTTTTTCAGATGCGATGACTGCATACATCTCTTTCCACACTGAGAGCATTGGAAAACCCTCTCTCCTAAGTGTGTTCCCTCATGTTTTTTCCGGTCTCCTGGTGAGAAAAATCCCTTTCCACACTGGGAGCATTGATACGGCTTCTCTCCAGTGTGTCTTCTTTCATGCACTTTTAGATACCACGAGCGTCCAAAATCCTTTCCACACTGGGAGCAGTGAAAAGGCTTCTTTCCTGTGTGTGTCATCTCATGCATTTTCAGGTACCCTAACTGGGAAAACACTTTTCCACACTGGGAGCAGTGAAAAGGCTTCTTTCCTGTGTGTGTCATCTCATGCATTTTCAGGTGCCATAACCTGCTAAATCTCTTTCCACACTGAGAGCATTGGAAAGGCCTCTCTACTAAGTGTGTTCTCTCATGTTTTTTCAGGACTCCTGATGAGACAAAACCCTTTTGGCATTGGGAGCATTGATACGGCTTCTCTCCAGTGTGTATTCTTTCATGCACTTTTAGATACCCTGAGTGTCCAAAACCCTTTCCACACTGGGAGCAATGGAAAGGCTTCTCTCCCGTGTGCGTCATCTCATGCAGTTTCAGGTCCACTAAACGGGTAAAACTCTTTCCACACTGAGAGCATTGGAAAGGCCTCTCTACTAAGTGTGTTCTCTCATGTATTTTCCGGACTCCTGATGAGACAAAACCCTTTCCACACTGGGAGCATTGATACGGCTTCTCTCCAGTGTGTATTCTTTCATGCACTTTTAGATGCCATGATTGTCCAAAACCCTTTCCACACTGGGAACATTGATATGGCTTCTCTCCCGTGTGTATTCTTTCATGCACTTTTAGATGCCATGATTGTCCAAAACCCTTTCCACACTGGGAGCAGTGAAAAGGCTTCTTTCCTGTGTGTGTGATTTCATGAATGTTCAGGCTCCCTAAACGGGCAAAACGCTTTCCACACTGGGAGCATTGGTAAGGTTTCTCCCCTGTATGTGTTTTCTTATGTTCTTTCAGGTTCCCTAAATGGTTAAATCTCTTTCCACACAGGGAGCAGCGGTGTTGTCTTGCTGGTTTGTCTGTATCTGGGTCTGGTTCCCCTGAATGACTCTTCTCACAGTCTGGTCTCTCTTCTGTCAAAGACAGAGTATTTTGTTAAACAGAGACCTGAATGAAACCTCCACATGATAAAACTGTCTTCCTATCAGGTTTAATCCAGACTAGATCCCTCAATAAAAACACTATTAAACTTAGTGTTGTTAAGCATTTATTAGACCTAATGGATACATAGACTAGTCAGTATAGGATACATTTATTAGACCTAATGGATACATAGACTAGTCAGTATAGGATACATTTATTAGACCTAATGGATACATAGACTAGTCAGTATAGGATACATTTATTAGACCTAATGGATACATAGACTAGTCAGTATAGGATACATTTATTAGACCTAATGGATACATAGACTAGTCAGTATAGGATACATTTATTAGACCTAATGGATACATAGACTAGTCAGTAATGGATACATAGACTAGTCAGTTGAACTAAGCTCATTGGGCATTTATAAATGATTTTATATTCTCCAATAATTAATGGCTAGGCCTATATATCACTAATTTAAAAGTCCCAAAACGTATGGACCAATCACAGATTCCTTCAGTACAGAACAGCATTAATGTGTAACTTCAGTAGAACGCCCCTTAAAAACCACACAGTTCAACAACTACATAGTTTGTACCCCTGTGTTTAAGACAATACTCACTGGTGTTAATCAGATCTTCTATTTCCTCTTCCTCTCCTTCCCCCTCATCCTCTTTCTCTCCCAAAACGTCTTCCTCTTCCTCTTTTATTGAGATAGCCTCCTCTTCCTCTTTTACTCCAAAAGGTTCTTCTTCTTTCACTGTAACATCCTCCTCTTCCTCCTTTTTGATTCTGAAAGCTTCTACCTCATCCTCCTCCACTGTAACAGCCTCTTTCCCCTCTTCCTCTTTTATTGAGATAGCCTCCTCTTCCTCTTTTACTCCAAAAGGTTCTTCTTTCACTGTAACATCCGCCTCTTCTTCTTTCACTGTAACATCCGCCTCTTCCTCCTCTTTCATTTTGAAAGCTTCTACCTCTTCTTCTTCCACTGTGACAGCCTCTATCCCCTCTTCCTCTTTCACTTCAAAAGGCTCTTTCTCTTCTTTCACAATAATATCCTCCTCTTCTTTCACTGTAATATCCTCCTCTTCCTCCATTTTCATTCTGAAAGCTTCTTCCTCTTCTTTCACTGTAATATCCTCCTCTTCTTCTTTTATGACAATGTTTATTCCCAGAGTTTCTTTCTCCGTCCAGCAGACCTCCTCTTCTTCAGCAGGACGAGAGTAGTTTAGTGAACTCATGGTCGGGATGTTAGCTAGCTAGTTAGCATTAGCGACTATCCTAGTGCAAGGCTCAGTATCAATCTTAACAAGTTAGCAAATGTATTAACCAAATTAGGTTAAAGTTAACCAGTAGATATGTAAACAGATGTATGTTTAAAACACTAAGATGAGCTAATGTTCACAAAAATGGCCCAAGACCGTCAATGTTTTGGTTTTATGTTGGCTAGCGAGCTACTGAAAGATTAGCTGTGTTGACCGCTGTGAGGAAGAAGAACTAAGTACATCCGGGTCACAGATGTTTAGAATCCTCCATCCTGTTTACTTTGAAAATGAATAATTAGAGCGAAATTTATGGAAATTGTACACAAATAATGGATATATTTTGTACTAGTTGTCATTAAAAGACTAATCAGTGTTGTGTTCGAGACCAAGACCGGAGCGAATCCAAGTCAAGACCAAGACTGAAAGGGGGCGAGACCGAGTTAAGACCGAGACCAGAAAAATGCGAGTCCGATTAAACACCATGATTGTAATTGAAAACATGCATATTTATTGCTGTGGTCTACAGCCCCCCCAGCCGGTGCTTCCTAATCTAGTCTCTAGGCAGCAGTCTCTGATGTGCCAGAGATGGTTGTTTAGCCTGCCATTCACTGTTGCATTGTATTTATACAGTCTTTTGTTATTGCCTGTTAATATGTACTAATAGTCTGCCATTGCCTGTTACTGCCTACTGCTATTGTTCTATTCATTGTCATCCATTCATAGTATTCTATTCAGTGACTCTTCTCTAGTATTATTCATTGTCATCCATTCATAGAATTCTATTCAGTGACTCTTCTCTAGTATTATTCATTGTCATCCATTCATAGTATTCTATTCAGTGACTCTTCTCTAGTTTTATTCATTGTCATCCATTCATAGTATTCTATTCAATGACTCTATTATTATATCCATTACATGTATGTTGTAGCTATTGTTTTATCATATCTTCATTCCACGTTTCTGTATTAGACCACTCCCATCCTCTGTTTGGAATACTATGGAGGTCGTCGTGTCTCTCTAATAGGAGGTGGGTCTCAGTAAAGCCACGGGCCAGCTTATTCTGGAGGTCTCCTTGTCTCTCTAATAGGAGGTGGGTCTCAGTAAAGCCACGGGCCAGCTTATTCTGGAGGTCTCCTTGTCTCTCTAATAGGAGGTGGGTCTCAGTAAAGCCACGGGCCAGCTTATTCTGGAGGTCTCCTTGTCTCTCTAATAGGAGGTGGGTCTCAGTAAAGCCACGGGCCAGCTTATTCTGGAGGTCTCCTTGTCTCTCTAATAGGAGGTGGGTCTCAGTAAAGCCACGGGCCAGCTTATTCTGGAGGTCTCCTTGTCTCTCTAATAGGAGGTGGGTCTCAGTAAAGCCACGGGCCAGCTTATTCTGGAGGTCTCCTTGTCTCTCTAATAGGAGGTGGGTCTCAGTAAAGCCACGGGCCAGCTTATTCTGGAGGTCTCCTTGTCTCTCTAATAGGAGGTGGGTCACAGTAAAGCCACGAGGTCTCTTCACAATCCCCAAGTCCAGAACAGACTATAGGAGGTGCACAGTACTACATAGAGCCATGACTACATGGAACTCTATTCCACATCAGGTAACTGATGCAAGCAGTAAAATATATATATTTTTAAACAGATAAAAATACAATTTATGGAACAACGGGGACTGTGAAGCAACAGACACATGCTTACAAACGCTTACAAACAATAACATACGCACTATACACACATGTACACATGGATTTTGTGTTATAGATATGTGGTAGTAGAGTAGAGACCTGAGAGCACACACTTAATATGTTATCTGTTATGAATGTATTGTAATGTTTTAAAAATGTATAACTGCCTTAATTTTGCTGGACCCCACGAAGAGTAGCGGGAAACCATAATTATTACAAATACAAAGTCTTGTGCAAAGCTACTTACTTACTTATATAATTATGTACATTTAGCAATATGAAAATCATATGATGAACAACATCAGAGGGTTTATACGTGTATCAAATCAATCAAAGGTCATAATCAAAACCAAATAGACATTTAAAAATATTTAATCTGATTTTAGACGTCCCGAAAAAAAGAAAAAAAAAACTTGATTTCATGAGGATTAAACAAAAACACAAATTCTCAGTCAAAAACACAAGTCAGAACATAGCCTCTCTATTCTCTCATGTGATTTCAGCTCCTCTGACTGGGAAAATGTCTTTCCACACTGAGAGCAGTGGTATGTCTTCTCCTCCTGTGTATGTATTCTTTCATGCTTATTCAGTTGCCTTAACCAGTTAAATCTCTTTCCACACTGGGAGCAGTGGTAGGGCTTATCCTCTCCTGTGTGTGTCCTGTCATGCCTATTCAGGGCTTCTAACTGGGTAAAACTCATTCCACACAGGGAACATTGGTAGAGCTTTTCCTTTTTTTGTGTGTGTATTCGCTCATGCGTTTTCAGGGTCCCTAACCACCTAAAACTCTTTCCACAATGGGAACAGGGGTAAGACTTCTCTCGTGTGTGTGCTTTCTCATGCTGCTTCAGGTTCACTGACCCCCTAAAACGCTTTCCACAGTGGGAACAGTGGTAAGGCTTCTCACCTGTGTGTATTCTCTCATGCGTTTTCAGGCTCACTAACCAAGTAAATTTCATTCCACATTTGGAGCAGTGGTAAGGCTTCTCTCCAGAGTGTATTCGCTTATGACCTTTCAGGCTCTCTAACTGAGTAAAAGTCATTCCACACTGGGAACAGTGGTAAGGCTTTTCTCCTGTGTGTATACGCAGATGACTTTTCAGGCTCCCTAACTGAGTAAAACTCTTTTCACACTGGGAACAGTGGTAAGGCTTTTCTCCTGTGTGTGTTCTCTCATGTAATTTCAGGTGTTGTAATCGGATAAAACTTTTTCCACACTGGGAGCAATGATGTTGTCTCGCTGGTTTGGATGTCTCTGGGTCTGGTTCCACTGAATGATTCTCCCCGCTGTCAGAGTGAGAGTCTTGTTGCTCTCCTGCTAAAGACAAACAAAGTATTTAGTTAAATACTAAACAGAGACCTGAATGAAACCTGAATGTGATAAAAGTATCTTCCTGTTTGGTTTAATGGGAAGTAGGTAGCCTAGCGGTTGCAGTATTTAATCAATTTTAAAATAAGGCAGTAATGTAACAAAATGTGTAAAAAGTCAAATACTGCAATTATCTCTCTGAATACTTTCCGAATGCCCTGTATATCTGGCCTGGTGTATTGGAAAGATCCATGTTTTCCTCTAGGATTTTGCCTGTACTCAGCGATATTCGGTTTATTTTTTATTTTAAAGAACTCCCTAGACCTTGCAGGTGACAAGCATACCCATAACATGAAGCAGCCACCACCATGCTGGAACATATGAGGAGTGGTACTCAGTGATTTGTTGGATTTGCCCCAAAACATAACGCTTTGTATTCAGGACATTAACTTTATGTCCTGAATACAAAGCATTAACTTCTTTCTTTATTTGAGTTCTTATTGCATGTTTTGTAATATTTATATTCTGTACAGGCTTCCTTCTCACTCTGTCATTTAGGTTAGTATTGTGGAGGGACCACAATGTTTTATCCCCCACCCTCAGTTACGTAGCTGGGCATAATCACATCTTTCTGATTGAACCTTATCCGTTCTCATATAGACAAATCTATACGGATATAAACAGAACCAAAATAAGATGTATTTTCATATGTGATAGGGCACGGCTACTTCCTTCAGTCCTGAATTCTTATTTATATCTAACCCCTGTCTGTCTGTGAGGAGCGTCTGTAAAGCCTACAGGGAGAGGAGCTTCCTCTCCTTACTTCCAATATAACCACTAGTATTCCCTTTTTGGTGGGAGTGGAGGGGAAGGTATATATAAAGCCTACAGGGAGAGGAGCTTCCTCTCTTTACTACATCTGTCTGCGGCCCGGTTCACTTATTTTCTTTTGACCCACCTAGGTGCACTAACAGAATATCCCAGGGAACTGAACAGTAATGACCAAATCATGATCTGTTGAATAGTTTACACAATGTCCCTATCAAACAGTGACTAGACAAACATTATTAGGTTTTACATGTATTTATTTGTATTTCACCATAAATGGTTTTGTTTCATCCATGATCCTCCTTTTCTAATCCAGTAGAATTTATTTGATATTTAGATTATGGGACAAAAACAGAGGGAGCTCTGTGGCAATTTGTTCTCATCAGCTGGATGCAGAGCAGCTGGAGTCTAGGAGAAAGAGATGTTGTAGAGTACAATACAACTGCAATATAATCACTAGTATTCCCTTTTTGGTGGGAGTGGAGGGGAAGGTTTATATAGGCTGCGACCTGGGGAGGGCTCTTGGGAAATGTAGTTTATTTTATTTTTACATATTCTATGCTGATATTGACCACCTATTTACTTTGGGTGAGTTTTACAGCAACTTGAACAAGTGCTACGGTAATGAGAAATATGTCCACAGACACTTTTCATGTAGTTGTTCATTTCAATAGCTCATTCACAATGTGACCGAGACACCTAAAACACATTTTTGTTCACCCTATGGTTTTCCCATAAAGCACGTTTTAGCAATATTCCAAGGAATGGAGAGTTTGTTCCCCAGTTTAAGACCGTACTTACTGGTTTTACTTAGACCTCCCGTCTCCTCTTCCTCTCCTTTCTCCTCCTCCTCTTCTAACGTGACAGTAATCTGCCCCTCCTCTTCTAACGTGACAGTAATCTGCCCCTCATCTTCTTCCTCATCTTCCTCTTTTAACGTGACAGTAATCTGCCCCTCCTCTTCTTCCTCCTCCTCATCTTTCAACGTGACAGTAACATCCTCCTCCTCTTTCACTCCGAAAGCTTCTTTCTCTTCTGTCACTTCTTCTTCTTCTTTAACTGTAACAGCTTCACCCTCTACTTCTGTTTTAACTGTAACAGCCTCCTCTTCTTCAGCAGGAGAAGAGTAGTTTAGTGAACTCATGGTCGGGATGTTAGCTAGCTAGTTAGCATTAGCGACTAGACTAGTTCAAGGCTCAGTATCAAGCCATCAACCTGACAAACAACGTAAATATTACATTAAATGGACCAACAAGTAGACAAAACAGAAGTATGTTTAAAACACAGTAACTAATGTACATTAAAACAGCTTAAAAATATGTAATGTTTTCGGCAATGTTGGCTGACTAACTGTTGTCACTGTTGAAGAAGCGTCTCGTCCATTACATTATACGTCACACGAGCAGCGTCGCCTGAAAGTCGCACATCGCCATCTGCTGACTGGAAGGAGGAACGCAGTGGATGGTTTTCTGGGGGGCAAACATTTCTTTCATCGAAGTGTAATATTATATGTAAACGTACAGAGAGAAGCGTGTGTTGATTGATTAGTGCAGATGTTTTAATTAGATAATTTAAATACTATAATACACAACAGTTGTAGGCCTGATTTTAGCGTTTTGCACTCCAGACTTCCTGTATTTCTATACTTTTTCATAATGCCGCATTATGTATCATGTATCGTGTATCTGTCTTTTGTGTATTTTCGTTTTGGCATTTTGCACCTGCCCTGTGTTTTGTTGTAGCTGCTTGACGAAGAAATGTCCCCTCGGGGATCTATCTATCTATCTATCTATCTATCTATCTATCTATCTATCTATCTATCTATCTGTCTATCTGTCTATCTGTCTGTCTGTCTGTCTGTCTGTCTGTCTGTCTGTCTGTCTGTCTGTCTGTCTGTCTGTCTGTCTATCTATCTATCTATCTATCTATCTATCTATCTATCTATCTATCTATCGGAGGTGAGGGCCCTGGCGGAGTGGTGCCATGAAAATAATCTCTCCCTCGGGACACCTAAAGCACCCGTTGCCATAGGAAGGCCAAAAAGATCACCAAGGACATCAACCACCCGATCCACTGCCTGTTCACCCCGCTACCATCCAGAAGGCGAGGTCAGTACAGGTGCATCAAAGCTGGGACAGAGAGACTTTAAAACAGCTTCTATCTCAAGGCCATCAGACTGTTAAATAGCCATCACTAGCTGGCTACCACCCAGTTACTCAGGCCTGCACCTTAGAGGCTGCTGCTCTATGTACATAGACATGGAATCACTGTTCACTTAAACAAATGGAAAACTAGTCACTTTAATAGTAAAACAGTATGTAAAAACTAACTTCATATGTATATATTCTACTGTATTTAAGTATTTGGGGCGGCACCGTTTCCGGGTAGGCCGTCAGTGTAAATAAGAATTTGTTCTTAGCTGACTTGCCTAGTTAAACATTGCTCGTCCTAGTATTTATATATTTCTTAATTCCATTATTTTACTTTTAGGTTTGTGTTTATTGTTGTGAATTGTTAGATATTACTGAACTGTTGGAGCTAGGAACATAAGCATATCGCTACACCCGCAATAACATCTGCTAAATATGTGTGTGTGACCAATACAACTGGATTTGATGTTATTTTACAGCACATCTGCATTTAAGCCCTAGTACCAAACAAAAAAAGACGTGACTTAGTCTTTGGAAGAGCAGCGACAGAGTTGCCTGACGACTCTTTCTGAATCTCCCGCTGTTCTATCGTTCGCTGCACTTCAGTCTCAGACTGCAGTCATTGAATAAGATTGTGGTGACGTCAGAATGAGGGGTGTTGTACAAGACAAAGTAATCAGCGATTGGCTTATCTCCAACCAATCAGAGTAGCAACGCCAATGACGATTTTCCCAACTTCTGCTCTGGCCCAACCCATCTGTTTCTGGGACCAATCAGAACAGTTAAAACGTTTTTCTGTTCTAGAAATCGTCGTGGAGGTACTCTCATCCAGACTCATTGCGGAGAACAAAGTAATGTCCGTGGGCGCGGCCGGAGCAAGGAGATTGGTTAGCTGTCTGAAACTATAGAGTGCGCCTCCTTGTACTTTTGAAGATTGTTATTCTGCTGCTCTTTCGGCATGGTGCATGTGTAGTACAAGAGCAGTTCTTCCACTGTCGGGAGAAATTAAAATTATATTAATATATGTTAATTGCATCCAAATAAAAATGGCTTTTCTTGTTTATTTTTGTTTATTTTATTTATTAAGCACTTTTACACAACTTGTCATTGAACAAAGTGCTGTACAAACACATAAACAATCATGACAACATACATCATTAACACCACATAAAATATCAATGAAATAAAATAAACCACTCAGTTTGATAAACCTACAAATGCAACTACTAAACCCCATCAAATGCTAGAGCTAGGAGGTAATATAGTAGTAGTAGTAGTAGTATAGTAGTAGTAGTAATATTTAAATGCTAGAGCTAGGAGGTATTCTTTAAGCTTATGTTTAAAAACAGTAAATGTACCACACCCACAACGGATGCACAATCATTGCCTCGGATTCGCAGGTGGAGGACTTCTGTGAGAGGTCGTCGTTATACCTGAATTCGACCCAAGACCAACGAGGGAGTCTGCTGCAGTGTTGAGAACGGTTGTATGAATCCAGTCAGTACGTCAAGCAAAGCTCTTAACCGTGCCAGCCTTCTCTTAATTATTCCCTTAGATTAAATTGGAACGGGACTGTGGAACTGTTATTCCGTTAGTACCTTAGTCACATGCGATATCTCACACAGCACTGGCCTGATTTAGATGAAACTTGGGTGAATGATGTCTTGCCATAGAGATCTGGCATTTACAAAATTACACTGATTGGTGGCGCTATAACAAAAGATTGAAAATGTAAACTTTGAAAGGTCACGCCCTTCACCCCGTTTGACCTAGTCATTAAATTAAATTCAGTACTCTCCTCACAAGGACCCAATTTGCCTCAGGGACCCATGGTTGTCACTAGTTACCAAAGTCAGAAGGCCTGCCTACTCGACCAATCAGACGAGGGAGTGTCAGATGAGGGCGTGTGTTTGCTGATGCTTCATAAGTGCCATGGGATCTTTAGTGACCACAGAGTTGGGACACCCGTTTAAAGTCTCATCTGCTTCAATTTTATTGAGGAACATTCCATTGTTAGTTAGTACTTCAACATTACTACAATTACATTAATATTGTAAAAATGTATGTTATAAATTACAGTAATCTGTTTTTGCAAATACAGCCTTCTTGTTAATATCACAATACTCGATACCATCACGACACTAAATACCAAAACGATACCACAAAGAAAAAAGCATTTTAAGCCAGCCAAAGATTGGCACTTGATCCAGACAGATAAACACAGGCATCTTTGAGTTAATCATTACATTTCAAAATGTGTATGTAAAAAAATAAATACATTGACAGCCATTTATGCATTCATTGAATCAACTATACAATCAGTTTGACTTTGTTTTTAACCAATCTAACTTGAAAACAACAATGATAATAATTGATTTGAATGGTAAATCTCTGGATAAACTGGGTAAATCAGGATGCTGCCTTGGTCTCTTCACAAAGACAGGTGAAGGCATATTGTTCAATAGGAGTCCAGCAGTGAGTTATTCAGCTTGTTTCAGCTGTTTTCATGGGACTTATTCTATTGGAAACTGTTAAGAGAACAGCAACTCTTTTCAGTCTGATGTTGTACTGAGCTACAACATGGTATATCACACACTACAGGTGAGGAACAATGGGAAAGTCATTCTGCTTTGAAAGCAGACTGAGCTACAACATGGTATATCACACACTACAGGTGAGGAACAATGGGAAAGTCATTCTGCTTTGAAAGCAGACTGAGCTACAACATGGTATATCACACACTACAGGTGAGGAACAATGGGAAAGTCATCCTGCTTTGAAAGTTGATAAACTTGTAACCTCACTTTTGAGAAAATGGTTCTTGAATGTTTTGTTTCTCCTATTGGAGAGCTCTTCTTTGTCTCCACCCATTCAGCATCGTTCACACCCTCTTATGCCTTAGCCCCGCCCATCTCTTTAAGGAGTCACATGTGAGGACATGTGCTGAACAGTGAGTAAACAAGCAAAGATTTAAAGACTAAAAGTGGTGAAAGTTAAAGCCTACCATAAGGAAAACTCCAGGTAGAAAATACACTGTATCTAGTCTTGGCCTTCATCCTAATCTGACTTTAGTGCAGGCCATGTTGCTTTTCACATTACCTTCTCTGGGAAACACACACTATATCAAATCAAATCAACGTTTGTCACATGCACAGGATACAGAAGGTGTAAACGGTACAGTGAAATGGTTACTTGCATATTTGCATAGCAAATCAAAAACCGTGTCAATATAAGTGATACTGGTGATAGAGGTAGTAGTTATAAGCATACAATCAGGGGTAAAGTGGCTGAGCATCAGGATAAAATAAAATAAAAATAGTAGCAGCAACGTTTTGCGTGTGTGTGTGTGTGTTAGGAGAGAGTAATGTGAACAGAGGCACTGCAGATTGTTCTGATGACTGGGAACTCACCCCCAGTGAGTTCTGATGACTGGGAACTCGCCCCCAGTGAGTTCTGATGACTGGGAACTCGCCCCCAGTGAGTTCTGATGACTGGGAACTCGCCCCCAGTGAGTTCTGATGACTGGGAACTCGCCCCCAGTGAGTTCTGATGACTGGGAACTCGCCCCCAGTGAGTTCTGATGACTGGGAACTCGCCCCCAGTGAGTTCTGATGACTGGGAACTCGCCCCCAGTGAGTTCTGATGACTGGGAACTCGCCCTCAGTGAGTTCTGATGACTGGGAACTCGCCCCCAGTGAGTTCTGATGACTGGGAACTCGCCCCCAGTGAGTTCTGATGACTGGGAACTCGCCCCCAGTGAGTTCTGATGACTGGGAACTCGCCCCCAGTGAGTTCTGATGACTGGGAACTCGCCCCCAGTGAGTTCTGATGACTGGGAACTCGCCCCCAGTGAGTTCTGATGACTGGGAACTCGCCCCCAGTGAGTTCTGATGACTGGGAACTCGCCCCCAGTGAGTTCTGATGACTGGGAACTCGCCCCCAGTGAGTTCTGATGACTGGGAACTCGCCCTCAGTGAGTTCTGATGACTGGGAACTCGCCCTCAGTGAGTTCTGATGACTGGGAACTCGCCCCCAGTGAGTTCTGATGACTGGGAACTCGCCCTCAGTGAGTTCTGATGACTGGGAACTCGCCCTCAGTGAGTTCTGATGACTGGGAACTCGCCCCCAGTGAGTTCTGATGACTGGGAACTCGCCCCCAGTGAGTTCTGATGACTGGGAACTCGCCCCCAGTGAGTTCTGATGACTGGGAACTCGCCCCCAGTGAGTTCTGATGACTGGGAACTCGCCCCCAGTGAGTTCTGATGACTGGGAACTCGCCCCCAGTGAGTTCTGATGACTGGGAACTCGCCCCCAGTGAGTGCTGATGACTGGGAACTCGCCCTCAGTGAGTTCTGATGACTGGGAACTCGCCCCCAGTGAGTTCTGATGACTGGGAACTCGCCCCCAGTGAGTTCTGATGACTGGGAACTCGCCCCCAGTGAGTTCTGATGACTGGGAACTCGCCCCCAGTGAGTGCTGATGACTGGGAACTCGCCCTCAGTGAGTTCTGATGACTGGGAACTCGCCCCCAGTGAGTTCTGATGACTGGGAACTCGCCCCCAGTGAGTTCTGATGACTGGGAACTCGCCCCCAGTGAGTTCTGATGACTGGGAACTCGCCCCCAGTGAGTGCTGATGACTGGGAACTCGCCCCCAGTGAGTTCTGATGACTGGGAACTCGCCCCCAGTGAGTTCTGATGACTGGGAACTCGCCCCCAGTGAGTTCTGATGACTGGGAACTCGCCCCCAGTGAGTTCTGATGACTGGGAACTCGCCCTCAGTGAGTTCTGATGACTGGGAACTCGCCCTCAGTGAGTTCTGATGACTGGGAACTCGCCCCCAGTGAGTTCTGATGACTGGGAACTCGCCCTCAGTGAGTTCTGATGACTGGGAACTCGCCCTCAGTGAGTTCTGATGACTGGGAACTCGCCCTCAGTGAGTTCTGATGACTGGGAACTCGCCCTCAGTGAGTTCTGATGACTGGGAACTCGCCCTCAGTGAGTTCTGATGACTGGGAACTCGCCCCCAGTGAGTGCTGATGACTGGGAACTCGCCCCCAGTGAGTGCTGATGACTGGGAACTCGCCCCCAGTGAGTTCTGATGACTGGGAACTCGCCCCCAGTGATGAACCGCTCCGTCCGAACCACGCATGAACAAGGAATCTATATTCGGAGAGCCTGTTTCTGTCCTGCCCTTGACTTCGGAGCAGGGCATGTGATGTCCATGGCCTCTTCGTCGCAAAACTCCCTGATCTTCTCAAAAAGATAAGTTTGTCTAGCTGTGTCCAGTCCAGGTGGTGCTTGTACAGGAAGACCATCTATGGGAGGAAGGATGTCAGCGTTGCGCAGCAGCTGAAACCTGGTCCCGACTGAGTCCAAACGCTCCTTGGCAACAACTACACCAGGCTCCAGAGCATCAAAGCTGTAAAGCAGGAAATAGACAAGACATTACAACCATAACATCAATTCACCTCCCAAGTTTAGATAATAACAATGTCATGAAAATGATATCCACCTGAAGTGCTGGTACTGCTTGATCTGTGGCAGTGACCTGAAGTACGGAGCCAGGTGTTGTTGCCAGCCATAGCTTTCCACCAGCACCGTACCATCCTCCAGTCCAACCAGCTGTGGGATGTTGACCCCTGTCACAGTGCTGTCCTTCACAACACCAGCAATCTCTGACAAAGTGTTAACTCTGGTCTTTCTAAAGCGCTGCTTGATGAGGCCGAAGCACCAGTTGGGGGCAAACTTAGTGTGGCCTGTGATCAGGAAGTGAAGGTCCAGACTGTGGTGGAGCATGTGCATGGTCCGCCAGGCACAATACCAGAGCACAAACTTGTTCTTGTTTTGGCCACTGCAGTTATCACAATTCAGGTCCACGCGTGTTTCCCCAACTCCGTAGTTGGTGAAGAAATGGTGCATGTAGTTGATGACTGCGCTGCTGCCTTTGCTGGATGACATGCCTTCATCAATCAAGTAGTTGACTTGTTGTGGTATTCCTTCACAGCAGACACCAAACAAGCCACACTTGCGAGGAGTTAAAAAGTAGATGGGACCTGGCTGTATAGGGTCTGAAGGATAGTGCACCTGCAAACAACAACAAAAGCACAGACAAATTACAATTCATTGTCTGTCTGTCTTTACACAGGTCAGTGAAAGACGCTTCCCATTTATAAAAAAAGGAGGAAATGTTTCTTACCTGTTGAGCAAAATCAAAGCTGTAATGCATCCTGATGTCTTTGCTTGCTGGCTCAGTCGGGCCGACCAGAGACAACTGGAGGTCTTGACAGCTGGTCTTGCAGTCAGCAACCATCCTCTGGTAGACAGACCACTCACTCTGAACAAGCAGGAGATGCTGCTCTTGCTTCTTCAGCTTGGCTGATTTAACAGCTTCTGGCAGATTGGCAGATCTGAAGACCTGATAGTTGTTTCTGTGGCACTGCCAGCACAGGTCTGTCCTGGGCGTAGTGCTGGAGATGTGGGGCAGCAATTTCTTCCATAGATTCCTGAAGGAAGACAGCCCGACTGCATGTACCTCTGGAAAATACACAAATAATGTGAGATCAATAAAGGTAGTGCCAAGTGGAATAAATTAAATAATCAAAATGTGTTATTGATGCTTTACATACCAAGGGTTGTCATGGATTCCTTGTAGAGACGCCACACTGCTGCTTTTGTCACATGGGATGGCAGCAGCTTTCCACCAAAGTGTTTGTGTCCTGGGTGGTGTCCTGGTAATACTATTGCATTGTCCTCTGCGTAGTTGTTGATGAAGTTAACCACTCGCTGCAAGTCCTCATGCTTCAGGAGTAACCTGTGCTTGCTTGGGCCAGCTCTCTTTTTGATGGGAGGCATTAAACCATTCTCCTTGTATGACTGATGGAGGAAGGTCAGGCGTGTTCTACTGATGCTGAAAGACAAATTACAGATACAAATATTTTAGCATTATTAGATGAGGCTTACCTAGGCACACTTCTCTACATTGATGGGTCAAAGATAGGCTATACCCACCATCCAGCCACTTCAAGCTAAGTGGATGGGTCACTAGTCTCTAGACATGTACACACGTTCATGAAATACAATAGATGGTCGTAATCCCCCCCAGACACACCTGGCTAACTTGATGGGTCATGTAATCATCTGGTGAAGTGGAGTGTTTTATTTAGCTAAATAATGAACCATAAAAACTAACCATCTAGGTTCAATGTTAACTAGCTAAATAATGAACCATAAAAGCTAACCAACTAGGTTCAAAGTTAGCTAGCTAGCTAACATTATGCTATAACTAGCAATGCAGATCATACATGTAACATTATCTAGCGAGCCAGCCAGCTAACGTTAGCTAGCTAGCTAACAGTACGCTTTAACTTGCAATGAAAAGGACTTTGACAAAATATCTGATGTAGCTAGACTCTTACCCGTATACACGGATGAACGCTTCACGGCAGACTGGAACCCCTTTAACTAAATAAGATGTCCGGTGTCGTTTCCGTTTTGTTTGTACAGCTTGCTTGGCCCGTTGTGTCAAGTCACTCTGGTTCACACTGACCGTGTGCAATGCCATAAGAATCATCAGATCTTTCTCCTTCTCTGTCACGGATGCCATTGTTGCCCTTAGTTTGAAGATGTAATCCGGAGACAGGTGTTTTATACAATAGCCTTCTGTGTTCTCTTTTCGACTCCCTCCGCATTTGCAGTCAAACGCCAGAATTTTCTCCATCTCCTTATAATCTGCTTCCCCCGGGCATTCCACTGATTTCAGAACTCGGTCAACTTCTTCCGTGTCAACACTTTTAATTGCCGTTTTTTCCCCAACACTGTCATCTGAAGACTCGAAGACAATGTCTGGTTCAAGGAAAATGTTTTTTCCTAAGTCAGGGATTTCCTCATAGTCTGATTCATTTTCAGAGTCAGAGAGAGTCAGCATGGCACGATCGTCCTCCAGAAAGTAGTCCATCACAACTTTTTCCCAGTGACCTTTGTCGATCGCGCCTGCTAAATTCAGGGCAGCAACGTTGTTGAGACCAGTAGCAACACTTTTGCAGTTCTCCATGATATCTAAAAAAAAAAAAAGCTGCGTTATTAGGATATTGAATTCAGCTGACATTTCAGCTATTTTTAATTAATTTGTAAAAATGTCAAAGTGTAATTCCACATTGACAATTCCACATTGTTGGGGTGTTAGGACCTAGTTTAACAATTAGGCATCCATCCACTCGTGAGTAACTCTCTGGTCTGTTATGACTCATAAGAGTACCTCCTCCCAGCTGCCCACTGCACAGAGGCTAGGAAACACTGTCACCACTGATAAATCTATGACAATCGAGAATTACAATAAGCATTTTGCTACGGCTGGCCATGCTTTCCACCTGGCTACCCCTACTCCGGCCAACAGCTCTGCACCCCCCACAACAACTTGCCCAAGCCCCCCCCCAGCTTCTCTTTCACCCAAATTCAGATAGCTGATGTTCTGAAAGAGCTGCAAAATCTGGACCCCTACAAATCAGCTGGGCTAGATAATTTTTTCTAAAATTATCCACAGCTATTGTTGCAACCCCTATTACTAGCCTGTTCAAGCTCTCTTTCATATCTTCAGAGATCCCTAGAGATTGGAAAGCTGCCGCGGTCATCCCCCTCTTCAAAGGGGGAGACACTCTAGACCCAAACTCTTACAGACCTACAGTGGGGAGAACAAGTATTTGATACACTGCCGATTTTGCAGGTTTTCTTACTTACAAAGCATGTAGAAGTCTGTAATTTTTATCATAGGTACTCTTCAACTGTGAGTGACGGAATCTAAAACAAAAATCCAGAAAATCACATTGTATGATTTTTAAGTAATTAATTTGCTATTTATTGCATGACATAAGTATTTGATACATCAGAAAAGCAGAACTTAATATTTGGTACAGAAACCTTTGTTTGCAATTACAGAGATCATAAGTTTCCTGTAGTTCTTGACCAGGTTTGCACACACTGCAGCAGGGATTTTGGCCCACTCCTCCATCCAGATCCTTCAGGTTTCGGGGCTGTCGCTGGGCAATACAGACTTTCAGCTCCCTCCAAAGATTTTCTATTGGTTTCAGGTCTGGAGACTGGCTAGGCCACTCTAGGACCTTGAGATGCTTCTTATGGAGCCACTCCTTAGTTGCCCTGGCTGTATGTTTCAGGTCGTTGTCATGCTGGAAGACCCAGCCACGACCCATCTTCAATGCTCTTACTGAGGGAAGGAGGTTGTTGGCCAAGATCTCGCGATACATGGCCCCTTCCATCCTCCCCTCAAAACGGTGCAGTCGTCCTGTCCCCTTTACAGAAAAGCATCCCCAAAGAAGGATCTTTCCACCTCCATGCTTCACGGTTGGGATGGTGTTCTTGGGGTTGTACTCATCCTTCTTCTTCCTCCAAACACGGCGAGTGGAGTTTAGACCAAAAAGCTCTATTTTTGTCTCATCAGACCACATGACCTTCTCCCATTCTTCCTCTGGATCATCCAGATGGTCATTGGCAAACTTCAGACGGGCCTGGACATGCGCTGGCTTGAGCAGGGGGAACTTGCGTGCGCTGCAGGATTTTAATCCATGATGGCATAGTGTGTTACTAATGGTTTTCTTTGAGACTGTGGTCCCAGCTCTCTTCAGGTCATTGACCAGGTCCTGCCGTGTAGTTCTGGGCTGATCCCTCACATTCCTCATGATCATTGATGCCCCACGAGGTGAGATCTTGCATGGTGCCCCAGACAGAGGGAGATAGACCGTCATCTTGAACTTCTTCCATTTTCTAATAATTGAGCCAACAGTTGTTGCCTTCTCACCAAGCTGCTTGCCTATTGTCCTGTAGCCCATTCCAGCCTTGTGCAGGTCTACAATGTTATCCCTGATGTCCTTACACAGCTCTCTGGTCTTGGCCATTGTGGAGAGGTTGGAGTCTGTTTGATTGAGTGTGTGGACAGGTGTCTTTTATACAGGTAACGAGTTCACACAGGTGCAGTTAATACAGGTAATGAGTGGAGATCAGGAGGGCTTCTTAAAGAAAAACTAACAGGTCTGTGAGAGCCGGAATTCTTACTGTTTGGTAGGTGATCAAATACTTATGTCATGCAATAAAATGCAAATTAATTATTTAAAAATCATACAATGTGATTTTCTGGATTTTTGTTTTAGATTCCGTCTCTCACAGTTGAAGTGTACCTATGATAGAAATTACAGACCTCTACATGCTTTGTAAGTAGGAAAACCTGCAAAATCGGCAGTGTATCAAATACTTGTTCTCCCCACTGTATATCCATCCTGCCCTGCCTCTCTAAAGTCTTCAAAAGCCAAGTTAACAAACAGATCACTGACCACTTTGAATCCCAACGTACCTTCTCTGCTATGCAATCTGGTTTCCGAGCTGGTCATGGGTGCACCTCAGCCACGCTCAAGGTCCTAAACGATATCATAACCGCCATTGATAAAAGACAGTACTGTGCAGCCGTCTTCATCGACCTGGCCAAGGCTTTTGACTCGTCAATCACCGTATTCTTATCGGCAGACTCAATATCCTTGGTTTCTCAAATGACTGCCTCGCCTGGTTCACCAACTACTTCTCAGATAGAGTTTAGTGTGTCAAATTGGAGGGCCTGTTGTGGCAGTCTCTATGGGGGTGCCACAGGGTTCAATTCTCGGGCCGACTCTATTCTCTGTATATATCAATGATCGCTCTTGCTGCTGGTGACTCTATGATCCACCACTATGCAGACGACACCATTCTGTATACATATGGCCCTTCATTGGACACTGTTAACAAACCTCCAAACAAGCTTCAACGCCATACACTACTCTGGACGGGTCTGACTTAGAATATGTGGACACCTACAAATACCTAGGTGTCTGGTTAGACTATAAACTCTCCTTCCAGACTCACATTAAGCATCTCCAATCCAAAATTAAATCTAGAATCGGCTTCCTATTTCGCAACAAAGCCTCCTTCACTCATGCTGCCAAACATGCCCTTGTAAAAATTACTATCCTACCGATCCTTGATTTCGGTGATGTCATTTACAAAATAGCCTCTTAACACTCTCCTCAGCAAATTGGATGTAGTCTATCACAGTGCCATCCGTTTTGTTACCAAAGCCCCATATACTACCCACCACTGCGACCTGTATGCTCTCATTGGCTGGCCCTCACTACATATTCGTCGCCAAACCCTCTGGTTCCAGGTCATCTAAGTCCTTGCTAGGTAAATCTCCACATTATCTTAGCTCACTGGTCACCATAGCAACACCCACCTGTAGCATGCGCTCCAGCAGGTATATTTCACTGGTCATCCCCAAAGCCAACACCTCCTTTGGCCTCCATTCCTTCCAGTTCTCTGCTGCCAATGACTGGAACGAATTGCAAAAACCACTGAAGCTGGAGACTACCATCTCCCTCAATAACTTTAAGCATCAGCTGTCAGAGCTGCTTATCGATCACTGTACCTGTATACAGCCCTTCTGTAAATAGCCCACCCTACTACCTCATCCCCACACTGTTATTTTTGCTCATTCGCACCCCAGTATCTCTGCCGGCACCAAAGGCATATTTGCACATCATCATCTGCACATCTATCAGTCCAGTGTTAATTCTAAATTATAACTATTTCACCACTATGGCCTATTTATTGCCTTACCTTCCTAATCTTACTACATTTTCACACTCTGTACATAGAGTTTCTATTGTGTTATTGACTGTACTTTTGTTTATCCCAACTCTGTGTTTTTTGTTTGTTTGTTTTTTTGTTGCATTGCTTTGCTTTGTCTTGGCCAGGTCGCAGTTGTAAATGAGAACTAGTTCTCAACTGGCCTACCTGGTTAAATAAAGGTGAAATTTAAAAAAATCACTCAGGACTTATTCATTCAGCACTCATTCATTCAGGACTGTATCTACATATTAATGTACAGTTGTTATATCATATCACGTGCAATGTTGTAAGTAATTCTTGGACGGAACTTACGTAGTCATTCACTCAGGAATGCATATTAGTCTCCTGTCAGTTGTATCTTTTTTCATTGCATTTAGTATATCGAATGTGCAATACGTGCAGTTATCTGTAATTAACCCTGTACTAAGGAATGTATTTTAAGGGAATTATTATTATTACCCTAAATTATATCATACACACATTTAGCTATTTAAGTATCTTTCTCTGCCATCAACCTGTATAGTATAGTTAACCATGCAAATATTTATATATCAACTTGCAATAATTGTATCATTTTTTCACCTAACACTCTATAAAAATGTATGGTGTACATATTCAGTAATTCACTCATACTATGCAATCAATGCCTTTTTATAGATTTTTGCACTCCAGACTTCTTGTATTTTTATACTGCCACACTATGTATCTTGTGTATTTCGTTCTGGCATTTTGCACCTGACCTGCGTTTTTCGTAGCTGCTTGAAAAAGAAATGTTCTATCTATCTATCTATCTATCTATCTATCTATCTATCTATCTATAGTGGGTGAAATAAGTATTGAACACGTCACCATTTTTCTCAGTAAATATATTTCCAAAGGTGCTTTTGACATGACATTTTCACCAGATGTTGGTAACAACCCAAGTAATCCATACATACAAAGAAACCAAAACAAATAAGTTCAGAAATGAAGTTATGTGTAATATTGTGAAATGACACAGGGAAAAAGTTTAGAAAATTTGGTAAATTTGAATGGGCAAATTTACCGAGACATTCTTGACAAAACTCTGCTGCCATCTACCAGGATGATGAAGATGAAACGAGGGTGGACATTTCAGCAAGACAATGATCCCAAACACACAGCCAAGGAAACTCTCAATTGGTTTCAAAGAAAGAAAATAAAGCTGCTAGAATGGCCCAGCCAATCACCTGACTTAAATCCCATTGAAAATCTATGGAAAGAACTGAAGATCAAGATTCATAGAAGAGGCCCACGGAACCTTCAAGATTTGAAGACTGTTTGTGTGGAAGAATGGGCCAAAATCACACCAGAGCAATGCATGCTACTAGTTTCTCCATACAGGAGGTGTCTTGAAGCTGTCATTACCAACAAAGGCTTTAGTACAAAGTATTAAATAAATATCAGTAAGTGTGTTCAATACTTTTTCCCTGTGTCATTTCACATTATTACACATAACTTAATTTCTGAACTTATTTGTTTTGGTTTCTTTGTATGTATGGATTACTTGGGTTGTTACCAACATCTGGTGAAAATGTCATGTCAATAGCACCTTTGGAAATATATTTACTGAGAAAAATGGTGACGTGTTCAATACTTATTTCACCCGCTGTATATGGGGTATTGTGTGTAGGCCAGTGAAAAAATCTCACTTGAATCCATTTTCAATTCAGGCCATAACACATCAAATTTGGGGAAAAGTCATGGTGTGAATATTTTCTGAAGGCACTGTATAATATTATTTGCGTGTAGAACTTCAGTAGAATGACTCTTAAAAACCCCACATTAGTTCAACAACTGCATAGTTAGTGCCCCTGTTTTAAAGACAATACTTACTGGTGTTAATCTGATCTTCAGGCTCCTCCTCCATTCCTTCCTCATCCTCTTTCACTCCCAAAACATTTTCCTCCTTTACTTTTATTGAAATAGCCTCCTCTTCCTCTTTCACTCTAAAAGGTTTTTCCTCTTCTTTCATTATAATATCATCTTCTTCTTTCAATGTTATAGCCTCATCTTCCTCCTTTTTTATTCTGAAAGCTTCTACCTCTTCTTCTTCCACTGTAACAGCTTCTATCCCCTCTTCCTCTTTCAGTCCAAAAGGTTCTTTCTCTTCAACATTTTCCTCTTCCTTGACTGTAATCTCCTCCTCTTCCTCCTTTTTCATTCTAAAAACGTCTTCCTCTCCTTTCATTGTATTATACTCTTCTTCTTTTGCGACAATGTTCAGCCCCAGAGTTTCTTTCTCCATACAGCAGACCTCTTCTTCTTCAGCAGGAGGAGAGTATCTTGGTGAGCTCATGGTCGGTGATGTTAACTAGCTAGCATTAGCGACTAGCTTAAACTTAGTATCAATTTAACAAATGTTCTAATTTAATTTAGTTAGCTAATCAAGTTCAATTTAACCAGTTGAAACCTAAACATATTTATGTTGAAAACACTGAGATTAATATACACAAGATCGGTCTAAAGAGCTTCAATGTTTCGGTTTTATGTTTCCTACCGAGGCGGTTGAATTAGTAGCCTGTTGGAGAAACATTCCCTCGCGTCCACTAGATTATACGTCACGCAAGAAGCATCACCTGAAAGACTCACATCAAATCAAACTTTATTTGTCACATGCGCCGAGTACAACAGGTGTAGACCTTACCGTGAAATGCTTACTTACAGCCCTTAACTAACAATGCAGTTAAAAAAATATTAAAAATAAATACAATTATAAAAAGTAACACAATAAAATAACAATATACAGGGGGTACCGGTACAGAGTCATTGTGCAGGGGTACAGGTTAGTATCAAGGCTATATACAGGGGGTACCGGTACAGAGTCATTGTCAGGGGTACAGGTTAGTATCAAGGCTATATACAGGGGGTACCGGTACAGAGTCATTGTGCAGGGGTACAGGTTAGTATCAAGGCTATATACAGGGGGTACCGGTACAGAGTCATTGTCAGGGGTACAGGTTAGTATCAAGGCTATATACAGGGGGTACCGGTACAGAGTCAATGTGCAGGGGTACAGGTTAGTATCAAGGCTATATACAGGGGGTACCGGTACAGAGTCATTGTCAGGGGTACAAGGTAGTATCAAGGCTATATACAGGGGGTACCGGTACAGAGTCATTGTCAGGGGTACAAGGTAGTATCAAGGCTATATACAGGGGGTAACGGTACAGAGTCATTGTCAGGGGTACAAGGTAGTATCAAGGCTATATACAGGGGGTAACGGTACAGAGTCATTGTGCAGGGGTACAAGGTAGTTGAGGTAATTGAGGTAATATGTACATAGGTAGGGGTAAAAGTTACTAGGCAATTAGGATAGATAATAAACAGAGTAGCAGCAGCGTATGTGAAGAGTGGGAGAGAGTGTTTATGTGTGAGTGTGTGTGGCGTCAATATGCTTGTGTGTGTGTTGGAGTGTCAGTGTATTTTGTGTGAGTGTGTTAGTAGAGTCTAGGCAGGATTATACTTTCCTCCAGGGCTGACCTGCCCATTAGGCAGGATTATACTTTCCTCCAGGGCTGACCTGCCTATTAGGCAGGATTATACTTTCCTCCAGGGCTGACCTGCCCATTAGGCAGGATTATACTTTCCTCCAGGGCTGACCTGCCTATTAGGCAGGATTATACTTTCCTCCAGGGCTGACCTGCCCATTAGGCAGGATTATACTTTCCTCCAGGGCTGACCTGCCCATTAGTCTCCATTGGACAGTTTAGATTGAGGTTAAGGAAGGTGATATGTGAAAGTTGTGTTAGCTTTGAATAATCTTGTTGTATTTATTGTATTAATATGATCTTACATTATGTTGTATTAAATTGTGTAAATGAGACCTGCTCTCAATGGTGACCCACCCTGTATAAAAGTTAAAATACAAATAGTAATAAATAATAATAAAGATCAAAGCTGAATCAATGTTCATAATAATATAATTCCATGTAATAATAGTATCCTACATTTGTGCTCAGCCACACTTCTTCTTCTAATCTTACCAGTGAAACGTCCAATATGCATTTAGGTTTCTTTGTTAACAACAGCTGGTGCCGATCTCTAATGTTAAAGAAGTTAGAATACCTCATGATAAGCTGAAGACGACACTATTTACCCAGAGAGTTTTCACCTGAACACCTGAACACCTGCTGAACACCTACTGAACAAACATAGAAACACAACATGAAACTATTTCAAATATTTTATTGAGTTACAGTTCATATAGATAGATAGATAGATAGATAGATAGATAGATAGATAGATAGATAGATAGATAGATAGATAGATAGATAGATAGATAGATAGATAGATAGATAGATAGATACTTTATTGATCCCCGAGGGGGAAATTTCTTTGTCAAGCAGCTACAACAAAACACAGGGCAGGTGCAAAATGCCACAACGAAAATACACAAAAGACAGATACATGATGCATAGAGCGGCAGTATGAAAAAGTATAGAAATACAAGATATCTGGAGTGCAAAAAAAAAAAAAGCTATAAAAAGACATTGCATAGTATGGGTGGTTGGCTGAATGAAGGAAATATAATCAGAAGGAAATCAGAAAATTGAAATAAATACATTAGGCCCTAATCGATGGTTCAGTTTTTGTAGCTGTCTATTTACCACCACAAACCAATGTTGGCACCAGGACCGCGGCGCTCCTGATTCTAATGAAAGTGAAATCCCTTTTAGTCCATATTTCCCAGCATGTCTCCTGGTCAACCAGCAGCAACAACTCTAGACCACCTTTACTCCACACACAGAAACTCATACAAAGCCCTTCCCACCCTCCCTTTGGCAAATCTGACCACAACTCAATCCTCCTGACTTTCCAAAGGCACATGAAGTTACCTTTTAAAACAGTTCAATTCTGCAGTTTTTATGTTTGCTGCTAAAGTGGTTTACAAACTCATTCATGTCTAATGACTCAAGACTCCAAGACGGCTCAACCGGTCATCGCCCACACAATGGCTATTTTGCAAAGCCTGAAATGTTAATGGAATAACTCCTTAAATGGTTTCAGAAACAGCACAAACTCGAAGGGTGGTCATACGCTGCATTCCATTTTAAGCTTTCCTCTCTAAAAGCCTCTTAGTTTGATACAACTCGTGTTTCACATCTTCAGTACTTGATTAAAGAATCTCAGCAAATGAAAACAGGGGGTTCTCATCCAAAATCCTGCTGCTTTCTGGGTGAAGCGCTTGGATACCTCATTATTGTGCCGTTGGGTTTGGAAAAGCGCTTCTCTAGTTCCCCTGTCATAGAGTCAAGGACTGGATAGAATATTCTTACTCTAAGTCACCTTGCACACTTCTTCGTTCTCCAGTTGGAGAAGTGTTTACAGATCCGTGAAGCTTACTGTTGGTCTTTTGTAGTTGTTTTTTCATTGTTTCCAAGCTGACATTACATTTCGGTGCAGTGTCTACCACCTCTTTCCACAGGTCCTCAAAAAAAGCCTCATTCCTGTACTGTTTAAATGTGTCTAGTAGAGCTTCCACAAGGTCCACAGCGGCTGCCAAGTCCAAAGAAGGAGACTGCAGCATGTCAGACAAGAATTTAGACTGGCCCAGCACTTTTCTGAAGGTCACCAAAAGAATTTAGACTGGCCCAGCACTGTTCTGAAGGTCACCAGAAGAATTTAGACTGGCCCAGCACTGTTCTGAAGGTCACCAGAAGAATTTAGACTGGCCCAGCACTGTTCTGAAGGTCACCAGAAGAATTTAGACTGGCCCAGCACTGTTCTGAAGGTCACCAGAAGAATTTAGACTGGCCCAGCACTGTTCTGAAGGTCACCAGAAGAATTTAGACTGGCCCAGCACTGTTCTGAAGGTCACCAGAAGAATTTAGACTGGCCCAGCACTGTTCTGAAGGTCACCAGAAGAATTTAGATCTTTCATTTCATCAGTAAGAATATCAGGTGCTCTGTTTCCATAGAGAAGCATAGGTACATCATCTTTATATATGTCCCATTAAGTAATCTGTGAGCACAATGCCATTGAAGTAGTCACTTTTCTTCTCCTACTACTTCTATGAGTTGGCAAACAAACTGAAAGGATGCATACTGCCACCTAGAGTGCGTTGTTTGAACAGTTATAACGTCAAGGTTAGTGATTTACTTTAGCCTGCAGTTATTGAACGTTTGTTAATGAATTGGCTGATCCCTTCTGATGGCCAAATAAAACCAGCCGTGGGCCAAATTCAGCTTGCGGGGCGCCAGTTGGGCAACCCTGCCATAGGAAGTCCCACCCAGTTGACTACTTTAAAATGGTGGAAGCCCTCAACAGCAATGTCCATAATGTGTTTTATCCATCTAGAGTCCTATATCTAAATTTCTCATCTCTCCTCCCCATTTTATATTTAGATAATTTAGTCGTCTGTGTTTAGCTCACATCATATAATGTAATGCATGAAGGTGGCTGTAAAAGAATAAAGCAAATTTAGACATTAATAAATACATTTCTTTAGCTTCCTAAATAATTTTTACAATGGTGGGGGAGTACCAAAATGGAGGCGCAGTGGCTTCAAAACAGCGCCCCCTGCCAGTCATCTAGTGTATATTTAAATCATTGGTACCAAAATGGAGGCGCAGTGGCTTCAAAACAGCGCCCCCTGCCAGTCATCTAGTGTATATTTAAATCATTGGTACCAAAATGGAGGCGCGGTGGCTTCAAAACAGCGCCCCCTGTCAGTCATCTAGTGTATATTTAAATCATTGGTACCAAAATGGAGGCGCAGTGGCTTCAAAACAGCGCCCCCTGCCAGTCATCTAGTGTATATTTAAATCATTGGTACCAAAATGGAGGCGCAGTGGCTTCAAAACAGCGCCCCCTGCCAGTCATCTAGTGTATATTTAAATCATTGGTAGCAAAATGGAGGCGCGGTGGCTTCAAAACAGCGCCCCCTGCCAGTCATCTAGTGTATATATAAATCGCTGGTGTTGGAGAACATTCCACGCTCTGTGTTCTGCTACCCAGGTCTGGTGTTGGAGATCATTCCACGCTCTGTGTTCTGCTACCCAGGTCTGGTGTTGGAGATCATTCCACGCTCTGTGTTCTGCTACCCAGGTCTGGTGTTGGAGATCATTCCACGCTCTGTGTTCTGCTACCCAGGTCTGGTGTTGGAGATCATTCCACTCTCTATGTTCTGCTACCCAGGTCTGGTGTTGGAGATCATTCCACACTCTGTGGATCTCCTGTGTGTATTTTCTGATGTTTAATGAGATCTCTTAAATCAGAGTATCTCTTCTCACATTGATCACAGCTATAAGGCTTCTCTCCTGTATGAGTTCTCTGGTGTGATTTAAGGTTGGTTGACTGAGTAAAACTCTTCCCACACTGATCACAGCTATAGGGCTTCTGTCCTGTGTGAGTTCTCTGGTGCGAAATCAGGTTGTTTGACTGAGCAAAACTCTTCCCACATTGATAACAGCTATAAGGTTGCTCTCCTGTGTGAGTTCTCTGGTGAAGTAGTAGTCCCCTTGAGGTGGTTAAGCTCATTCCACAGTCAGAGCAGTGGTAATGCTTCTCTCCAGTGTGTATTCTCTGGTGTGCAGTCAGGTTAGCGGAGGTAGCAAAACACTTCCCACATTGATCACAGTCATAGGTTTTCTCTCCTGTGTGAATTCTCAGGTGTGATTTCAAAGAATGTGATCTGGAGAAACTCATGCCACACTGAGAGCAGCTATAAGGTTTCTCTCCTGTATGGATTCTCTGGTGTATTTTAAGTTCTGATGAAGAGGTGCATCTCTTCCCACATTGATCACAGTTGTAAAGCTTCTCACCTGTGTGAATTCTCAGGTGTAATTTTAGTGAATCTGATCTTGAATAAGTCTTTCCACATTCAGAGCAGGAGTGCGATTTCTTCCCTGTAAGTGTCCGCTGGTGTTTCTTGAGGTGTTCTGATCTGGAGAGACTCTTCTCTGCCTCGTCAGCATCAGGATGTTGTTGAGGCTCCCCAGAGGATCCACGATAGTCATGTCTCTCTCCTGTGTGAACGACAAAGTCAGACAGTCAATGGAGTGAATGTTTAAATGTCTTCGAAGTATGTTTTTGGTTAGTTTTCAGTGGCAGGTAGATTGTTTTACTAGCCATGTTACTTGATTACATCTAAAACACAGAGTGGCCTTTTATTGTCCCCAGCACAAGGTGCACCTGTGTAATGATCACAGCTGTTTAATCAGCTTCTTGATATGCCTCACCTGTCAGGTGGATAAATGCACACTAACAGGGATGTAAACACATTTGTGCACAAACATTTAAGCCTTTTGTCCGTATGGAACATTTCTGGGATCTTTTATATCAGCTCATGAAACATGGGACCAACACTTCACATTGCATTTATATTTTTATTCAGTGTAGATTGGATACAAAGCCTCCACTTGTGTTCTGGCTACTTAACAACTCAGTGAGTGGTTCACTCCATGGGAATCCATAAGTGTGCATAGTGGTTCTTAACTGCATAGAATGACGAACCAGGTAAATAATTTTTTTAGGTCATGAAAGGATAGTACACGTTAATCAGTACACGAATTCCTTGTTCAGACCATTGTTGAAAAATAATGTTTCCCTCCCAAAGGTGGGGAGCTATGTTTCACGTTGCGTTTATATTTTTTGTTCAGTATACATGGTTATCAAAACGTTACGCCAGGGTAAGCCTACATTAAACACAGGCCTTATTTTACGTGTTTCTAAAATCCCCGATGGGAAAAATGAATGGAACCATTTCCCTGTTTGACCTCTAGGTTTTATGGGTATTATGACTCATACTGTGGTACTTAATAGTCTGATAATGAAGATGTACACAGGTGAAGACCAATGATGTAGATAAACCTTGGATGACTGACAGGGGGCGCTGTATTGAAGCCAACGCGCAGCCATCTTGGTACTCCTCCATTGTAAAAAATGATTTTGGAAGCTATAGAAATGTATTTATTATTTCTACACCTTTTACTGTGGGGCTCAATTACTACTAAAGGCAATGGTCATGTCAGTCATAACATGGCTAATAGGCTAGCGCACGTGTCCAACACAAGGCGCACGGGCCGAATACGACACGCAAGCAAGTAGAAATGAGTCAACAGTTGATTCATCTGCTTTATGAAACGACAACCTGATGAGCTCGCATCGTCCCGTTTACAGCGCGCAGCGGAGGGAAAATGTACACAGTCCTAGGCTTCAGGTTTTAAAGCTTCACAATGAATAACCCAAAAACAAAACTTACACCATGCAAAGGAGAAACATGTAGGTCTATTACAGCAACATCTGAGCAGTAGTCTAGACTCAACTACAAGACATTTTGAGTGCACCATACAGTAATGCTGTGTTCAATCGCACCGGTGAAACGTTACAACAACCAACAACTTATGGAGTTCTAAATTACTTGTTGATTAGGTTTGCAGCCTATTATGCACATCTGCAACCATAACAGCAAAGGCTGGACAGATATTAGGATATTTATCTCTTCTGTTATAATATATACAGCACCTTTGTATATAAAAGGACATTATAAAGGGCCATATGCTTTCTAATAAATCAGTGGCCAGTTTGGGCCGGTTGTCGTCACGTTCTACTGTAACAACAACAAACATAATAGTCTATGTTCAGCAAATGAGTTATTTGATCAAAATGGCCCTTGTTCTGATTGAGATAAACACACACTGCCTTAAAGCCACTCTGTAAGATGTCAATTATCAGTGGACCAACAATGTCAACTATAGAGAGAATGCATCACTTAATTACCTGTAGTGCTGGAGGAGTTACACACCCAGATATCACTTAATTACCTGTAGTGCTGGAGGAGTTACACACCCAGATATCACTTAATTACCTGTAGTGCTGGAGGAGTTACACACCCAGATATCACTTAATTACCTGTAGTGCTGGAGGAGTTACACACCCAGATATCACTTAATTACCTGTAGTGCTGGAGGAATGACGCACCCAGATATCACTTAATTATCTGTAGTGCTGGAGGAATGACACACCCAGATATCACTTAATTACCTGTAGTGCTGGAGGAATGACACACCCAGATATCACTTAATTACCTGTAGTGCTGGAGGAATGACTCACCCAGATAAACAAACACACAGTCAGAGTTTAAAAAAGGACCATTTAAACACATTTCTAATAAAAACATACAAATATATGTTTGAGTATACTGAGTACAATTCAATCTCATATGGTATAAACAAGTAAACACATTCTCAGTCAACAACATATGACAATGGGAGCACTGTGTATGTTCTCTGATTAATTTTAAGCCAATGTGATGTGAAATATCAGTTCAAACACTAGGAGTAGTAATTAAGTCAATGTGATGTGAAATATCAGTTTACACATTAGGATAAGTAATTAAGTCAATGTGATGTGAAATATCAGTTTACACACTAGAAGAAGTAATTAAGTCAATGTGATGGCTTCTCTCCTGTATGGATTCTCAGATGACTTTTAAGTGACCGTGATGAGGAATAGGTCTTCCCACAGTCTGAGCATTGGTAAGGCTTCTCCCCTGTGTGTATTCTCTCATGCACTTTCAGGTGTCCTAACTGGGTAAAACTCTTTCCACACTGGGAGCAGCAATGAGGCTTATCACCCGTGTGTGTCCTCTCATGTCTTTTCATGTTCCCTAACTCTGTAAAACCCTTTCCACACTGGGAGCAGTGGAAAGGCTTCTCTCCCGAGTGTATTCTTTTATGTTTTTTCAGGTTCCCTAACCTTGTAAAACCCTTTTCACACAAGGAGCATAGGAAAGTCTTATCACCTGTGTGTATCCTCTCATGTCTTTTCAAGCTTGCTAACAAGGAAAAACTATTTCCACACTGGGAGCATTGGAAAAGCGTATCTCTTGTGTGTGTCCTCTCATGTCTTTTCAGGCTTGCTAACAAGGAAAAACTCTTTCTACACTGGGAGCATTGGAAAGGCTTCTCCCCTGTGTGTAATCTCTTATGCACTTTCAGGTGCCCCAACTCTGTAAAACCCTTTCCACACAGGGAACATTGGAAAGGCTTCTCTCCTGTGTGTAATCTCTTATGCACTTTCAGGGACCCTAACCGGGTAAAACTCTTTCCACACTGGGAGCAGTGGTGTGGTCTTGATGGTTTGGGTGTCTCTGGCTCTGGTTCCTCTGACTCTGGTCTTTCTCCTGCCAAAGACAGAGTGTTTATATAAATAGAGAGACCTGAATGAAACCTCCACATGACAAAACTGACTTCCAATGAGGTTTAGTCAAAATCAGAGCCAGTTTTCAAACATTAAAACGAATGTAGAGCTCCTTGCGGTCCTGTGTGGCTCAGTCGGTAGAACATGGCACTAGAACGCCACAGGTCCTGAGTTTGACGTGGCTCAGTCGGTAGAACATGGCACTAGAACGCCACAGGTCCTGAGTTTGATTCCCATTGGGGCCACCTATATGTAAAAGGTTATGCACGGATGACTGTAAATCGCTTTGGATAAAAGCGTCTGCTAAATGGCATATATACAGAATATTAGCTAGAATCTTGTTCTCATGGAATGTCATGTTTTTAGGCTGAGCAGAGCACTATAATACTAGATATTGAGGACTACAGAATTTCAATCAATGTCTTGGTATGTAAACACATCTTACACTGTGGCTTTAAAGGGATACTGCGAAATATTTAGACATTAATTGCTAATAGTGAAGAAGCCGGATGTGGAGGTCCTGGGTTGGTGTGGTTACATGTGGTCTGCGGTTGTGAGGCCGGTTGAACGTACTGCCAAATTCTCAAAAACTAGGTTGGAGGCAGCTTACGGTAGAGAAATTATTATTAAATTATCTGGCAACAGCTCTGGTGGACATTCCTCAAAACTTGAGATGTCTGTTGCATTGTGTTGTGTGACAAAACTGCACATTATAAAGGGGCCATTTATTGTCCCCAGCACAAGGTGCACCTATGTAATAATCATGCTGTTTAATCAGCTTATTGATATGCCACACCTGTCAGGTGGAAGGATTATCTTGGCAAAGGAGAGATGCTCACTAACAGGGATGTAAACACATTAGTGCACAACATATGAGTTAAATACGCTATTTGTGCGTATGGAACATTTCTGGGACTTTTTATTTCAGCTCATGAAACAAGTTGCATTTATATAATTGTTCAGTATACTTTGTATCCTCATTGACTCTAGTGTTTCCTTTATTTGACAGTTACCTGTATATTGTACTTTGTATCCTCATTGACTCTAGTGTTTCCTTTATTTGACAGTTACCTGTATATTGTACTTTGTATCCTCATTGACTCTAGTGTTTCCTTTATTTGACAGTTACCTGTATATTGTACTTTGTATCCTCATTGACTCTAGTGTTTCCTTTATTTGACAGTTACCTGTATATTGTACTTTGTATCCTCATTGACTCTAGTGTTTCCTTTATTTGACAGTTACCTGTATATTGTACTTTGTATCCTCATTGACTCTAGTGTTTCCTTTATTTACGAAAAACACAGGGCAGGTGCAAAATGCCAGAACGAAAATACACAAAAGACAGATACACGATACATGATACATAGTGCGGCAATATGAAAAAGTATCAAAATACAAGAAGTTTTGAGTATTATTTTATACTAATACAATTGCTCAGAGAAAGAGCTTTTGTTTGTGGTTCTGCATCACAATTTCAGAGAGGGATCTCTGCTAGTTTTAAAGTTATGTCCCATTTTATACAGAGAAACTGGCATAGTTAGACATGTAACCAATCACAGCCCTCATTTTACTTTAATCATTGCACATCCTGCAAATCACCAGCAGAGGGCGACCATTTTGAATCCATTTTCACATTCACTCCATTGGAGGCCACGGGGATGGCACAGTCCACTCTAAGACGCTACTGAAATTGTATATGATTATATTATGTAAAAATAATGGTGCAACACTCAAATCCAATATTATTCCATAACAAATGCGCATTCTCCCACTTTGGATATGGTCGCTGTCCGCGGTTCTGGAACAATCTTCAGTCACCGTAGAACTGGTGCCTTTCCCGATGTTGCTATGTGCAGAATAGCAGAATGAACCAGCAGATTGGGACTGAGAACAATGCGGCGGAGGCAGCAGCAGCAGAGACGAGGAAGCAGCCCTATTTGGACGGGATGTGTTTAACTGGGGATGGTCAGGTAATGTAATTATGTTCACCACATCGGTCATTTTAGTCCCGTCTGAATCTGCCATATCAGTCATATGAACATGGCAGGAGAGTAACAATTCCAGACAGAATAACCTACTGTTTTTGGGCAAACTCCAATGTTTTCCGATAATACTAGTCCTGGGTGAATCGACATCCCTGTCTTTTGAGAGAAATGTCTAAGGAATGTCTAATGATTAAGGCAGCAAGCCGCACCTCTCTGATTCAGAGGGGTTGGGTTAAATGCGGAAGACACATTTCAGTTGAATGCATTCAGTTGATCAATCAATGGTAGGTCAACTGACTAGTATCCCCTCTTTCCCCTATAGGGAAGGTAGGTCATGGCAGGTCAACTGACTAGTATCCCCTCTTTCCCCTATAGGGAAGGTAGGTCATGGTAGGTCAACTGACTAGTATCCCCTCTTTCCCCTATAGGGAAGGTAGGTCAACTGACTAGTATCCCCTCTTTCCCCTATAGGGAAGGTAGGTCATGGTAGGTCAACTGACTAGTATCCCCTCTTTCCCCTATAGAGAAGGTAGGTCATGGTAGGTCAACTGACTAGTATCCCCTCTTTCCCCTATAGAGAAGGTAGGTCATGGTAGGTCAACTGACTAGTATCCCCTCTTTCCCCTATAGGGAAGGTAGGTCAACTGACTAGTATCCCCTCTTTCCCCTATAGGGAAGGTAGGTCAACTAACTAGTATCCCCTCTTTCCCCTATAAAGGAAGGTAGGTCAACTGACTAGTATCCCCTCTTTCCCCTATAAAGGAAGGTAGGTCAACTGACTAGTATCCCCTCTTTCCCCTATAAAGGAAGGTAGGTCAACTGACTAGTATCCCCTCTTTCCCCTATAGGGAAGGTAGGTCAACTGACTAGTATCCCCTCTTTCCCCTATAAAGGAAGGTAGGTAAACTAAACTAAAGTAGCGGGCAGAAAAATAACACGTGCTGCTAAACTAACGTAGTGGGCGTATAAATAACACGATATGCTGCTAAACTAACGTAGCGGGCGTAAAAATAACACGATATGCTGCTAAACTAACGTAGCGGGCGTAAAAATAACACGATATGCTGCTAAACTAACGTAGCGGGCGTAAAAACAACACGATATGCTGCTAAACTAACGTAGCGGGCGTAAAAATAACACGATATGCTGCTAAACTAACGTAGCGGGCGTAAAAACAACACGATATGCTGCTAAACTAACGTAGCGGGCGTAAAAACAACACGATGTCATGCTAAACTAACGTAGCGGGCGTAAAAACAACACGATATGCTGCTAAACTAACGTAGCGGGCGTAAAAACAACACGACGTGCTGCTAACAAGGTAAATCCGGGGGCGCAGACGAAGACACAAAACAACTCATGATTCCACTCATTCGCAATCAGAACTCGGATCAAGAATATTAAACGTTGTGAGCATTGATCAAAGCTAGGAACGCAATAATAGGTCAACGCTAATTAACAAAATAAAACGTTTTGTAAACGTTATTTCACAAATAAAAAGGTGCATAAACGGAGTTTGCATGCGTTTACCCTCCACTACGTCCCTGGTTTTAAATGTAATGGCTGGACTCCGTCTGCGTTGCTCGCTTTAACCAGGACAAACAGACAGGTGTGAAACAGACAGGTGTGAAACAGACAGGTGTGAAACAGACAGGTGTGAAACAGACAGGTGTGAAACAGACAGGTGTCCACGCAAAGTGAGAATGCAACATGGGCACCGCTCTGTAAGGGGCGACCCTTTAAGAACAACTGACTACCGACTATGGACATGGATATTCATTCCGACGTGTAACACATGCTGACAAACAGCTACAGATTTGGTTGTGAGTTATCTCCAACGCATTCGCTATGGAATTGCCAGCTATGGAATTGCATGTACCAATCACAGATTACCCCGAACAATTCATACAGTACTGAACAACATATTAAAATGTAGAACTTCAGTAGAATGACTCTTTAAAAATCCCACATTAGTTCAACGACTGCATAGTTAGTGCCCCTGTTTTAAACCAATACTTACTGGTGTTAATCTGATCTTCGGGCTCCTCCTCCTCTCCTTCCTCTTCTTTCAATGTGACATCCTCCTCTTTCATTCTGAAAGGTTCTATCTCCTCTTCTTCCACTGTGACAGTCTCTATCCCCTCTTCCTCTTTCACTCTAAAAGGATCTTTCTCTTCTTTCACAATAATATCCTCATTCAATGTGAGAGCCTCCTCTTCCTCCTTTATCATTCTGAAAGCTTCTTCCTCTCCTTTCACTGTAATATCCTCCTCTTCTTCTTTTACGACAATGTTCAGCCCCAGAGCCTCTTTCTCCGTCCAGCAGACCTCCTCTTCTTTAGCAGGAGAGTAGTTTAGTGAACTCATGGTCGGGGATGTTAGTTAGCGACTATCCTAGTGCAAGGCTCAGTAATAACCTTAACACGTTTGCAAATTATGTTCATTTAAACAGTAGATATTTAAACAAAATTGTGTTTAAAACACAGATTAATATACACAAAAATTGCAAAAGAAGCATCAATATTTCGTTTTATGTTGGCTAGCGAGGTGGTTGAATCAGTAACTGTGTTGTTGTTGAAGAAGTCCCGTCCACTAGATTATACGTCACGCAAGAATTATCAACTGAGACTCACATCGCCACCTGCTGACTGGAGGGGGTAACGCAGTTGAGAATAATATGAACTACACTGTTTATTCTGACATGAATCATTGCAAAACAACAGATCTAATGTTTTCTCTTACTTCTTACCAGTACTTTTCTCTATGCAATGACATCATTTTTATTTAATTTAATATCTTATGATGTTCTTGTCTATAATTGTTCTGTAAACTGTCATGTGCATTAAAAAAAAACGCATTTACCCAAAATGCATGTACCAGTCACAGATTGGCCTTTTTAACAAATCCTAGATTACTGATTAAAACATTAGTTCAACAAGTGCAGAGTTTGTACCTCTGTTTTAAAGACAATACTCACTGGTGTTAATCTTCCTCTCCTACACCCTCCTCTTTGACTCCCAAAACATCATCCTCTTCTTCTTTCAATATGACAGCCTCCTCTTCCTCCCTTATCATTCTGCAAGATGCCGCTCCTTTCACTGTAATATTCGGTAGCACCGCATTTGAATGTTTTTAGTACAGTATAATTACATATGTAATATGCACTAACAAATATTTTGATTAATTGCAATAATTCATAGTTACACTGTAATTACTGTCTGTAGTTGCAGGGATGTATCAATTAATGCTTGTTACGAATGTTAAAGTTTCCGACCGCATCCCAAAGCACCATCTATTGGCCTGTACAAACAGTTAGCCATTTGAAAACCAGACACCTCTGACAACTCTGCAATAAAGGGCTCTGGAGTCTGAAGCCCAATGGCAGAAAACGTGTTCACAAAAGGTTCACATCATAAAATACTTTAAATTGTTAAATCATTTATCAGTGCACTTTAACCATCAATGAAATATTTTTAGACACGTTAATGAAAAGTTACATTTAAAATTGTGAGCTGGTCATTTGTGCTAGCCAAAATGTAAGCCTATAAAGCTTGGTTGAATAATGGCACTTAAAGATGAAGTGTTACTTAATATTTTCCTGATATGAAAAATGTAAAAAGGTTATGCACGGATGACTGTAAATCGCTTTGGATAAAAGCGTCTGCTAAATGGCATATATACAGAATATTAGCTAGAATCTTGTTCTCATGGAATGTCATGTCTTTAGGCTGAGCAGAGCACTATAATACTAGATATTGAGGACTACAGAATTTCAATCAATGTCTTGGTATGTAAACACATCTTACACTGTGGCTTTAAAGGGATACTGCAACATATTTTTAGACACATTAATGAAAAGTTATGTTTAAAATTGTGCGCTAGTCATTCGTGCTTGCCAAAATGCAGTGGCGAAGTGTGACTATTGGAGCTCGGCCCTCAGTTGGGGAAAAATATCTGACGTCATACATATAGAGATAGAGATCTCGGATCGTGTTTACAGAGCATGACTTGACACCTTTCCTTTGCAGACCTACAGTATGTAGGAGAAGCTATTCTTTGATGACAGAGTCAAACGGTCCTGTGAGCCACGCCTCGGCTGTGGCTCACAGAAGCAGCACACGTACACAAACGCTTGGAAGAGCACTTTGGGACGTACTTCCCAATCCGTTTGACTGTGATCCTAGCTCAGTTGACATGCCGATAAGGTAAATCAAACAGCTAGCTGATCGAGCTGTCATGTGACCGAATGCTGCAGACAATGCATTCACAGGTTCTACGGTGGTGTTTTGGTTCCTGGTTCAAAGATAATACCCTGCAGTCTCCCTCTGCATTAAAACTCATGGTACCCTTCACCAGCTCATATCTGTGTGAAGCTGGATTCAGTGCTCTCCTCTGTATTAAAACCAAATATCGATCCAGGTTGAATGTGACAGCAGAGATGAGGCGCACACTGTCGACCACGCCCCCTGACTTTGAGAATCTCCGACGCGACATGCATCAGCCACGCCCATCTCATTAGTGGTGTTAAGACATTGTCTTAGCCCCAAAATAAAGCATGTGATCGTGAGTTGATAAGACAATCAGAAATACTGATAGAATATTTTGCAATTGACCGCAATAGCCCCAAATAAAAAAGTAAACATTGGCTGTTAATTACATAATATTTTTCACATGGTTGGGGTCTCGAGAATTTTCAGATATTAAAATGGGGTCGTGGGTCAAAGTAAGGGGTGGCTTTCCCATAGACATCAATGCGATAGCAGCTGGGTCTGGGCTGCTTAGTTTGACTGTATCTGAACCAGAAAAAAGGAGGGAGTGGGATGTCTCGCTTCCTCTACGGTCTCTGACCATAGAATCCCCTTAAAGCCACACTGTAAGATATCAATCATCATGTCAACAATGGAGAAAATGCATCACATGCAAATAGCACTAGCCTTGTCAGCTCGGGGATTCGATCCAGCAACCTTTCGGATACTGGCCCAATGCCCTAACCACTAGCTTACCTGCCGCCCCTCTTGACTTCTCAACCACCTGGTAGAGTAACACTGTAACTTGATTGTTCTTATTTGAGTTGGTATTAATAGGAATTTAAAGGTTAAATAGTTGTTGAACATGTTTTTCCAGAATAAACAGTTTAAAAAAAATACAAGTGTATGTTGAGTATACTTTCTGCAATTTGATTTCATGTGGCATAAACAAAAACACATTTTCAGTCAAAAATATGAGACAAGGGCGGGAGCACTGTGTGTGTTCTCTCATGGAGTTTAAGTGCATGTGATGTGAAATATGTCTTTTCACACTGGGAGCAGTGGTACGGCATCTTCCCTGTGTGTGTTACCTCATGGTCTGTCAGGTGCCTAAACTGGGTAAATATCATTCCACACTGGGAGCAGCGGAAAAGCTTCCCCCCTGTATGGCTTTTCTCATGTACTTTCAGGTTCCCTAAATTCTTAAATGTCTTTTCACAATGAGAACAGTGAAAAAGCCTCTTTTCTCCTGTGTGAGTTCTTGCATGTGATTCCAGGTTCCCTAACTGGATAAATCTCTTTCCGCACTGAGAGCAGTGATAAGGCTTCTCCCCTGTGTGTATTTTTGTATGTGCTTTCAGGCTCCCTGAATGGGTAAAACTCTTTCCACACAGGGAGCAATGGTACGGCTTCTCTCCTGTATGTGTCCTCCTGTGCGTTTTCAGGTTCCCTAAATGTTTAAAACTCTTTCCACACTGGGAGCAGTGGTGCCGTCCTGCTGGTTTGGACGTCTCTGGGTCTGGTTCCCCTGAAGGACTCTTCCCGCTGTCAGAGTGAGAGTCTGGTCTCTCTCCTGTCAAAGACAGTGTTTAGTTAGACAGACATGTATGAAATCCACATGATGAAACTTCTTATGAAGTCTTTGTATGAGGTTTAAACTAAATCCCTCAGAGCAGAGTGGCTGAAGAGAACTGTATGCTAATAAAACCCCTATTGAACTTGACTATTCTTATGCTTTTATTAACCCTAATGGATACATAGACTAGTCAGTAATGGATACATAGACTAGTCAGTAATGGATACATAGACTAGTCAGTAATGGATACATAGACTAGTCAGTAATGGATACATAGACTAGTCACATTATTGTTATTTGCTACTAGACTTAAAGGGGCCATCTGTAGTTAAAACAACAACAAATTGGTCACCCTGCCACTGTTTGGTATATAGCTGAGGGATGGGGGTTGGAGAAATGTAACCACTTGAACATTATACACACTACATGACCAAAAGTATGCGAACACCTGCTCATCCAACATCTCTTTTCAAAATCATGGGCATTAATATGGAGTTGGTCCCCCCTTTGCTGCTATAACAGCCTCCACTCTTCTGGGAAGGCTTTCCACTAGATGTTGGAACATTGCACCGGGGTACCGTGCCGTCGGCAACATAGATCTGGAACTGTTGGGGTGTTAGGACCTAGTTTAACAATTATGCATCCATCCGTGAGTAACTCTGGTCCGTCAGCACTCATTCACTCAGGACCTATTTATTCATACTGGTCTGTATATACATACTCATGTACAGTTGTTATATCATATCACATGCAATATTGCTAGTAATTCTTGGACCTAACTTACGTAGGCATTCACTCAGGAATGCATATTAGTTTCCTGTCAGTTGCACCTTTTCTCATTGCTTTTAGTATATCGAATGTGCAATACGTGCAGTTGTCTGTAATTAAACCCTGCGCACTAAGGACTGTATTTTAAGGGAACTACTATTATTACCCCAAATGATATCATACACACATTTAGCTATTAAAGTATCTCTTCCTGTCATTTACCTGTACAGTTTATGTAACCATGCAAGTATTCACTTACCTGTAAATATAACTGTATATTTACCTGTACAGCTAATTTAACCATGCAAAATATTCACTTACCTGTTCATTTAACCAGTCTGTCTATTAAGTAAACTATTATTACCCTCGCTCATAACATATGCATTTTTAGCTACTGAAGTATTTCTCTGCCATCGACCTGTATAGTATAGTTAACCATCCAACATCCACCAATGTATAGTGTACATATTCAGCCAACCACCCATACTATGCAATGTCTTTTTATAGCTTTTATTTATTTTTTTGCACTCCAGATATCTTGTATTTCTATACTTTTTCATACTGCCGCTCTATGTATCATGTACCGTGTATCTGTCTTTTGTGTACTTTCGTTGTGGCATTTTGCACCTGCCCTGTGTTTTGTTGTAGCTGCTTGACAATGAAATTTCCCCCCCGGGAATCAATAAAGTACCTATCTATCTGTCTATCTGTCTTGCTGCAGGGATTTGCTTTCATTCAGCCACACAGCATCAGTGATGTTAACAATTCCAAAGATTTTACTGAGTTACAATTCATATCAGAAAACCAGTCAGTATCTGGTGTGGAAAGCACAGTCAGTATCTGATGGTGAGGAAAGCACTTTTAAAGAACAACCAGGTATCATCTACTGACGGGAGGAGGTCAATATCCTTCCAGGATACCCGGGCCAGATCGAAGGAGCTATCTGAGGCATGTTGAGCGGGACTGGGGGCTCTATAGTGGAATAGAACGATAAGGAATAACCTAAACAGCAACAGACAAGGCATATTGAAATAAGGGAGAGGCATAAAACAAACACAGTTAATCAAGAGAGCTAAGTCGGAAGATGGGCCTAGCTCAAGGCTAACTGGCGCAAGCTTTTGGACAGTCGTGTTAGCCAAACAACAGCAGCCACTCTGTTGCAGCTAGCTGATCCGGTGTGATGGTCCTGTGATTTCGGCAGAAATCCGGTGAAGTGGAAGGGAACGCAATCCGATATGCGCAGGGTTGGTAGCGCGCTGTGCAGACTGGCCGATATTGTAAGAACTAAAGCTGGCTGATGCAGGCAGAGCAGTGGTGAGGACTGCTAGCAGTGGCTAGCAATGGCTAGTAGCTAGTTAGAAAGCTAGCTAGCAGGATAGCTTCTGTCGGAGGTTCAATTAAATGATAAAGAAAATAGTAGATCCATTCCATGTTGGGTGAGGCGGGTTGCAGGAAAAGTATATGAGGAATAAGAAAAATATACGGAAAGACAGACTATTTACACGGGACATGAGACAGGACAAAAAAACGAACCAGGTTGTCTGTAGTGACGCATCTAGCATTGAGATGCAGTGTCTTAGACCACTGAACCAGGTTCATTAAGTACCAGTCAAACGTTGACACACCTACTCATTCCAGGGTTTTTCTTTATTTGCACATTTTTTACATTGTAGAATAATAGTGAAGACATCAACATTATGAAATAACACATATGGAATTATGTAGTAACCCCAAAAAAGTGTTAAACAAATCAAAATATATTTGACATTCTTCAAAGTAGCAACCCTTTGCCTTGATGACAGCTTTGCACACTGTTGGCATTCTATCAACCAGCTTCATGAGGTAGTCACCTGAAATGTATTTTAATTAACAGGTGTGCCTTCTTAAAAGTTAAGTTATGGAATTTATTTCCTTCTTAATGCGTTTGAGCCAATCAGTTGTGTTGTGACAAGGTAGGGGTGGTATACAGAAGACAGTCCTATTTGGTAAAAGACCATATTATGGCAAGAACAGCTCAAATAAGCAAAGAGAAACGACAGTCCATCTTTAAGACATGAAGGTCAGTCAATCCGGAACATTTAAAAAACTTAAAGGAAAAGATCAAAATAAGAATTGTCAGTGAAAAACAGTCAGAACAAAGCCTCTATATTCTGTCATGTGATTTCAGGTCCTCTAACACAACACAGCCCATTCAAATAAGAAAAGCTTGATGATGAGTTGGTTATTTGAATCAGCTGTGCTAGAGCAGAAACCAAAACCTGCAGCCAGCCTACAAATCCACTACAATACATGCAGTATGGAAAACACTGGAAAGTCAATACACAAGACACATTCAGAGTCTCTGCAGCCTGCTGACCCACCATGTATTGGGCCTGCACCTGTCCTATGTCCTACTGTTCAGAGGCCTACATCTGTCCTATGTCCTACTGTTCAGAGGCCTACATCTGTCCTATGTCCTACTGTTCAGAGGCCTACATCTGTCCTATGTCCTACTGTTCAGCAGCATACATCTGTCCTATGTCCTAGTGTTCAGAGGCCTACATCTGTCCTATGTCCTACTGTTCAGCAGCCTGCATCTGTCCTATGTCCTACTGTTCAGCAGCCTACATCTGTCCTATGTCCTACTGTTCAGCAGCCTACATCCTTATCTCCTGTGTGTATTCTCTCATGTCTTCTCATGTGACCTAACCAGGCAAAACTCTTTCCACAGTGGGAGCAGTGGTAGGGCTTCTCCCCTGTGTGTATTCGCTTATGCTCTTTCAGGTGTTCTTTCCGGTTAAAACTCTTTCCACACTGGGAGCAGTGATGACGCTTATATCCTGTGTGTGTCCTCTCATGTCTTCTCAGGCACCCTGATGAGGAAAAACTCTTTACACACTGGGAGCATTGGAAATATTTATCGCCTGTGTGTATTATCTCATGTCCTTTCAGGTCCCCTAACTGGTTAAAGCCCTTTCCACAGTGGGAGCAGTGGTACGTCTTATCTTGCGTCTCCCCTGTGTGTATTCTCTCATGCTCTTTCAAGGATTCTTTCCGATTAAAACTCTTTCCACAATGGGAGCAGTGATGAGGCTTCTCTCCTGTGTGTATTCTCTTATGCACTTTCAGGTGTCCTAACTGGGTAAAACTCTTTCCACACTGGGAGCAGTGGTGAGGCTTATCTCCTGTGTGTGTCCTCTCATGTCTTTTCAGGCTCGCTGACAAGGAAAAACTCTTTCCACACTGGGAGCATTGGAATGGCTTCTCCCCTGTGTGTATTCTCTCATGTCGTTTCAGGTCCCTTAACTGGTTAAAACCCTTTCCACAGTGGGAGCAGTGGTGTGGTCTTGCTGGTTTGGACATCTCTGGCTCTGGTTCCTCTGAGTCTGGCCTTTCTCCTGCCAAAGACAGAGTGTTTATTTAAATAGAGAGACCAGAATGAAACCTCCACAACTCTTGCTAGGAGGTTGAATCCAAAACAGATCCCTCAATAACCTGAGGCCAGTTTACAAAAAAGGTCTCATTTAAAAGAATCTTGGTGTAATTTGAAAAACAAAAGATGTATAGTATCTTGTTGTCATGGAATGTCATGTTTTTAGGCTGAGCAGAGCACTATAATACTAGATATTGAGGACTACAGTATTTTCATCAATGTCATAGGCTGCATTTGATCCAGTGGTAATAATGTTTTGTTGGTGGCCCACTCTTTGATGGTAAACATCTTACAGATACTGCGACATTCTGGTACCTAGTGTTAGTGCAATGACTAGAAGTCTATAAGTAACAGTAGCATAGACTACCTGTAGACTTCGTCATTCCACTGACGCTAGTTGGCGCTGGTTCGCGAAACACCTAACTTTATTCATGTTACACACAGAGACATAAAAATTGTTTCCACTAGTTCATCTGACTCTGTAGAAATGGTTTCCACTAGTTAATCAGATTCTGTAGAAATGGTTTCCACTAGTTAATCAGATTCTGTAGAAATGATTTCCACTAGTTAATCTGATTCTGTAGAAATGGTTTCCACTAGTTAATCTGACTCTGTAGAAATGGTTTCCACTAGTTAATCTGATTCTGTAGAAATGGTTTCCACTAGTTAATCTGACTCTGCAGAAATGGTTTCCACTAGTTAATCTGACTCTGTAGAAATGGTTTCCACTAGTTAATCTGACTCTGTAGAAATGGTTTCCACTAGTTAATCTGACTCTGTAGAAATGGTTTCCACTAGTTAATCTGACTCTGCAGAAATGGTTTCCACTAGTTAATCTGACTCTGTAGAAATGGTTTCCACTAGTTAATCTGACTCTGTAGAAATGGTTTCCACTAGTTAATCTGACTCTGTAGAAATGGTTTCCACTAGTTAATCTGACTCTGTAGAAATGGTTTCCACTAGTTAATCTGACTCTGCAGAAATGGTTTCCACTAGTTAATCTGACTCTGTAGAAATGGTTTCCACTAGTTAATCTGACTCTGTAGAAATGGTTTCCACTAGTTAATCGGACTCTGCAGAAACTGTCAGAATCTCACAGTATACCTTTAACAATTCCTACATTAAAAACATATCCAATGTAGAACTTGAGTAGAATGTCCCTAAAAGGGTTTTAACTAAATGCAATCCATAGAAGAAGGGTCCTTTGGGGGAAGGATTGTTGACATGCAGTCAGGTCCAAAATGATCCGTTGGGCCTCCAGAGTGATGCAGCGGTCTGAGGCACTGCAGTGCCTGAGGCGTCGTCACTAGAGCCACATTTATTAAAAAATAATAATAAATGATCGGTTGGTAAAGAAAATAATAATAATAAATAATACAAATACTGAGCTACTGCCAAAATAAAGGAATCCCCAACATAGTGTCTTGGGCGTTGGGACCCCGCCAGCTTCAGCCCTTAGCTTCGATTCTGCTGGGCCCCCCGCCAGCTTCAGCCCTTAGCATCGATTCTGCTGGGCCCCCCGCCAGCTTCAGCCCTTAGCATCGATTCTGCTGGGCCCCCCGCCAGCTTCAGCCCTTAGCATCGATTCTGCTGGGCCCCTCGCCAGCTTCAGCCCTTAGCATCGATTCTGCTGGCTGCTCCAGAAGTGTTAAATTGGGTTGAGATCTGATGACTGACCCCTATGTTCCTTTGTTTAATGGAGGTTAGATTTCCCTTCCATTTCATATGACCTGGCCTATTAAGACACTCAGTTTAATGCAGGTTAGATTTTCTCTCAATTTGATATGAGATAGATAGATCCCTGAGGGGACATTTCTTCGTCAAGCAGCTATGAAAAAACACAGGCCGGTGCAAAAAGCCAAAACGAAAATACACAAAAGACAGATAGTTGATACATAGAGCAGCAGTATGAAAAAGTATCAAAATACAAGAAGTCTGGAGTGAAAACAGCTATAAAAAGACATTGCATAGTATGGGTGAATATGTACACTATACATTGTTACAGAGTGTTAGGTGAAAAAAAACTATACAAATATTGCAAGATGATATAGATAAATAAGGAATATTTGCATGGTTAACTATACTATACAGGTTGATGACAGAGAAATACTTAAATAGCTAAATGTGCGTATGATATAATTTAGGGTAATAATAATAATTCCCTTAAAATACAGTCCTTAGTGCGCAGGGTTTAATTACAGATAAATGCACGTATTGCACATTCGATATACTAAAAGCAATGAAAAAAGATACAACTGACAGGATACTAATATGCATTCCTGAGTGAATGACTAGTTACAGAATTAGTTACAATATAGATAAATAGGTACTTTATATTTCTAACAATATTGCACGTGATATGATATAACAACTGTACATGAATATGTATACACAGACCTGAATGAATGAATGATTACAGACCAGAGTTACTCACGGATGGATACCTAATTGTTAAACTAGGTCCTAACACCCCAACAGTTCCAGATCTATGTTGCCGACGGCACGGCACCCAGGTGAGGCATTATATAGTCTAGTAGCCGCCGGCAGGAAGGACTTCCTGTAGCGCTCTCTGGCACACCGTGGTGGGATCAGTCTGTGACTGAAGGTGCTCCTCTGCATCATAACCATAGCGTGTAGAGGGTGGGTGACGTTGTCCATGATGGCCAGCAGTTTGGCCAGGATCCGTCTCTCCACCACCTCCTCTAGAGTGTCAAGGCTCATCCCCAGGACAGAGCTAGCCTTCCTGATCAGCTTATTTACCCGGGAAGCATCACCGGCCTTTATGTTTACAATTTTTTTTCTTTATAAACTAAACCTATGTTTTTGCTTTCTCATTATGAGGTATTGTGTGTATATTGATGAGGGGGAAAAACGATTGAATCCATTTTAGAATACGGCTTTATCGTAACAAAATGTGGAGACATATGGACATCGTATGGTAAGCAATGGTCATCACACTGGATGAAGGATATACTAAAAACATAACAAGCTTGTTTAGATCTTCCTGTGTGTCATGACTGTAAACACATCTTGCTTTGACAATTTAACGTTTCCTGAACAGCACCAACGTTAGGCTCGTACAGCATCTGCAGTCTCACTCTACCCGTGATGGCAAAGTCATCTTTGATAAGGTGCGAAAATGAAATAAACGATTTGGTATGCTTTTGATTGTGGACGATTGAATAAGTGTGCATCAAACTGTTTGCTTTGAATGATTTGTAGCTGTCGTTTCCATCTGATCAATAGAGCATCCGCCTCAGTTTCCCTCCCAGTAAAGTGTTGTCTATTGGCGGAGGAAAATTCAGGCGAAACAGAAGGTGGCTTGACCGCGTTTGGCGAATGACGGCTCACTTGACCACAGTCTAACACTACACATCAGTTCAACAACTACAGAGTTTGGACCACTGTTTTTAAAATACTACTTACTGGTGTTAATCAGATCTCCAGCCTTCTCTTCTTCCTCCAATGTGACAGTAATCTCCCCCTCCTCCTCCTTCACTCCAAAAACGGCATCCTCTTCTTTCACTGTCAATTCTTCCTCTTTCACTGTAAATTCTTCCTCTTTCACTGTCAATTCTTCCTCTTTCACTGTAATTTCTTCCTCTTTCACAGTAACAGCCTCATCCTCTACTTCTTGTTTAACTGTGACAGCCTCCTCTTCCTCCTCCTCTTTCACCAGAGCCTCTTTCTCCGTCCAGCAGACCTCTTCTTCAGCAGGAGAGTAGTTTAGTGAACTCATGGTGATGTTAGTTAGCTAGTTAGCATTAGCCTAATGTTACTTAGCTAGGTGGCTAGATAGTTAATAACGTAAATAGTAAATACACAGAGAGTGTGTTTAAAACACTGAGGTTAATATCCACAAAAATGGCCTAAAGAGCTTCAATGTGTTTGTTTTATGTCGGCTAGAACGCTACCGAGGTGTCTGAATTGTTGTTGAAGAAGTCCCGTCCACTAGATTATACGTCACACTAGAAGCATCAGCTGAAAGACTCACATCTCCATCTGCTGACTGGAGGGGGAAACACAGTTTAACAAAAATACATATTCTGCCAAACAATGTAAACAAATAATTGGTAAATAACCAGTTCTCTTACTTCTTACAGATAATAATTTCCTCTACTCAGATGTACAAGCTGAATATGAATATGTACATTTTGAATAAACCCTGTTATAATAAACCCTGTTATAATAAACCCTGTAATGAATAAACCCTGTTATAATAAACCCTGTTATAATAAACCCTGTAATAATAAACTCTGTTATAATAAACCCTGTAATGAATAAACTCTGTTATAATAAACCCTGTTATAATAAACCCTGTTATAATAAACCCTGTAATGAATAAACCCTGTTATAATAAACCCTGTTATAATAAACCCTGTAATAATAAACTCTGTTATAATAAACCCTGTAATGAATAAACTCTGTTATAATAAACTCTGTTATAATAAACCCTGTAATGAATAAACCCTGTTATAATAAACTCTGTTATAATAAACCCTGTTATAATAAATCCTGTTATAATAAACTCTGTTATAATAAACCCTGTAATGAATAAACTCTGTTATAATAAACTCTGTTATAATAAACCCTGTAATGAATAAACCCTGTTATAATAAACTCTGTTATAATAAACCCTGTTATAATAAACTCTGTTATAATAAACCCTGTAATAATAAACCCTGTAATGAATAAACCCTGTTATAATAAACCCTGTTATAATAAACCCTGTTATAATAAACCCTGTTATAATAAACTCTGTTATAATAAACCCTGTTATAATAAACCCTGTTATAAATAAACCCTTTAATGAATAAACCCAGTTTATTTTATTTTATCACAGAGGCACTTTTTATTGATAGATAGATAGATAGATCCCCAAGGGGAAATACAGCGGGTGAAATAAGTATTGAACACGTCACCATTTTTCTCAGTAAATATATTTCCAAAGGTGCTATTGACATGACATTTTCACCAGATGCTGGTAACAACCCAAGTAATCCATACATAAAAAGAAACCAAAACAAATAAGTTCAGAAATTAAGTTATGTGTAATAATGTGAAATGACACAGGGAAAAAGTATTGAACACATGAAGAAAGGGAGGTTCAAAAAGGCATGGAAAGCCAAGACAACAGCTGAAAACTATCAGTAATTAAAAAGCAATCCAGCCCCGTCAGTGCAAATTAATATCAGCTGGTTCAGTCCCAACTGATGGCCTACAAAAAGGTCTCATTGCCAAGGTGTCACACAAGACATATCATGATGGGTAAAAGCAAAGAGCTGTCTCAAGACCTTCGCAACCTAATTGTTGCAAAACATAATGATGGCATTGGTTATAGGCGCATTTCTAAGCTTCTGAATGTTCCAGTGAGCACTGTTGGGGCCATAATACGGAAGTGGAAAGACTTTTCATCATTTCATTTCACCATAAATTTGCTTCGACCAGGTGCTCTGAAAACCTAGAGCCAGTTTGAAGGACCATTTAATCATAGAGTACAAATTAAAACTGACATACTTTATTTTCAATTAATGTCTTTAGATAAAAAGACTAACATATAAAAACTAACATAAGGGGCTCCCGAGTGGCGCAGCGGTCTAAGGTACTGCATCGCAGTGCTAGAGGAGTCACTACAGACACATGTTCGTTCCCGGGCTGTGTCACAACCGGCTGTGATCGGGAGGCCCAGCGTTGTCCGGGTTAGAGGAGGGCTTTACTCGGCTCATCGCGCTCTAGCGACTCCTTGTGGCGGGACGGGTGCCTGCAGGCTGACCTTGGGAACAGTGTTTCCTCCCACACATTGGTGCGGCTGGCATCCGGGTTAAGAAGCGCGGGTGTTAAGAAGCGCGGTTTGGCGGGTCATGTTTCGGAGGACGCACGACTCGACCTTCCTCTCCTGAGTCAGTTGGGGAGTTGCAGCGATGAGACCAGATGAGAACTAGGGATAAAAAATTAATAAAAATATTTCCAAACTGAGGTTGGAGTAATACTGTGAAGTTGTGAAAGTTATGATAATGCCATTTTAGTGTAAGAACTATTTGAAAAGACCCTCTGCAATTTCAGCCTGTTTTGGTGGGAGGAGTTTGGCCTGCTTGATATCATCACCAGGTAGTAAATTAGTTAACAGACCAATAAGAAAGAGAGTTCCAAACCTCTCTACCAATAACAGCTAGTTCAGTTTCCCCCTCCCCACTCAGACCACTCCCAGACAGTCCTAACAAAATTCTTGATTGAGAAATTGTTCTTTGCTAAGAAGCTACTTTTGTTTTGGACATTTTAATTGAAAACAATCACAGTAAAGTAACCTAATTGTTACCCAGAAATGATTTGAAATTTAGATTTTTTTTTTAAACGGCTGTATTGGACCTTTTAAAGCTAGACTCCTTAGTTGAAAGAATAACTAAGCAGTTACCCTGCCTCTGTTTTGGTAAATGGCTGAGGGATGGGCATGGAGAATGTAACCACTATCAAATTCATAGTCAGAGGACTGACCTTCCATGATATCAACATTATAGTTTTAACTATGTTTTGAGGCTATACAATGTTTGTTAACATTAAACAATTGTACAAAAATTGGAGCAAATCAAGTCTGTATTTGTGAATCTGAGTAAATATGACTCATGAGGTATTTAAGTTATATTCATAAAGAATCAATGACAATGTATCATTATTTAGAAGTCAAAAAATGTATGTAGCAACTGAGGATTCTAGCTTCAACCAAGTTGATTTTATGTTACAAAAGACTGAGACTTTAACATAGCTTCTTCATTCTCTCATGTGCTTTCAGGCACCATAAGCGGGTAAAACTCTTTCCACACCGGGAACAGTGGTATGGCTTCTCTCCCGTGTGTGTCCTCTCATGCTCTTTTAGGCTCCCTAACTGGGTAAAACTCTTTCCGCAATGAGAGCACAATGGTTTTTTGCCTGTGTGTACCTTTTCATGCGCTTTCAAATGACAATGCTGGACAAATCTCTTTCCACACTGAGAGCATTGGAAAGGCCTCTCTACAGAGTGTGTTCTCTCATGTTTTTTCAGGTCCCATGGTGACAAAAACATATTTTCACATTGGGAGCATTGATGTGACTTCTCTACAGAGTGTGTTCTTTTATGCCTTTTCAAGTTCCCTAAATGGGTAAAACTCTTTCCACACAGAGAGCAATAGTAAGGCTTTGCTCCTGTGTGTGTCCTCTCATGCTCTTTCAGTTGCCCTGACCAGCTAAAACGCTTTCCACAATGGGAGCAGAGGTAAGGCTTCTCTCCTGTGTGTGTTCTCTTATGTGATTTCAGGGCTGCTGATGAAACATATCTATTTTCACACTGGGAGCAGTGGTAGGGCTTCTCCCCTGTATGTGTCATTTCATGCATTTTCAGTTTCCTTAACTGAATAAAACCTTTTCCACACTGGGAGCAGTAATAAGGCTTCTCCCCTGTGTGCGTTCTCTTGTGTTCTTTCAGGTGGCCTAACCGGATAAAACTCTTTCCACACTGGGAGCAGTGATGAGGCTTCTCCCCTGTGTGTGTCATCTCATGTTCTTTTAGGTTCCATAACTTTGCAAAACTCTTTCCACATTGGGAACATTGGTAGGGCTTTTCTCCTGTGTGTGTCCTCTCATGCTCTTTAAGGTTCCCTAACTTGGAAAAACTCATTCCACACTGGGAGGAGTGGCGTCGTCTGGCTGGTTTGGATGTCTCTGGTTCTTCTGAAATACACTTTTCGCTGTCAGAGGGAGAGTCTTGTCTCTCTCCTGCCAAAGACAAATAGAGTATTTAGTTAAATACTAAACAGAGACTTGAAACAAAGCTGAATGATACCTAGGTTTAATCTAGACTAGGCCTCAAAATTAATACACATTTTTTTTGTAAATGTAACCTTTATTTAACTAGGCAAGTCAGTTAAGAACAAATTCTTATTTACAATGACGGCCTACCTACAGGGTCAGCACCTTTTTGTTGTAGCTGCTTGACAATGAAATTTCCCACCCGGGGGATCAATAAAGTACCTATCTATCTATCTATCTATCTATCTATCTAGATATCTATCTGGAGCAAATTAGGTTTTTTTTCACCTTGACAGGGTTTTTTTCACCTTGTCGGCTCGGGTATTCGAACCAGCGACCTTTCGGTTACTGGCCCAACGTTCTAACCGCTAGGCTACCTGCCACCCTGAGTGAAGTTTGTAGCACATTTCATTAAAAACCGTCCTGTTTGGGTTCCGGTGGCAGAAACTGAAATGTGTTGCTTTCTTTGAAAAATAACAATGAATTAACTAACTTATTTTCAAATAATGAACACAATGTTAAGGTGTGAGACGTTCACCGTAGAGTAATCTGTCTGTTCACTCTTCACCTGTGGGAAGGAAACCAAACTAAAGGTGTAATCATGATGATTCATTAGAAACCAAACTAAAGGTGTAATCATGATGATACATTAGAAACCAAACTAAAGGTGTAATCATGATGATACATTAGAAACCAAACTAAAGGTGTAATCATGATGATTCATTAGAAACCAAACTAAAGGTGTAATCATAATGATGATACATTAGAAACCAAACTAAAGGTGTAATCATGATGATACATTAGAAACCAAACTAAAGGTGTAATCATGATGATTCATTAGAAACCAAACTAAAGGTGTAATCATGATGATACATTAGAAACCAAACTAAAGGTGTAATCATGATGATACATTAGAAACCAAACGAAAGGTGTAATCATGATGATACATTAGAAACCAAACTAAAGGTGTAATCATGATGATACATTAGAAACCAAACTAAAGGTGTAATCATGATGATACATTAGAAACCAAACTAAAGGTGTAATCATGATGATACATTAGAAACCAAACTAAAGGTGTAATCATGATGATACATTAGAAACCAAACTAAAGGTGTAATCATGATGATACATTAGAAACTCAAAATCACCATCCTTGGAAAGAGAATGGCCTTTATTAATGTGTTGCTTCACATTCATATGATGTTAAGAGAATGGCCTTTATTAATGTGTTGCTTCACATTCATATGATGTTAAGAGAATGGCCTTTATTAATGTGTTGCTTCACATTCATATGATGTTAAGAGAATGGCCTTTATTAATGTGTTGCTTCACATTCATATGATGTTAAGAGAATGGCCTTTATTAATGTGTTGCTTCACATTCATATGATGTTAAGAGAATGGCCTTTATTAATGTGTTGCTTCACATTCATATGATGTTAAGAGAATGGCCTTTTTTAATGTGTTGCTAATCTAATCTGAGCAGAGCACTATAATAATATGAATAATGTAGTTTCAAATCTAATCTGAGCAGAGCACTATAATAATATGAATAATGTAGTTTCAAATCCAATCTAATCTTGTTCTCATGGAAAGTCATGTCTTTAGGCTGGGCTGAGCACTATAATAATAGATATTGAGGACTACAGTATTTAAATCAATGCCACTGGCTGCATTTGATCAATTGTTAATAATGTTTTGTTGGTAACCCACTCTTTGATGGTAAACACGTCTTACATTGTAAGATTTAATTCCTACAGTAGAAGTACGGTATATACCTTCAGTAGAATGCCTAAAACCACACACTGATGTGTACCCGTTTTTAAGATAGTACTCACGGGTGTTAATCAGATCTCCAGACGTCTCTTCTTCCTCCTCTTTCACTGTGACAGTAGTGTCCTCCTCCTCCTCCTCCTCCTCTTTCACTCTTTCAACTGCATCCTCCTCTTTCTCTTCCTCGTCTTTGACGCGGAACGTTTCTTCCTCTTCTTTCACTGTAACTTCTTCCTCTTTCACTGTAACAGCTTCAACCTCTACTTCTTTTTTAACAGTGACAGCCTCCTCTTCTTTCAAGATCGTTTCTTTCTCCGTCCAGCAGACCTCCTCTTCTTCAGCAGGAGGAGAGTAGTTTAGTGAGTTCATGGTGATGTTAGCTAGCTAGGCTAACTTAAAAACCTAGCCAGCTGACAACGTAAATATGAAAGTAAATGGAGTAGCTAGTAAATACGCAGACAGTGTGTTTAAAACACTGAGGTTAATATACACAAAAATGTTCTGAAGTTGATCGGGTTGATGTTTTCTAGCAAGCTACGGAGGTGGTTGAATCAGTTGTCGATGTTAAAGAAGCGTCCCGTCCACTAGATTATACGTCACGCAAGAAGCATCACCTGCTGGCTGGAGTGGGTACTGCAGTTACGGAAAATATGTTTATGTTGGCTAAAATATAAAATAAACTGATAGGTTTACTCGTACAGATAATACTTTCATATACACAGATATACACAGATATAGAATCTGAATATAAATACATATAAACTGAAAATAAACGCAACATGGTCCCATGTTTCATGAGTTGAAATAAAAGATCCCCGAAATTTGCATAAAAAGTACATTTTTCGCTGTTAGTGAGCATTTCTCCTTTGTCAACAAAACGAGGGAGCTGATGGTGGACTGCAGGAAACTTGATCAAGCCGATGTCCATCCAGATCTGAATGTTTAACTCGTCAGCTTGACAATCCTCTGTCATATGAACACACACACACCAGGGGTTGCCAGGGCGAGTACAGTCGGGAAAAGCTCATATTGTGCATTTAGTGACTGAATGCAACAAAAAAGGAACAGCACACCTCTCAAACACACAGTTCACTCTCCACCTCTCACTCACACAGTTCACTCTCCACCTCTCAAACACACAGTTCACTCTCCACCTCTCACTCACACAGTTCACTCTCCACCTCTCAATCACACAGTTCACTCTCCACCTCTCAAACACACAGTTCACTCTCCACCTCTCAATCACACAGTTCACTCTCCACCTCTCAAACACACAGTTCACTCTCCACCTCTCAATCACACAGTTCCCTCTCCACCTCTCACTCACACAGTTCACTCTCCACCTCTCAATCACACAGTTCACTCTCCACCTCTCAATCACACAGTTCACTCTCCACCTCTCAATCACACAGCTCACTCTCCACCTCTCAATCACACAGTTCACTCTCCACCTCTCAATCACACAGCTCACTCTCCACCTCTCAATCACACAGTTCACTCTCCACCTCTCAATCACACAGTTCACTCTCCACCTCTCAATCACACAGTTCACTCTCCACCTCTCACTCACACAGTTCACTCTCCACCTCTCAATCACACAGTTCACTCTCCACCTCTCAATCACACAGTTCACTCTCCACCTCTCAATCACACAGTTCACTCTCCACCTCTCAATCACACAGTTCACTCTCCACCTCTCAATCACACAGTTCACTCTCCACCTCTCAATCACACAGTTCACTCTCCACCTCTCACTCACACAGTTCACTCTCCACCTCTCATTCACACAGTTCACTCTCCACCTCTCAATCACACAGTTCACTCTCCACCTCTCACTCACACCCTCCTAGTTTAGCTTTATAATTGTTCACATTTAAGGTAGTTGAGCATCTATTTCAGGAGAGGATCGACATGCATGACCATGCAGGGATCCGGCCACAGCAGAGCAAGCCCAGCTCTAACAGTGGTCCTCCTCCAGGCAGTCCTGCTCCCCTCTCCTGCAGCACATCTAACAGTGGTCCTCCTCCAGGCTGTCCTGCTCCCCTCTCCTGCAGCACATCTAACAGTGGTCCTCCTCCAGGCTGTCCTGCTCCCCTCTCCTGCAGCACATCTAACAGTGGTCCTCCTCCAGGCTGTCCTGCTCCCCTCTCCTGCAGCACATCTAACAGTGGTCCTCCTCCAGGCTGTCCTGCTCCCCTCTCCTGCAGCACATCTAACAGTGGTCCTCCTCCAGGCTCTCCTGCAGCACATCTAACAGTGGTCCTCCTCCAGGCTGTCCTGCTCCCCTCTCCTGCAGCACATCTAACAGTGGTCCTCCTCCAGGCTGTCCTGCTCCCCTCTCCTGCAGCACATCTAACAGTGGTCCTCCTCCAGGCTGTCCTGCTCCCCTCTCCTGCAGCACATCTAACAGTGGTCCTCCTCCAGGCTGTCCTGCTCCCCTCTCCTGCAGCACATCTAACAGTGGTCCTCCTCCAGGCTGTCCTGCTCCCCTCTCCTGCAGCACATCTAACAGTGGTCCTCCCTCCAGGCTGTCCTGCTCCCCTCTCCTGCAGCACATCTAACAGTGGTCCTCCTCCAGGCTGTCCTGCTCCCCTCTCCTGCAGCACATCTAACAGTGGTCCTCCCTCCAGGCTGTCCTGCAGCACCAGCTCCTGACACAACAAAAGAGAACTGCTCTGAAGAGTTCCTGCTGGATACAGGAAATTCAAATATCACACACACACATCTCTTTTGAAGCCGAGGGTGATTTTTTGTTCGGTCAATTGGTTTGCCCCCGGTAATGCGTTGGGCAGACCGTACCACAGACGCGGCTAAGGATGCCGTCTGGGCCGGCAGCCTTGCGAGGGTTAACTCACTTAAACGTCTTACTCACGTCGACCACGGAGAACGAGAGCCCTTGGGAGCGGGCCGCTTCGGTGGCACTGTGTTATCCTCAAAGCGGGTGAAGAAGGTGTTTAGCTTCTCTGGGAGCAAGACGTCGGTGTCGGCGACGTGGCTGGTTTTCCCTTTGTCTGTAGACTCCACATACGTCTTGTGTCTGAGCCGTCTCTATATTGACGTTTTGCCTGTTTGATTGCCTTACGGAGTGAATAACTACACTGTTTGTATTCAACCATATTCCCAGTCACCTTGCTGTGGTTAAATGCGGTGGTTCGCGCTTTCAGTTTTGTGCGAATGCTGCCATCTATCCAGGGTTTCTGGTCTGGATAGGTTTTAAAAGTCACTGTGGGAACAACTTCCATACACACTTCCTGATGAACTCAGTCACTGTGTATACGTCAATGTTATTCTCAGAGGCTATTGGTCAGACCAGAGTTGAATAGACCTTAGCACGGGTACTTCCTGTTTGTTTCTGCCTATAGGACGGGAGGAGCAAAATGGTTGGCCGAAGAGAGGGTGGGGGAGGGCCTTCTCGAAAAAGGCGAGTAACAGTGGTCTAGTTTTTCAATGTGTTGATAGAAATAAGAAATAAAAAAAGATGAAATACTGCAAAGTTGCTTAGGAGCTAGAAGCAGTACTGCCATATCTGTCGGTGCCATCTTACTTGATGTATATAATGAACAGACTAGGTCTATACTGCTCCTACACGGTGTAACAATACATCATGTAGATGTATATAATGAACAGACTAGGTCTATACTGCTCCTACATGGTGTAACAATACATCATGTATATAATGAACAGACTAGGTCTATACTGCTCCTACATGGTGTAACAATACATCATGTAGATGTATATAATGAACAGACTAGGTCTATACTGCTCCTACACGGTGTAACAATACATCATGTAGATGTATATAATGAACAGACTAGGTCTATACTGCTCCTACATGGTGTAACAATACATCATGTATATAATGAACAGACTAGGTCTATACTGCTCCTACATGGTGTAACAATACATCATGTAGATGTATATAATGAACAGATTAGGTCTATACTGCTCCTACATGGTGTAACAATACATCATGTATATAATGAACAGACTAGGTCTATACTGCTCCTACATGGTGTAACAATACATCATGTAGATGTATATAATGAACAGACTAGGTCTATACTGATCCTACATGGTGTAACAATACATCATGTAGATGTATATAATGAACAGACTAGGTCTATACTGCTCCTACATGGTGTAACAATACATCATGTAGATGTATATAATGAACAGACTAGGTCTATACTGCTCCTACATGGTGTAACAATACATCATGTATATAATGAACAGACTAGGTCTATACTGCTCCTACATGGTGTAACAATACATCATGTATATAATGAACAGACTAGGTCTATACTGCTCCTACATGGTGTAACAATACATCATGTAGATGTATATAATGAACAGACTAGGTCTATACTGCTCCTACATGGTGTAACAATACATCATGTAGATGTATATAATGAACAGACTAGGTCTATACTGCTCCTACATGGTGTAACAATACATCATGTATATAATGAACAGGCTAGGTCTATACTGCTCCTACATGGTGTAACAATACATCATGTATATAATGAACAGACTAGGTCTATACTGCTCCTACATGGTGTAACAATACATCATGTATATAATGAACAGACTAGGTCTATACTGCTCCTACATGGTGTTACAATGCATAGATGTAGGTGTATAACATTTACGTCCACACAGTTAAAAAATATTAATTTTACTTTTATTCAGAGAGATGTTGAAATAATCAAATAATTACCATCAGCACCTGTTTTTTCTGATGGAATAATACTGATGAGAACATTCATGAGGTAGTGAATGTTTTTCATGCTTACAATTTATCAATGTTATCAGACCATCATCACATTTTCATGCTCCTTTAGCTTGATGACTAGAACACAACAACTAAATTCAAGATGTTTAAGGTTAGAATCAAGAAATGCACATTCATCTAAAAATAATTCACATTTTTAAATACCAATATCCAAATCATAATGAACATCTAAGTGTTTTATACAATCAATCAAAATCAAATCCATGTGAAATATATTCTAATTTTAAATAATTAAAAAATTCAATTAGATTTCATGTGATGGAACATTCATGAGGTCGTGAATGTTTTTCATGTCATAAATTGTTTATTTTTCATATATATTCTGATTTTAGATGTGATTATGTCCTCAGGAAAAATTAAATAAAAAAAGTAACATAATCATACATAATTTGATTTAACGTGGCATAAACCAAAGCACAAAAACTTTGTCTAAACTATGTCAAAACACAACCTCTATTCTCTCATGTGATTTCATGTCCTCTGACCAGGAAAACGTCTTTCCAAACTGAGAACATTGGAAAGACTTCTATCCTGTGTGTGTTCCTTCATGCCTTTTCAGGTTCACTGACTGGGTAAAACTCTTTCCACATTGGGAGCATTGGAAAGGCTTCTCTCCTGTGTGTGTCATCTCATGCTTTTTCAGTGTCCCTAAATAGGTAAAACTCTTTCCACACAGGGAGCAGTGGAAAGGCTTCTCTCCTGTGTGTATTCTCTCATGCATTTTCAAGTTCCCTAACCAGGCAAAGCTTTTTCCACACTGAGAGCATTGGAAAGGTTTATCTCCTGTGTGTGTCCGCTCATGTGATTTCAGGTCCCCTAGCTGGGTAAATCTCTTTCCACAGTCTGAGCAGTGGTAGGGCTTCTCCCCTGTGTGTGTTCTCAAATGCATATTCAGATTCCCTAACCGAGTAAAACTCTTTCCACACTGAGAGCATTGGAAAGGCCTCTCTACAGTGTGTGTTCTCTCATGTGATTTCAGATCCCCTGATGAGAAAAATTTATTTCCACACTGGGAGCATTGATATGGCTTCTCTCCAGTGTGTGTTCTTTCATGCACTTTTAGATGCCCTGAGTGTCCAAAACCCTTTCCACACTGGGAGCAGTGAAAAGGCTTCTTTTCTGTGTGTGTCATCTCATGCATTTTCAGGTTCCCTAAATGGGTAAAACTCTTTCCACACTGGGAGCAGTGAAAAGGCTTCTCTCCTGTGTGTGTCATCGCATGTGTTTTCAAGTTCCCTAAACGGGTGAAACTTTTTCCACACTGAAGGCATTGGAATGGTTGTTCACCGGTGTGTATTCTCTTGTGTTTTTTCAGATGCGTTGACTGCATAAATCTCTTATCACACTGAGAGCATTGGAAAGGCCTCTCTACTAAGTGTGTTCTCTCATGTTTTTTCAGGTCCCCTGGTGAGAAAAATCCCTTTCCACACTGGGAGCATTGATATGGCTTCTCTCCAGTGTGTGTTCTTTCATGCACTTTTAGATGGCCTGAGTATCTAAAACCCTTTCCACACTGAGAGCATTGGAAAGGCTTTTCTCCTGTGTGTATTCTTTCATGCTCTTTCAGATGTGATGACTGGATAAATCTCTTTCCACACTGAGAGCATTGGAAAGGCCTGTCTACTAAGTGTGCGTGTGTTCTCTCATGTGACTTCAGGTCCCCTGATGAGGAACATTTCTTTTCACATTGGGAGCATTGATATGGCTTCTCTCCAGTGTGTGTTCTTTCATGCACTTTCAGATGCCCTGACTGTCCAAACCCCTTTCCACACTGGGAGCAGTGGTAAGGTTTCTCCCCTGTGTGTGTTTTTTTATGTTCGTTCAGGTGCCCTAACCGGATAAATCTCTTTCCACACAGGGAGCATTGGTGTTGTCTTGCTGGTTTGGATGTCTCTGGGTCTGGTTCCCCTGAATGACTCTTCTCACTGTCAGAGTGAGAGTCTGGTCTCTCTCCTGTCAAAGAAAAACATAGTATAAGGTTAAACAGAGACCTGAATGAAACCTCCACATGATAAAACTGTCTTCCTATCAGGTTTAATCCAGACTAGATCCCTCAATAAAAGAGCATGTCATCACAGAGTGTCTGTAGTGCTTTGTAGGCTAATTAAAACACTATTAAACTTAGGGGTTGGACAGCGCTATGGATGAAAGGACCAACCATGAGACCAAACTTATAGTTGTAACCATGTTGAGTGTCTTTCTTTACAATTAGGCCTACATTGTTTACAAAAAATGGAGTAAAACAATATTAGGGTAAGTGTATCCACTAAGCCCACGTACCCACTAAGCCCACGTACCCACTAAGCCCACGTACCCACTAAGCCCACGTACCCACTAAGCCCACGTACCCACTAAGCCCACGTACCCACTAAGCCCACGTACCCACTAAGCCCACGTATCCACTAAACCCACGTACCCACTAAGCCCACGTACCCACTAGTACTGATTTTGCCAAGTGGGAGTTGTCCTGAGACCAATATCTTTATGATGACCCTGGGACAACAACTGCCTCAGCCAATCAACGTTTATGATGTCATCACCGTGTGCCCCCCCGTCGAGTCCGCAAAAAAATAAAAAAATAAAATAAAACACACCTCTTCCAAGACCAAGCGCACAATTTACAAAGGTAAGACCAACGGCTTTTTACATTCTTTTAATTAACGTGCTGCCTTCTACCACGGCTGATGATGTTAAAATTCATATTTGTTTTTAGAATAGCATTTTTCCACCATCTAAGTAATAACATTAACAGTATTAGCTTGGATTGGCAGTTGCCAGACAAAATTGATCAGCATCGCTGACGTTCTGGCAAAAAAAAAAAAAAAAGGATGAAAATACTGTTTAGATGTTTATATTTTTTATAGTGTGCCTAGCTACAAAAAAAAACCTAAACCCTGGCCTTGGTGCCCCAGAAAAGTACGTTAGCATTTGCGCGTTGCACTGACCATTCAGTGCGCGATTCGCTGCGAGATCCATGGAGAAACGTTTGAATTAGCTTATTTATTCTGTTACATATGTTGACCTCAAGTCATCACTGATTTATTCTGTTACATGATGTTGTCCTCAGACCATCATATGAATATGTTGACCTCAAGTCATCACTGATTTATTCTGTTACATGATGTTGTCCTCAGACCATCATATGAATGTTAACTTCTACGTAACATCTTGGTTTTACTCCTATGTTTAAAGAAATAGTTTACAGTATGCATTGCATTGCTTTCATGAGATTATCAAGGATTTTTAGGTCTTTACATTGATGTTTTTAGCCAAATGTTTTGTCTTTTCTTTTTAGGGTTTGTACATCAAATATGGAGGAATTTATAAAGACATCTGTATACAAAGAGGAGAGATTTAAAGGAAACAAAAAAGAGACAGATATAACAGTCCATGTTTTAGAAAAAGATTTGGATGCTTGTGAATTTATTCAAGAAAGGCTCACTACCATAAACACATCCAAAGATGCCAACTTCAGGAGTGTGAATTCTGCAAGTCTGCAAAATCAGAAAAATTGATATTTCTTGTTTACATGCAAACGCTCTGGAACATGCACACCTCAAAGTCGAAGGGCCAAAGGATGTAAGGCCTATGTTTCCTTTAAAAAGAGGACAGACTGGCTCAACAAATTGTAATTGTAATTGTTCCAACCTGTTGCTGCTCCTCATTCAACAAACTGATCTCTCTGCTTTTATTTCCTTAAAGCTTCTTCCACCGTTTAAAATACCAATTCCTCTGTGGCATCCGGAATCGTAGATTGGATCATTTGATTGATGTGCTATTGAACAAGACTGACAAGTACTTCAACATAATACAGGATTTGCAGTCTGCTGGGAGAGTCTTTAACCCTCTGGAATGTAAAATGGAAGAAATAAAGAAGTCTGCTCAGAGGATGCTAGACAACGGTTGGGCCACAGCAGTTACCGCGGCTTCAACAGAAACATACATATACAATGTTCCATCTGAAAAGAATCCACATGTAGTTTACTGTGTATGCCCTGCAGAGCAGTTCTGCAGTTGTCTCCCTGGTACAAAGGGACGTACATGTGAGCATCTCATTTTATTAAGTCTTCTCACTTGTGGTGATGGTGAAACCTTTCCAGATATGGACACACAACTGCAAGCCCATGCCAAGAACTGGATTCAAAAGAATAAGTATAGCATTTCTACAAAGCCTAAAAAAACACTAGAGGTTGAAAGCTTATTTGGAAGAGCAGTATCAAAACCATGTATAGTGGTGAATGTATGTGACTGCTGTACTTTCTCATATCATAAAACATGTGCTTGTCTACTACTTACAAAGGGACTTTTAAATGAGATGAGTGAGACAACATCAAAAAATGCAAATAACATTTCAGTGGAGCCTATACAGGATGAAATGGCAGATGAAGATAGGCGTAGTACAACTATCAGGAAACTGGAAAGCATACTGAAGACTCTACAGACACGGGAGAAGATTCCTGAGGACATAAAGTCAATGAACTAGAAGTGCAAACAAAGGAAGAAAATATAAACTTTAAAAGATTTGTGCGACTTTGTGATGAGGACAAGTCACGTAAAATACAGAAAAAGAAAGACTGACAGAAACACTGCCTCAGAGACGAGGACAGATGTCACATCAAGTTTTCCTATTAAATCAAGAGCAATCAGTGGTCCAAAAAGATAATACAAATAAGGTTTGAAAAGTACTTTTTATTGAAATGCAGGTTTGCCATTTTAACAAACGTTGTACTTGTTCTCCACTATGAGTCCTCCAGTAAAAGTTACTATAAAACAATTGACTATGAAAATAAAAGCCTTGTCAAATATCAAATAAAGTAATTGAGCTTTTCTTTAGGTTTAGAAATAAGCTGATAGCAGCCACATTAGTACGTGTGTGCAGGAACATGGGTACTGTTCATTTCAAAGAGTCCTCTAAAAAGGAAAAGAGAACCTCAGCCGCCGTAGGCCCAAAGCGGTGGGTGGCCAAATCCAGCTCAGATTCAGGACCAAGGTTTTCCACATTTCTTTTCATTTGTTCAATGCTCCTCCTGCAAATCAATTAAAATGTCCATGTTACTACCTGGGATTGTTACTCTGTTGCATCATAGCCATAGCTAATATTTACCTAATATGACCTCAGAGGCCAGCAATCCTAGACACTACACTGTGATATAGAGTCAGTGTAGCATAGAATTACATATACAGTCAGAGACCAGCAAGTAGTGATTCGGGGTGTATAAATAAAATGAAGGTGTAGACATTAAGATATTCTAAGACAAGACACCACATACAGATAGTGGGCTTACACAGACACACTTACAGTGTTGCTGGGATGTCCTCTTCTGGTATACCAGCAAGTAGTTTCTCTTTCGGCACATGTTTGGCCAGTGCCATGCCAAACCCCTTGGCTAGGTCTTCCACCTCTCCCTCTGTTAAAGTGCTGAATATTGTCAGCTTTGTCTTCACCTTTCTAGGCTGCTGCAGCACATTGGGTGGAACATCTTTTTTGTCAACCTATATGAACAAGTACAGTGTCACAGATGCAAAGCATGAGAGCAGGGCTTCCTAAATATCAGTGATGTACTGTACCATGCCTATCAACAGCCATGAGGGGCAGAGTGGCAAACTCTATATGACTTTCTATCTTCTTTTATACTTAAATGTATGCATATAATAGAAATACAAACCCTTATCAACATTCGGAACATGTTTGTGGACATGTTTTCTCCTTTGACCCTCCTCCTCAACTCATCTTCATCTACCTGGTAGCTCTTTCCTTGCGCTGTTAGCCTTCCTAAAACGTTGTACACTTTCCTTTCTTTTTCCTCCACTCCCTCATCTTCCCTATGTCTTTCTTCATTGTGTTGCTCATGCATCTCTTCCTCCTCGTCCTCCTCCTTCATTTCTTCCTCACTGCAAATGTCCAACATGGACATAACAGTCTTTTCTGTTCAAAAAATATGTCAGAACTCATGTCAACATCACAGGTTTACAGATAGGTCTACTGTGAGGTTATACCATCAGGAAAGCCATTTTTGGAACACATTTTATTATATTGTCTGAGGACAACATCATGTAACAGAATAAATCAGTGATGACTTGAGGTCAACATATGTAACATGTAACAGAATAAATAAGCTAATTCAAACGTTTCTCCATGGATCTCGCAGCGAATCGCGCACTGAATGGTCAGTGCGACGCGTAAATGCTAACGTACTTTTCTGGGGCACCAAGGCCAGGGTTTAGGGTTTTTTTTGTAGCTAGGCACACTATAAAAAATATAAACATCTAAACAGTATTTTCATCCTTTTTTTTTTTTTTTTTTGCCAGAACGTCAGCGATGCTGATCAATTTTGTCTGGCAACTGCCAATCCAAGCTAATACTGTCAACGTTATTACTTAGATGGTGGAAAAATGCTATTCTAAAAACAAATATGAATTTTAACATCATCAGCCGTGGTAGAAGGCAGCACGTTAATTAATAGAATGTAAAAAGCCGTTGGTCTTACCTTGTAAATTGTGCGCTTGGTCTTGGAAGAGGTGTGTTTTTTATTTTAGTTTTTATTTTATTTGGCGGATTCGACGGGGGGCACACGGTGATTACATCATAAACGTTGATTGGCTGAGGCAGTTGTTGTCCCAGGGTCATCATAAAGATATTGGTCTCAGGACAACTCCCACTTGGCAAAATCAGGACGTGCTACCCACTAAGCCCACGTACCCACTAAGCCCACGTACCCACTAAGCCCACGTACCCACTAAGCCCACGTACCCATTAAGCCCACGTACCCACTAAGCCCACGTACCCACTAAGCCCACGTACCCACTAAGCCCACGTACCCACTAAGCCCACGTACCCACTAAACCCACGTACCCACTAAGCCCACGTACCCATTAAGCCCACGTACCCACTAAGCCCACGTACCCATTAAGCCCACGTACCCACTAAACCCACGTACCCACTAAGCCCACGTACCCACTAAACCCACTTCCAACATTGGATTAAAAAAAAAAAAGTCATGTTTTTTTTGTACTGCATGATGCGACCAGCTCACTCTGTCTTATTTGCCAAAAGACAGTCAATTGTTTTAAACAAGGAAATTTAGAGCGATATTTCCAATCACACCATGCCCATTTTGACAAAACATATCCACCACAAAGCAACTTCAGAAACAACAAAATATCGCAACTCAAAGAACAGCTCAAAGGACAACAAATGATGAACATATCTAGCACTGTTGCAGAGAAAACGACAGAGGCAACATATGAGATTGCTTGGATACTCGCAAGAAACAGGAAAGCCTCCACAGACGCAGAAATTGTCAAAGAATGTTTTTTGGCCTCAGCCGAAATATTGTATGCTGATTTCACAAACAAGGAAGCTATTTTAAAGCAAATTAAGGGACTGCAACTCTCTGACTCGACCATAAAAAGACGCATAGAAGATATCGGCGAGGACATCGGTAAGCAATTGATTGTGGACATATCTATGGCGCCGTGTTATAGTCTTGCACTTGATGAAAGCACTGATATAAGTGACATTGCCCAATTATGTGTGTGGGTCTGCTTCCCGCTAAATGGGTCGCTCTTCAGGGACAAACACGAGGAGAGGATATTCTGAAAGACATTGTTACATTTTTTGCTACTAATAACATTGACGGGTCACATCTTGTATCTGTGTGACCTGACGGTGCACCAAACATGCGAGGGAAGGAGAAGGGACTCGTAGGCCTGATGAGAAAGAGAGAGGATATTCCCAAGTTTGTTACATTCCATTGTATCATTCATCAGGAAGCACTTGTTACAGAATGTGATGCAGGACGTCGTGCGCATAGTGAACATGATTATTGCAGGGCACTGAATCGCAGGCAATTCAGCGAGTTGCTGGGGGAATACCGGGCAGAATACGGCGACTTGATATTTCACAATGAAGTGAGATGGCTTTTTAGTAAGATCTCTCTCTCCTCCCTCAAATCTGTGAATTTTGTCATTTTCAAGACAAAATCACCACGCTGTTCATACCTGACAGAGATTTAGTTCATTTCCCAAAGCTCAGAGCAGTCACCACATCCAACACAGACCTACTGCAACATTTTAGCTATGATGGATTGGTGCATGTGTTGGAACAGTTGAAGTTGGAGTTTGAATCAAGATTCAATGACATCATGGAGTACAAGGACTTTTTCAACTTCCTTGAGAACCCCTTTCATGTGCCAGTGTCATCTCTGACCCCAGTCATCACCGCTCTCTGTCCTGACCGTGCAGGAATAGAGTGACCTCAGTCATCACCACTCTCTGTCCTGACCATTTTTTGTCAGCACTTATTCATGTGAAGCAACATTTTCAACAATGGACATTGTGAAACAAAAAACAGAGAAACAGACTGACCAATGGACACCTGGATTGCCTAACAAGGATTGCAACAAGACTACAAATTTCGAATAAATTCAGTCAAAAAGCAGAAGGGACATTTTGGCTGTTCCAACTATCGAGGTAGCCTAACCCTTAATATGGGTCATACATGTGATGTAGCCTAACCCTTAATATGGGTCATACATGTGATGTAGCCTAACCCTTAATATGGGTCATACATGTGATGTAGCCTAACCCTTAATATGGGTCATACATGTGATGTAGCCTAATCCTTAATATGGGTCATACATGTAGCCTAACCCTTAATATGGGTCATACATGTGATGTAGCCTAACCCTTAATATGGGTCATACATGTGATGTAGCCTAACCCTTAATATGGGTCATACATGTGATGTAGCCTAACCCTTAATATGGGTCATACATGTAGCCTAACCCTTAATATGAGTCATAGTGTGATGTAGCCTAACCCTTAATATGGGTCATACATGTGATGTAGCCTAACCCTTAATATGGGTCATACATGTGATGTAGCCTAACCCTTAATATGGGTCATACATGTAGCCTAACCCTTAATATGAGTCATAGTGTGATGTAGCCTAACCCTTAATATGGGTCATACATGTGATGTAGCCTAACCCTTAATATGAGTCATAGTGTGATGTAGCCTAACCCTTAATATGAGTCATAGTGTGATGTAGCCTAACCCTTAATATGGGTCATAATGTGATGTACTTCTTGTGTTCATGTATATATTTGTGATGTACATAAAATTAATTGCATGTGTTCTATTGCTTTGAATTTGCTTTCTTTTGATAATTGATCATTTTGAAAGATAAAGTACAACTAATGTAAGATCTGTGCCTCAAAGATTGTCTCAACCCAAAACGGCCCACTTAAAAAATATAGTGAGTAACACTGGTTTAAAGGGTACATTCTATAGCTATTAAGCCCAGTCCGGACTTTTATTGATTGATTGATTGATTGATACTTTATTGATCCCCGAAGGGGAATTTCTTCAAAATATTTTATCAAATATGTTTTATCTCACATAACAAAATGGTGTAAGTAAAGTCATAAAACTTTCATTTTATCTCTTTTATGAACATTACGGCCGTATACGTTAGAAATGTCTAAACAGATTTGGGTGGCCTTAAGGTACACTTACCCTATATTTTGGGTTCTGATGGGATATAACAGTTGAACTAAGCTCATTGGGCATTTATTAATGATTCTATATTCTCCAATAATTAATGGCTAGGCCTATATATCACTAATTTAAAAGTCCCAAAACGTATGGACCAATCACAGATTCCTTCAGTACAGAACAGCATTAATGTGTAACTTCAGTAGAACGCCCCTTAAAAACCACACAGTTCAACAACTACATAGTTTGTACCCCTGTGTTTAAGACAATACTCACTGGTGTTAATCAGATCTTCTATTTCCTCTTCCTCTCCTTCCCCCTCATCCTCTTTCTCTCCCAAAACGTCTTCCTCTTCCTCTTTTACTCCAAAAGGTTCTTCTTCTTTCACTGTAACATCCTCCCCTTCCTCCTTTTTGATTCTGAAAGCTTCTACCTCATCCTCCTCTTCCACTGTAACAGCCTCTTTCCCCTCTTCCTCTTTTATTGAGATAGCCTCCTCTTCCTCTTTTACTCCAAAAGGTTCTTCTTCTTTCACTGTAACATCCTCCTCTTCTTCTTTCACTGTAACATCCGCCTCTTCCTCCTCTTTCATTCTGAAAGCTTCTACCTCTTCTTCTTCCACTGTGACAGCCTCTATCCCCTCTTCCTCTTTCACTTCAAAAGGCTCTTTCTCTTCTTTCACAATAATATCCTCCTCTTCTTTCAATGTGATAGCCTCCTCTTCCTCCCTTTTCATTCTGAAAGCTTCTTCCTCTCCATTCACTGTAATATCCTCCTCTTCTTCTTTTATGACAATGTTTATTCCCAGAGTTTCTTTCTCCATACAGCAGACCTCCTCTTCTTCAGCAGGACGAGAGTAGTTTAGTGAACTCATGGTCGGGATGTTAGCTAGCTAGTTAGCATTAGCGACTATCCTAGTGCAAGGCTCAGTATCAATCTTAACAAGTTAGCAAATGTATTAACCAAATTAGGTTAAAGTTAACCAGTAGATATGTAAACAGACGTATGTTTAAAACACTAAGATGAGCTAATGTTCACAAAAATGGCCCAAGACCGTCAATGTTTCGGTTTTATGTTGGCTAGCGAGCTACTGAAAGATTAGCTGTGTTGACCGCTGTGAGGAAGAAGAACTAAGTACATCCGGGTCACAGATGTTTAGAATCCTCCATCCTGTTTACTTTGAAAATGAATAATTAGAGCGAAATTTATGTAAAATGTACACAAATAATGGATATATTTTGTACTAGTTGTCATTAAAAGACTAATCAGTGTTGTGTTCGAGACCAAGACCGGAGCGAATCCAAGTCAAGACCAAGACTGAAAGGGGGCGAGACCGAGTTAAGACCGAGACCAGAAACATGCGAGTCCGATTAAACACCATGATCGTAATTTTGTCAAATCGCCACCATAATAAGAGTTCAACATGTCCAGTATTTCTGTGTTCATATTTCAGAAGAACATATGGATTCTTTCGACATTCAGAATGGTGAAAAAAATGCATTCTGAAGGCAAATATAGCTGCTCTACAAATGATTACTAACCCAAACACAGTGGGGAACAATGAGGGCCTTCTACACTTTCAGATAGAGACTAATGATTACTAACCCAAACACAGTGGGGAACAATGAGGGCCTTCTACGCTTTCAGATAGAGACTAATGATTACTAACCCAAACACAGTGGGGAACAATGAGGGCCTTCTACACTTTCAGATAGAGACTAATGATTACTAACCCAAACACAGTGGGGAACAATGAGGGCCTTCTACACTTTCAGATAGAGACTAATGATTACTAACCCAAACACAGTGGGGAACAATGAGGGCCTTCTACACTTTCAGATAGAGACTAATGATTACTAACCCAAACACAGTGGGGAACAATGAGGGCCTTCTACGCTTTCAGATAGAGACTAATGATTACTAACCCAAACACAGTGGGGAACAATGAGGGCCTTCTACGCTTTCAGATAGAGACTAATGATTTATAAAATAATACAATTAATATTTTCAATCATGTTCTGATTCTTCAGTTTGTATTATAAAGTTAAGGATTAACACTGAAGAGTGGGGAGATAAAGTCAGCCATTGGCCATCAGAGGCTTGATAGAAAGGATCTGCCATTCAACTGTATTAGGGCAACATTCAACTGTATTAGGGCAACATTAAACTGTATTAGGGCAACATTCAACTGTATTAGGGCAACATTCAACTGTATTAGGGCAAGTTTTAACTGTATTAGGGCAACATTCAATTGTATTAGTGCAACATTTGGGAGTGACAGTGGAATCAATCACATTGGCTTGTAAAGGGTGGGACCGTTTTTACTAAAACATATGAAAACCTTCTTGAAGGCCAATAGGCTAGTTTGCGGCGGCTACCGCAGGTGTTATCAAAGAGGATGTTGCTAATTTGTTAGCTTCTCCCTTCTCAATAAAAACGTTTAATAAGATGTTTCAATGTCAATGTGGGGGGTTGAGTTTAAATACAGGGGTACCGTACCAAGTCAATGTGGGGGGTTGAGTTTAAATACAGGGGGTACCGTACCAAGTCAATGTGGGGGGTTGAGTTTAAATACAGGGGTACCGTACCAAGTCAATGTGGGGGGTTGAGTTTAAATACAGGGGGTACCGTACCAAGTCAATGTGGGGGGTTGAGTTTAAATACAGGGGGTACCGTACCAAGTCAATGTGGGGGGTTGAGTTTAAATACAGGGGGTACCGTACCAAGTCAATGTGGGGGGTTGAGTTTAAATACAGGGGGTACCGTACCAAGTCAATGTGGGGGGTTGAGTTTAAATACAGGGGGTACCGTACCAAGTCAATGTGGGGGGTTGAGTTTAAATACAGGGGTACCGTACCAAGTCAATGTGGGGGGTTGTGGTTAAATACAGGGGGTACCGTACCAAGTCAATGTGGGGGGTTGAGTTTAAATACAGGGGTACCGTACCAAGTCAATGTGGGGGGTTGAGTTTAAATACAGGGGGTACCGTACCAAGTCAATGTGGGGGGTTGAGTTTAAATACAGGGGGTACCGTACCAAGTCAATGTGGGGGGTTGAGTTTAAATACAGGGGGTACCGTACCAAGTCAATGTGGGGGGTTGAGTTTAAACACAGGGGGTACCGTACCAAGTCAATGTGGGGGGTTGAGTTTAAATACAGGGGGCACCGTACCAAGTCAATGTGGGGGGTTGAGTTTAAATACAGGGGGTACCGTACCAAGTCAATGTGGGGGGTTGAGGTTAAATACAGGGGGTACCGTACCAAGTCAATGTGGGGGGTTGAGTTTAAATACAGGGGGTACCGTACCAAGTCAATGTGGGGGGTTGAGTTTAAATACAGGGGGTACCGTACCAAGTCAATGTGGGGGGTTGAGTTTAAATACAGGGGGTACCGTACCAAGTCAATGTGGGGGGTTGAGTTTAAATACAGGGGTACCGTACCAAGTCAATGTGGGGGGTTGAGTTTAAATACAGGGGTACCGTACCAAGTCAATGTGGGGGGTTGTGGTTAAATACAGGGGGTACCGTACCAAGTCAATGTGGGGGGTTGAGTTTAAATACAGGGGTACCGTACCAAGTCAATGTGGGGGGTTGAGTTTAAATACAGGGGGTACCGTACCAAGTCAATGTGGGGGGTTGAGTTTAAATACAGGGGGTACCGTACCAAGTCAATGTGGGGGGTTGAGTTTAAATACAGGGGGTACCGTACCAAGTCAATGTGGGGGGTTGAGTTTAAACACAGGGGGTACCGTACCAAGTCAATGTGGGGGGTTGAGTTTAAATACAGGGGGCACCGTACCAAGTCAATGTGGGGGGTTGAGTTTAAATACAGGGGGTACCGTACCAAGTCAATGTGGGGGGTTGAGGTTAAATACAGGGGGTACCGTACCAAGTCAATGTGGGGGGTTGAGTTTAAATACAGGGGGTACCGTACCAAGTCAATGTGGGGGGTTGAGTTTAAATACAGGGGGTACCGTACCAAGTCAATGTGGGGGGTTGAGTTTAAATACAGGGGGAACCGTACCAAGTCAATGTGGGGGGTTGAGTTTAAATACAGGGGGTACCGTACCAAGTCAATGTGGGGGGTTGAGTTTAAATACAGGGGGTACCGTACCAAGTCAATGTGGGGGGTTGTGGTTAAACACAGGGTGTACCGTACCAAGTCAATGTGGGGGGTTGAGTTTAAATACAGGGGGTACCGTACCAAGTCAATGTGGGGGGTTGTGGTTAAACACAGGGGGTACCATACCAAGTCAATGTGGGGGGTTGAGTTTAAATACAGGGGTACCGTACCAAGTCAATGTGGGGGGTTGAGTTTAAATACAGGGGGTACCATACCAAGTCAGTGTGGGGGGTTGAGTTTAGTCCAGGTCATTTGTAACAATAAGGCTTTCTTTCATGATTTGTTTTATTTTGACTGGAGCAAGATTTAGCTTTTTCCTGATGTGGAAACTGCCTGGAAATTCATTCATTATGTTTTTTTCTCCAAATAGTAGACAAACATGCCCCATTCCACAGGTTCAGAGTTAAAGGGAGGGATAATCCATGGTTTTCTTCTGAGCTATCTTGTATTATTCACAAACGTAATCTAACCTGGGCTAAAGCAAGGAAATCATGTTCTGATGCTGATTGGCTTCTTTTTAGGCAGCTACCAAACAAGTGTTCTTCTCTTCTCAGGAAGGCCAAGTCTGTTACCACTGATAACCTGAATGACCCTAGAAGGTTTTGGAAGACTATTAAGTCTATGTCTGGTAACAGTAATGTTAATGAATTACCGTCATGTGTATTGAAGGACTCTGTTGCTGTGTATGACAAAACTGAAATGCTGAATTGTTTCAATGAGCACTTTATATCATCTGGTAGACTGTTGGATTCAGTATCCTCTGTCTCTGTTCAACCTTGTGTGGATGAACCGGTGAGAGCTGGTCAAACCTTTAGCTTTTTGGCCATTCTTACTGTTCTCAGTGCAGGAGGTCCATAAAGCCCTGCAATCCTTAGATCAGAGAACGACTGCAGGTCCTGATCTCTTGATCCCTGCTTTTTAAAACTGGCAGCTGATTTCATAGCTGAACCACGTACATATCTGTGCAATCTAACCTTGGAATGTAATGAAATTCCAAGGATCTGGAAATCAGCATTTGTCCTACCACTTTTAAAAGGGGGAGATCCAACTCTTTTAAATAATTATAGGCCAATCTCAATGCTGAAACCCTTGTTAGTGAACAGCTAAAATGGTTTTTATATACTAATTATATTTTATCAATGTACCAATCAGGCTTCAGGAAGAAGCATAGCACAATTACAGCAGCCATGCAGGTTTTAAATGATATCACTGAAGCCCTTGACAAAAAACAACACTATCTCACTTTTTATTGATCTCTCTAAGGCTTTTGATACAGTTGATCATGACATACTGAGGCAGAGATTGTCGAGCGTAGGTCTGCAGTTGCATGGTTTGCTAATAGAACTAATAGAACTCAGTGCACTCAGTTTGATGGGCTCATGTCTGTTACATTGTCTGTCTGTAATGGTGTGCCCCAGGGCTCTGTTCTTGGTTCCCTCTTATTCACTATTTATATAAATCATTTAGACAAATGTGCAACTTCACTTTATGCTGATGATACTGTTATGTATTGTTGTGCCTCGTCTCTCACTAAAGCTTTCCAGAACTTGAAAACTGCTTTTTATACTGTTCAACATACTGTGTTTTTATACTGTTCAACAAACTGTGTTTTTATACTGTTAAAAAAACTGTGTTTTTATACTGTTCAACAAACTGTGTTTTATACTGTTCAACAAACTGTGTTTTTATACTGTTCAGCAAACTGTGTTTTTATACTGTTCAGCAAACTGTGTTTTTATACTGTTCAGCAAACTGTGTTTTTATACTGTTCAGCATACTGTGTTTTTATACTGTTCAGCAAACTGTGTTTTTATACTGTTCAACATACTGTGTTTTTATACTGTTAAACATACTGTGTTTTTATACTGTTCAACATACTGTGTTTTTATACTGTTCAACATACTGTGTTTTTATACTGTTCAACAAACTGTGTTTTTATACTGTTCAACAAACTGTGTTTTTATACTGTTCAACATACTGTGTTTTTATACTGTTCAACATACTGTGTTTTTATACTGTTCAACATACTGTGTTTTTATACTGTTCAACATACTGTGTTTTTATACTGTTCAACATACTGTGTTTTTATACTGTTCAACATACAGTGTTTTTATACTGTTCAACATACTGTGTTTTTATACTGTTCAACATACTGTGTTTTTATACTGTTCAACAAACTGTGTTTTTATACTGTTCAACAAACTGTGTTTTTATACTGTTCAACATACTGTGTTTTTATACTGTTCAACATACTGTGTTTTTATACTGTTCAACATACTGTGTTTTTATACTGTTCAACAAACTGTGTTTTTATACTGTTCAACAAACTGTGTTTTTATACTGTTCAACATACTGTGTTTTTATACTGTTCAACAAACTGTGTTTTTATACTGTTCAACATACTGTGTTTTTATACTGTTCAACATACTGTGTGTTTATACTGTTCAACAAACTGTGTTTTTATACTGTTCAACATACTGTGTTTTTATACTGTTCAACATACTGTGTTTTTATACTGTTCAACATACCATGAGTCAATTATTCTGGAAGATCCACCTCACAATCCAAATTGTTACACAAATAAACACTAAATATGTTGTGGGCTTTAATGACAGGATGCATTTGAAACTTCAAACTTCCGTATGTCAATTAATGCAATTTTCTTTATCAGCTTGTGTGTTCAGTGATAAGCAAACTAAAGATAACTAATACAATAAAAGGAAGACGGCATCTCTAATATTTAACATCTCTAATATTTAACATCTCTAATATTTAGCATCTCTAATATTTAACACCTCTAATATTTAACACCTCTAATATTTAACATCTCTAATATTTAACATCTCTAATATTTAACATCTCTAATATTTAACACCTCTAATATTTAGCATCTCTAATATTTAACATCTCTAATATTTAACATCTCTAATATTTAGCACCTCTAATATTTAACATCTCTAATATTTAGCATCTCTAATATTTAGCATCTCTAATATTTAGCATCTCTAATATTAAGCATCTCTAATATTTAACATCTCTAATATTTAACATCTCTAATATTTAACATCTCTAATATTTAACACCTCTAATATTTAGCATCTCTAATATTTAGCATCTCTAATATTTAACATCTCTAATATTTAACATCTCTAATATTTAACACCTCTAATATTTAACATCTCTAATATTTAGCATCTCTAATATTTAGCATCTCTAATATTTAGCATCTCTAATATTTAGCACCTCTAATATTTAGCATCTCTAATATTTAACACCTCTAATATTTAACATATCTAATATTTAACATCTCTAATATTTAACATCTCTAATATTTAGCACCTCTAATATTTAGCATCTCTAATATTTAACATCTCTAATATTTAGCATCTCTAATATTTAACATCTCTAATATTTAACACCTCTAATATTTAACATCTCTAATATTTAACATCTCTAATATTTAACATCTCTAATATTTAACATCTCTAATATTTAGCACCTCTAATATTTAACATCTCTAATATTTAACATCTCTAATATTTAGCATCTCTAATATTTAACATCTCTAATATTTAGCATCTCTAATATTTAGCATCTCTAATATTTAACATCTCTAATATTTAGCATCTCTAATATTTAGCATCTCTAATATTTAGCATCTCTAATGTTTTTATACTGTTCAGCAAACTGTATTTTTATACTGTTCAGCAAACTGTGTTTTTATACTGTTCAGCAAACTGTGTTTTTATACTGTTCAGCAAACTGTGTTTTTATACTGTTAAACATACTGTGTTTTTATACTGTTCAACAAACTGTGTTTTTATACTGTTCAACAAACTGTGTTTTTATACTGTTCAGCATACTGTGTTTTTATACTGTTCAACATACTGTGTTTTTATACTGTTCAACATACTGTGTTTTTATACTGTTCAACATACTGTGTTTTTATACTGTTCAACATACTGTGTTTTTATACTGTTCAACATACTGTGTTTTTATACTGTTCAACATACTGTGTTTTTATACTGTTCAACAAACTGTGTTTTTATACTGTTCAACATACTGTGTTTTTATACTGTTCAACAAACTGTGTTTTTATACTGTTCAACATACTGTGTTTTTATACTGTTCAACAAACTGTGTTTTTATACTGTTCAACAAACTGTGTTTTTATACTGTTCAACATACTGTGTTTTTATACTGTTCAACAAACTGTGTTTTTATACTGTTCAACATACTGTGTTTTTATACTGTTCAACATACTGTGTGTTTATACTGTTCAACAAACTGTGTTTTTATACTGTTCAACATACTGTGTTTTTATACTGTTCAGCAAACTGTGTTTTTATACTGTTCAGCATACTGTGTTTTTATACTGTTCAGCAAACTGTGTTTTTATACTGTTCAACATACTGTGTTTTTATACTGTTAAACATACTGTGTTTTTATACTGTTCAACATACTGTGTTTTTATACTGTTCAACATACTGTGTTTTTATACTGTTCAACAAACTGTGTTTTTATACTGTTCAACAAACTGTGTTTTTATACTGTTCAACATACTGTGTTTTTATACTGTTCAACATACTGTGTTTTTATACTGTTCAACATACTGTGTTTTTATACTGTTCAACATACTGTGTTTTTATACTGTTCAACATACAGTGTTTTTATACTGTTCAACATACTGTGTTTTTATACTGTTCAACATAGTGTGTTTTTATACTGTTCAACAAACTGTGTTTTTATACTGTTCAACAAACTGTGTTTTTATACTGTTCAACATACTGTGTTTTTATACTGTTCAACATACTGTGTTTTTATACTGTTCAACATACTGTGTTTTTATACTGTTCAACAAACTGTGTTTTTATACTGTTCAACATACTGTGTTTTTATACTGTTCAACAAACTGTGTTTTTATACTGTTCAACAAACTGTGTTTTTATACTGTTCAACATACTGTGTTTTTATACTGTTCAACAAACTGTGTTTTTAGACTGTTCAACATACTGTGTTTTTATACTGTTCAACATACTGTGTGTTTATACTGTTCAACAAACTGTGTTTTTATACTGTTCAACATACTGTGTTTTTATACTGTTCAACATACTGTGTTTTTATACTGTTCAACATACTGTGTTTTTATACTGTTCAACAAACTGTGTTTTTATACTGTTCAACATACTGTGTTTTTATACTGTTCAACATACTGTGTGTTTATACTGTTCAACAAACTGTGTTTTTATACTGTTCAACATACTGTGTTTTTATACTGTTCAACATACTGTGTTTTTATACTGTTCAACATACTGTGTTTTTATACTGTTCAACATACTGTGTTTTTATACTGTTCAACAAACTGTGTTTTTATACTGTTCAACATACTGTGTTTTTATACTGTTCAACAAACTGTGTTTTTATACTGTTCAACAAACTGTGTTTTTATACTGTTCAACATACTGTGTTTTTATACTGTTCAACAAACTGTGTTTTTATACTGTTCAACATACTGTGTTTTTATACTGTTCAACATACTGTGTGTTTATACTGTTCAACAAACTGTGTTTTTATACTGTTCAACATACTGTGTTTTTATACTGTTCAACATACTGTGTTTTTATACTGTTCAACATACCCTGAGTCAATTATTCTGGAAGTTCCACCTCACAATCCAAATTGTTACACAAATAAACACTAAATATGTTGTGGGCTTTAATGACAGGATGCATTTGAAACTTCAAACTTCCGTATGTCAATTAATGCAATTTTCTTTATCAGCTTGTGTGTTCAGTGATAAGCAAACTAAAGATAACTAATACAATAAAAGGAAGACGGCATCTCTAATATTTAACATCTCTAATATTTAGCATCTCTAATATTTAACACCTCTAATATTTAACACCTCTGATATTTAACATCTCTAATATTTAACATCTCTAATATTTAACATCTCTAATATTTAACACCTCTAATATTTAGCATCTCTAATATTTAGCATCTCTAATATTTAACATCTCTAATATTTAACATCTCTAATATTTAGCACCTCTAATATTTAACATCTCTAATATTTAGCATCTCTAATATTTAGCATCTCTAATATTTAACACCTCTAATATTTAGCATCTCTAATATTAAGCATCTCTAATATTTAACATCTCTAATATTTAACATCTCTAATATTTAACATCTCTAATATTTAACACTAATATTTAGCATCTCTAATATTTAGCATCTCTAATATTTAACATCTCTAATATTTAACATCTCTAATATTTAGCACCTCTAATATTTAACATCTCTAATATTTAGCATCTCTAATATTTAGCATCTCTAATATTTAACATCTCTAATATTTAGCATCTCTAATATTTAGCACCTCTAATATTTAGCATCTCTAATATTTAACACCTCTAATATTTAACATATCTAATATTTAACATCTCTAATATTTGGCATCTCTAATATTTAACACCTCTAATATTTAACATCTCTAATATTTAACATCTCTAATATTTAGCACCTCTAATATTTAACATCTCTAATATTTAACATCTCTAATATTTAGCATCTCTAATATTTAACATCTCTAATATTTAACATCTCTAATATTTAGCATCTCTAATATTTAACATCTCTAATATTTAACCCCTCTAATATTTAACATATCTAATATTTAACATCTCTAATATTTAACACCTCTAATATTTAGCATCTCTAATATTTAACACCTCTAATATTTAACATCTCTAATATTTAACATCTCTAATATTTAGCACCTCTAATATTTAACATCTCTAATATTTAACATCTCTAATATTTAGCATCTCTAATATTTAACATCTCTAATATTTAGCATCTCTAATATTTAGCATATCTAATATTTAACATCTCTAATATTTAGCATCTCTAATATTTAGCATCTCTAATATTTAGCATCTCTAATATTTAACATCTCTAATATTAAGCACTTCTGTGCTGGATGGGCTGATGGTTTATTACGTCCTGTTTGTAACCTGTTGCTACTGAGGTTTACTTCTGTCTGCAATGCTGGATGGGCTGATGGTTTATTACATCCTGTTTGTAACCTGTTGCTACTGAGGTTTACTTCTGTCTGCAATGCTGGATGGGCTGATGGTTTATTACTTCCTGTTTTATAACCTGTCGTTACTGTGGTTTACGAGAGGAGGACTCGCTCAGTTCATCCATATTTATATGAAGCCATACTTCCATGTTCGGAGGTTGGAACTAGAGGAACATCTCCGCTGTATAACCGGAATGAGGCTGAAATAGGGACAAATACCTTCTGTTGTGGCATTAAATACATATCCAATGCAAATATAAACAGCAAATGGATTCAACACATGCAAATAACACCTGATTATCTGCAGTGCTCCAGGAAGGACACACAGATAAACAGACAGACGGAGACAGAGTTTGAAAAGGACCATTCAATCACATAGAACGTATACATAAAAACAGAGGTACTCTGTATTCAATTCAAGTCTTGAGATTGTAAAAAAACAACAACATACAAATATATTTTTATTAGGTTTTATCAAAGTTGATTTCATGTGTCATTAATAAAAACACAAATTCTCAGTCAAGAACATAGCTTCTTCATTTTATGTTTTGTCAGGCCCCCTGATTGAGTAAAACACTTTCCACAATGAGAGCATTGGAAAGGCTTCTCTCCTGTGTGCATTCTCTTATGTCTTTTCAGTTTCGCTGATTGGGAAAAACTCTTTCCACAATAGGAGCATTGGTAGGGCTTTTCTCCTGTGTGCATTCTCTCATGTCTTTTCAGGCTCACTAGATGGGTAAAACTCTTTCCACAATGGGAGCATTGGAAAGGCTTTTCTCCTGTGTGTGTCCTCTCATGCTCCTTCATGTTTGCTGGTGACCTAAAACTCCTTCCACAATGGGAACAGTGATAAGGCTTCTCTCCAGAGTGTATTCTCTCATGCCTTTTCAGGGACCTTAACTGGGTAAAACTCTTGCCACACTGAGAACATTGGTAAGGCTTTTCTCCTGTATGTATTCTCTTATGTCTTTTCAGATTAACTAACACGGTAAAACTCTTTCCACATTGGGAACATTGGAAAGGCTTTTCTCCAGTGTGTATTCTCTCATGCCTTTTCAGGTTAACTAACACGGTAAAACTCTTTCCACAGTGGGAACATTGGAAAGGCTTTTCTCCTGTGTGTGTCCTCTCATGCTCTTTTAGATTCCGTAACTTAGTAAAACTCTTTCCACACTGGGAGCAGTGGTGTCGTCTCACTGGTTTGGACGTCTCTGGGTCTGGTTCCCCTGATGGACTCTTCCTGCTGTCAGAGTGAGAGTCTGGTCTCTCTCCTGCTAAAGACACAAATTGTATTTAATTAATTACTATCAGAGAGCTGAATGAAACCAGCACATGATAAAGCTGTCTTCCTATGAGGTTTAATCCAGAAATGTAATTTAATTCATTTAAAGAAAACCTTGGTGGCCTCTAATAATAACAATAATGTAGTGTTTCAAATCTAATCTCTCATGGAATGTCATGTTATAGATCTATAATAATAGATAATGTCATGTTTATAGACTGAGCAGAGATCTATAATAATAGATAATGTCATGTCTTCAGGCTGAGCAGAGATCTATAATAATAGATAATGTCATGTTTTTAGGCTGAGCAGAGATCTATAATAATAGATAATGTCATGTCTTCAGGCTGAGCAGAGATCTATAATAATAGATAATGTCATGTCTTCAGGCTGTGCAGAGATCTATAATAATAGATAATGTCATGTCTTCAGGCTGAGCAGAGATCTATAATAATAGATAATGTCATGTCTTCAGGCTGAGCAGAGATCTATAATAATAGATAATGTCATGTCTTCAGGCTGTGCAGAGATCTATAGTAATAGATAATGTAATGTTATAGACTGAGCAGAGCTCTATAATAATAGATCTATAATAATAGATATTGAGGACTACAGTATTTTGATCAATGTCATTGGATGCATTGATCCATTGTTAACGGCCCACTGTTTGATGGTGTACAGTATCTTACAGTGTGGCTTTAACCATTTCTACAGTACAGAACAATATATTCAAGTATATAACTTCAGTGGAATGCCCCTTAAAAACCACACAAAGGTTTAACAACTGCTGAGTTTTTGGCCTTATTTTTAAAACGGTACTCACTGGTGTCAATTAGATCTCTAATCTCTTCCTCCTCCAATTTGACAGTAATCTCCCCCTCCTCCTTCACTCCTAAAACGTATTCCACCTCTTTCACTCTTAAAATGTCTTCTTCTTTCACTGTGACAGTCATATCCTCCTCTTTCACTGTGACAGTCATATCCTCCTCTTTCACTGTGACAGTCATATCCTCCTCTTTCACTGTGACAGTCATATCCTCCTCTTTCACTGTGACAGTCATATCCTCCTCTTTCACTGTGACAGTCATATCCTCATAACCGTCTCGTTGCCCTTCTTCCACCGTAACATCCTCCTCTTCCTCCTCCTCTTTCACCAGAGCCTCTTTCTCCGTCCAGCAGATCTCCTCTTCTTCAGCAGGGGAGGAGTAGTTTGCTGAACTCATGGTCGAGGATGTTAACGAGGTGACGTTAGATAGCAGTAGCCTAGAAGGTAATGAATGACAGCTAATTTAACCACCCATCTAGCTGACTAACAAAAACATAAATATGAAAATGAAGGGTAACTAGATGCGACATACATGTGTTTTAAACTCACTGAAACGTCTAAAGAGCACTAATGTGTCGGTTTTATGCAGGCTAGCAAACTACCGAGGTGGTTGAATCAGTAGCCTTGTTGTTGAAGAAGCGTCCCGTCCACTAGATTATACGTCGCACTAGCGACGTCTCAATAAAGGCGGGCATCGCCATCTGCTGACTGGAGTTGGTACCGCAGTTGAGAAATGTTGTATTCATTAAATAATATTTGATATAAAGACATACAAAGGAACCTGTGTTGAATGATTTGTTACGAGTGATAATTTAAAACGTACTTTAAGGCAATTTCTTATAGATTCGTTTTATTTTTACTATTTTATTAAAAAATATGTTGCATTAATCAAATCGTTTTTACAATCAGCACTGGTTTTCTCTGACATGGTGGAGTAATACTGATATCAGCACCGGTTTTCTCTGACATGGTGGAGTAATACTGATATCAGCACCGGTTTTCTCTGACATGGTGGAGTAATACTGATATCAGCACCGGTTTTCTCTGACATGGTGGAGTAATACTGATATCAGCACCGGTTTTCTCTGACATGGTGGAGTAATACTGATATCAGCACCGGTTTTCTCTGACATGGTGGAGTAATACTGATATCAGCACATGTTTTCTCTGACATGGTGGAGTAATACTGATGGGAACATTCATGAGGTAGTGAATGTTTTTAATGTCCACAACTTAACAATGTCATCACATTTTCAAACACCTTTAACTACTACACAAATTAAGTAATTGAAACATCTAAATTCGAGAGTTCTCAAGGTTAGAATCAATAAATTCTAATTCTACTCATCTATTTAATAAGTAACATTTAGCAAAATTCAAATCATATAATCAAATCCAATACATTTTGCAAAATCCAAATCATATCAAATCAAATACAAGAGATTTGAAGGGTAGACTCAACAAACACATTCTATTCAGCTGTTTATTCACTTCACATTTTGAAAATATCCAAATCATCTCATGAACAACATTGAAGGGTTTATACTTGTATCAAATCAATCAAAGTATTGGCTAAGAAGACACTTTCTAGAGGCCAAATACAGGTTCAGTTCCATTCACTTTTCCATTGATAAGATGAGAGGTTGTTGTTGCTCCAATCCTCCGTCCTAATTAGTGCCTCTGACGTAATCGTACCCACAACCCTCTAAGCTACTCTCATAGAGAATAGATAGATGGATGGAGGATTGTAGTTGGTTTTAATATCGGCAGCACATTGTCATTGAGGACTTTCACCATTTTGAAGTAGTCAACTGGATGAGCTTCATATGGGTTAAGGAAGCATCACATGATTCCATCCTGGTCAAGAACAGGGATCAGCCAATGAATACTGCCACCTGAATACTTACTGCAGGTGGCAGTAAATCGCCAACCTTGGCTTTGTAACTGTTCAAACACTAGGTGGCAGTATGTACCCTTTCAGTTTGTTTACCAACTCATAGAAGTAGTGGAAGACCAACTAATTAAAAATGGAGATGTCCTCAATGGTGCTGCCCATGCTCTCACAGACGCCATAATGGGACAGATACAATGATGCAGTCTAACTACACTGAACAAAAATATAAATGCAACAATGTCTTTTTTTACTGAGTTACAGTTCAGATAAGGAACTCAGCCAGTTTAAATAAATTCATTAGGGTCTAATCTATGAATTTCACATGACTGGGCAGGGGCACAGCCATGTGTGGGCCTGGGAGGGCATAGGGCCACCCACTGAGGAGCCAGGGCCAGCCCATCAGAATGAGGTTTTCCCTACAAAAAGGCTTTATTACAGACAGAAATACTCCTCAGTTTCATCAGCTGTCCGGGTGGCTTGTCTCAGACGATCCCGCAGGTGAAGACGCCGGATGTGGAGGTTCTGGGCTGGCAAATTCTCTAAAACAACGTTGGAGGCGGCTTATGGTAGAGAAATTAACATTACATTCTCTGGTAACAGCTCTGGTGGACATTCCTGCAGTCAGCAGCCAATTACACGCTCCCTCAACTTGAGACAGCTGTGGCATTGTGTTGTGAGACAAAACTGCACATTTTAGAGTGGCCTCTTATTGTCCCCATCACAAGGTGCACCTGTGTAATGATCATGCTGTTTAATCAGCTTCTTGATATGCCACACCTGTCAGGTGGATGGATTATCTTGCCAAAGGAGAAATGCTCACTAACAGGGATGTAAACACATTTTGTGCACAAAATCTAAGGGAAATAAGCTTTTTGTGTGTATGGAACATTTTTAGATCTTTTCTTTCAGCTCATGAAACATGGGACCAACACTTTACATGTTGCGTTTACATGTTTGTTCAGTATAAGTCTACGGCTATTATAAAGGTAAACTCAGGTGCCACCATAACCATAAGCATTTCCATACAGTTTCCATACGCATCTCTATATAACTATGTATTTCTTTCTATTTAATCATAAATCATGTTCTTTGCCATGTGTGAAACGCACTCTTCAGCCTGAAGGTGTTACTATGCTCTGTGTAATGTGTTACTATGCTCTGTGTAATGTGTTACTATGCTCTGTGTAATGTGTTACTATGCTCTGTGTAATGTGTTACTATGCTCTGTGTAATGTGTTACTATGCTCTGTGTAATGTGTTACTATGCTCTGTGTCCCAGAAGAATTGCTAGCTTTATGGTCGTAAGACGCTTCGGGAGAACGATCATGTGTGCTGAGCTATTAAGGTGAGAGTTTAAACTTGTATCCAGTCAAAGTTCATAATCAAAACAAAATACACATTTTAAAATGTTAATGTTACACGTTTGCACAACGAAGAGATGTTGCAGAGCCCTGGATTACCCCAAGGGACCGCCAGACTGCTAATTAACCAATAATCTGATCAATCACAGAGATGTTGCAGAGCCCTGGATTACCCCAAGGAACCACCAGACTGCTAATTAACCAATAATCTGATCAGTCACATTTTCCCAAAGGACACACAGTTAGTATTTCTGATATCGATTGTAACAAATGAATGATTGTGTAATTAGGCCTTTAACTATGCTTTGTGTAATTTATTTCAGATACTTCCCAGCAATTATCAATATTATGTTATTACCATGTCAAATGTGGTACCGATGGAACCACAAGGAAATGACATGAACATTGAAATAGGTAGACTGCACAAAGAAGGTACAGACAGTTATAGATATCATTATTTATCAACACAATATTACTCAAGGGCTGCATTTACACAGGCAGCCCAATTCTAAACTTCTTTTTTCTACTAATTGATCTTTTGACCATCAGCGCTGAAAAAATATCTGATGTGATTGGTCATAAAACCAATTAGTGGAAAAAATATCTGATGTGATTGGTCATAAAACCAATTAGTGGAAAAAATATCTGATTGGTCATAAGACCAATTAGCGGGAAAAATATCTGATGTGATTGGTAATAAGACCAATTAGTGGAAAAAAGATCTGATGTGATTGGTAATAAGACCAATTAGTGGAAAAAAGATCTGATGTGATTGGTCATAAGACCAATTAGTGGAAAATAGATCAGGGCCTTTGTAAATACAACCAACCACACCTTCTTTCACACTTGGACTGAAGTGGGAATGACTGATCTGAAGCTCGACTAATCAAGAGGTCAAGTAGACTGACAGTTACCAGCCCCACTGGAAGAACTATACAAGACTTTGACTAACATTATTCATTTGTCTTCAGAAACTGTCTATGTGTCAACGGGAAACGAGTTGTCACCGTTTTATGGATTTAGATGTAGTCTACGAGCATTCTATTATTATCAGTCAGCCAGAGCCAAATGTGATGAACAGCGTCCAGCATGAACAAAGACACAAATTCTCAGTCAAAAACATAAATCAGAACACAGCCTCTCTATTCTCTCATGTGATTTCAGGTCCTCTGACTGGGAAAATGTCTTTCCACAATGAGAGCAGTGGTATGTCTTCTCCTTCTGTGTCTTTGTGTGTTTTAATTCATGCTCTTTCAGGGTACCTAACTGGGTAAATCTCTTTTCACATTGAGAGCATTGGTAGGGCTTTTCTCCTGTGTGTATTCTCTCATGTGTTTTCAGGGCCCCTAACTGGTTAAAACTCTTTCCACACTGGGAGCATTGGTAGGGCTTCTCACCAGTGTGTGTTCTTTTATGTTCTTTCAGGTGCCCTAGCTGGGTAAATCTCTTTCCACAGTCTAAGCAGTGGTAAGGCTTCACTCCAGAGTGTATTCTCTCATGTATTTTCCGGTCCCATAACCGGGTAAAACTCTTTCCACACTGGGAGCAGTGGTGTGGTCTTGCTGGTTTGGGCGTCTCTGGGTCTGGTTCTCCTGAAGGACTCTTCCTGCCGTCAGAGTGAGAGTCTGAACTCTCTTCTGCCAAAGACAAACAGGGTATTTAGTTAAACAAACAGAGAGACGTGAATAAAATCTCCACATGATCAAACTGTCTTCCGATGAGGTTTAATCCCAACTAGACTTGGGCGGTATACCGTACACCAAGGTATTTTGTAACACCGACAGTATGATTTTCAATACCGTCCCAAATACACTGCATTCGGAAAGTATTCAGACCCCTTGACTTTTTCCACATTTTGTTAAGTTCAAGCCTTATTCTAAAATTGATTAAATTAGTTTTTCCCCCTCATCAATCTACACACAATACCCCATAATGACAAACAGTTTATTCAAAATAAAAACTGAAATATTACATTTACATAAGTATTCAGACCCTTTACTCAATACTTTGTTGAAGCACCTTTGGCAGCGTTTACAGTCTTCTTGGGTTTGACCTACGTGATTCGTGTTGATCCTTTGAATCACTGTCTGTAAACGAACGAGTGATGCGCGTTTGGAGCAACACTGTCTGTATCCAAGGCTCAGCCAATCGTTCCCATAACAACAGAATGCAGCACGCAACTGAAGAGAGAAGTTACAACCAATTTGCTAGTTACAGCATACAGCTTTCTCTCTGGAAAGAGTGCACTCTCTGGACAGCAGAAAGTGGAAAAGCAGTTTGCCAGTTACAGCACCGCACCCCCTGAACGATAACGAATGGGTAGGTGAGAAGCCTGACCACGGAGACTGGGGTGAGAAGGTGATGAAGTGTACTTAACGAGCTGTAACCGAAAAACAACTGGCATTTGGAAAGGTTGAGGTGAGGGAGAAAGTGTGGGGGAATAAGTATTATTAGCATTGTTAAGTATCTTGCTAACTGGATTAGCCAGAGACCGAGAAATGTTGAGCAACATTAGCCAACGGATCAAATCATTTAGTTTATGTTATGAAAATTAGCTGGCTAATAAAGTGAGCTTGGCACACCTGTATTTGGGGAGTTTCTCCCATTCTTCTCTGCAGATCTTCTCAAGCTCTGTCAGGTTGAATGGGGAGTGTCGCTAGGACCTCCTTGTTCTATAGTACTAACTTGGACCTCATCAGACTTCTACAATAGCCTGGGGACGAGGTTAGGTGTCAGTAAGAGCTGGGAGAGGTGAGTCCAGACTCAGACTGTTTTAACACTTGGTTTGACCACCAGACAACCATTCCAGACATTAATATGAGCCGTCCTCCCCTCAGCAGCCTCCTCTGGTGGACAGTAATTTAGAATTTGTGAAATTATTTTGATGTGATATGAAAGCAGAGAGATTTATGTTTCTAGAACCGTACCGTAATTGAGAATCGATTTATGTTTAGATGGGAGTATTTGGCTGTTTTGTCTCCCAAAGCCAATTCACCCTTTAAACAGAACATGTAAGGTCGTTGGACTAAGGAGTAACGTTAGACTCCTTTAGTCCAATATTGGGAGGGAAGCATTTGCTCCATTGTTAACGTTCTGTTGGTTGTCCCCAGTCTTTATAGCTTTAACAATTCCTACAGTACAGAACAAAATTATTCAAGTGTAGAACTTCAGAAGAATAACCTTATAAAACCTTACATTAGTTCAACAACTGCAGAATGTGTGCCCGTTTTTAAGACAATACTCACTGGTGTAAATCAGATCTCCAGTCTTCTCCCCCTCCTCCTCCTCTTCCTCCTCCTCTTTCACTCCTAAAGCTTCTTCCTCCTCTTTCACTCCAAAAACGTCCTCTTCTTCCTTCACTGAAACATCCTCTTCCTCTTTCACCCTGAAACCTTCTTCCTCTCCTTTCACTGTGACAGTCATCTCCACCTCCTCTTTCACCCTGAAACCTTCGTCTTCTTCTTTCACTGTAACATCATCTTCTTCTTTCAATGTGATAGCCTTCTCCTCCTCTTCTTCTTTCACGACAATCTCAGTCCAGCAGACCTCCTCTTCTTTAGCAGGGGAGGAATAGTTTAGTGAACTCATGTCCTCAGATGTTAGCCAATTAGCATGATCGACTAGCCTAGTGCTGGGCTATTTTAACCAGTTAGCTGACTAACAGCGTCAATGTGAAATTAAATTTAAAACACTGGTGTTTATACACACATGATGGTCCAAAGAAATCCAATGTTTTGGTTTTATGTTGCTAGCAAGCTACCGAGGTGGTTGAATCAGTAGCCGTGTTGTTATCTAGTCCTGTCCACTAGATTTTACGTCACGCAAGAGGCTTCACTTGAAAGACTCACATCGCCATCTGCTGACTGGAGTGGGTAACGCAGTTTAGAAAAACATTGTTTATTCTGGCAAATAATATCAAGTCATTTCAAAACAACCAGAGGTTGTCTCAGAGGTTGAAAATGTCTTAGTATGCCTCTGGTAAACTGTCTGGTTCTGCAGCCTTGTGAATGTTAACCCGTTTAAATGGCTTACTCCATTGTTTCACAAACTCAGTCCTTGGGACCCCAAGTGGTGCACATTTAGTTTGTTGCCCTAGCACTACACAGCTGATTAAAATAATCAACCAATCATCAAGCTTTAATAATTTGAATCAGCTGTATAGTGTCAGGGCAAAAACCTCCTGGCATCCAGATTCGTCAGTCAGACTGCCAGATGGTGAAGGGTGATTCATCACTCCAGATAACGCGTTTCCAATGCTCTAGAGTCCAATGACGGCGCACTTTACACCACTCCAGCCGACGCTTGGGATTGCACATCTTACAGTGCATTCAGAAAGTATTCAGACCCCTTGCCTTTTTCCACATTTTGTTATGTTACAACCTTATTCTAAAATGTATTTTAAAAAACCTACACACAATACCCCATAATGACAAAACAGAAAATGTTTTTTAGAAATGTATGGAAATTTATTAAAAATAAAAAACGGAAATATCACATTTACAATATCACCAGTTAGTCCTCTCACTCAAACCCACAGTCTGGAGAGTTGTGGCCACTTGGACACACCAGATAGACCTCTCACTTAAACTCACAGTTTGGAGAGGTGTGGCCAGTTGGAGACACCAGTTAGACCTCTCACATATCATCTAACCAACCCTACCTTAAACAGGGTTCATATCATGTACCCAACACTACCCTAAACAGGGTTCATATCCTGTACCCAACCCTACCACTAAACAGGGTTCATATCTTGTACCAAACCCTACCACTAAACAGGGTTCATATCCTGTATCCAACCATACCCCTAACTGGGTTCATATCCTGTATTCAACCCTACCACTAAACAGAGTTCATATCCTGTGCATGAACCTACCACTAAACAGGGTTCATATCCTGTACCCAACCCTACCACTAAACAGGGTTCATATCCTGTACCCAACCATACCCCTAACTGGGTTCATATCCTGTACTCAACCCTACCACTAAACAGAGTTCATATCCTGTATCCAACCATACCCATAATTGGGTTCATATCCTGTATCCAACCCTACCCCTAACAGGGTTCATATCCTGTACCCAACCCTACAACTAAACAGGGTTCATATCCTGTATCCATCCTACCACTAAACAGGGTTCATATCCTGTATCTAACCCTACCCCTAACAGGGTTCATATCCTGTAACCAACCCAACCCCTAACAAGGTTCATATCCTGTATCCAACCCTAAACTGGGTTCATATCCTGTATACAACCCTACCCTTAACTGGGTTCATATCCTGTATCCAACCCTAAATAGGGTTCATATCCTGTACCCAACCCTACCACTAAACATGGTTCATATCCTGTATCCAACCCTACCCCTAACAGGGTTCATATCCTGTATCCAACCCTACCCCTAACTGGGTTCATATCCTTTATCCAACCCTACCCCTAACTGGGTTCATATCCTGTATCCAACCCTACCCCTAACTGGGTTCATATCCTGTATCCAACCCTACCACTAAACAGAGTTAATATCCTGTATCCAACCATACCCATAATTGGGTTCATATCCTGTATCCAACCCTACCCCTAACAGGGTTCATATCCTGTAACCAACCCAACCCCTAACAAGGTTCATATCCTGTATCCAACCCTAAACTGGGTTCATATCCTGTATACAACCCTACCCTTAACTGGGTTCATATCCTGTATCCAACCCTAAATAGGGTTCATATCCTGTATCCAACCCTACCACTAAACAGGGTTCATATCCTGTATCCAACCCTACCCCTAACTGGGTTCATATCCTGTATACAACCCTACCCCTAACTGGGTTCATATCCTGTATCCAAGCCTACCACTAACTGGGTTCATATCTGCATCCAACCCTACCACTAACTGGGTTCATATCCTGTATCCAAGCCTACCACTAACTGGGTTCATATCCTGTATCCAACCCTACCACTAACTGGGTTCATATCCTGTATCCAACCCTACCACTAACTGGGTTCATACCCTGTATCCAACCCTACCACTAAACAGGGTTCATATCCTGTATCTAACCCTACCCCTAACAGGGTTAATATCCTGTAACCAACCCAACCCCTAACAAGGTTCATATCCTGTATCCAACCCTAAACTGGGTTCATATCCTGTATACAACCCTACCCTTAACTGGGTTCATATCCTGTATCCAACCCTAAATAGGGTTCATATCCTGTATCCAACCCTACCACTAAACAGGGTTCATATCCTGTATCCAACCCTACCCCTAACTGGGTTCATATCCTGTATACAACCCTACCCCTAACTGGGTTCATATCCTGTATCCAAGCCTACCACTAACTGGGTTCATATCTGCATCCAACCCTACCACTAACTGGGTTCATATCCTGTATCCAAGCCTACCACTAACTGGGTTCATATCCTGTATCCAACCCTACCACTAACTGGGTTCATATCCTGTATCCAACCCTACCACTAACTGGGTTCATACCCTGTATCCAACCCTACCACTAAACAGGGTTCATATCCTGTATCTAACCCTACCCCTAACAGGGTTAATATCCTGTAACCAACCCAACCCCTAACAAGGTTCATATCCTGTATCCAACCCTAAACTGGGTTCAAATCCTGTATACAACCCTACCCTTAACTGGGTTCATATCCTGTATCCAACCCTAAATAGGGTTCATATCCTGTATCCAACCCTACCACTAAACAGGGTTCATATCCTGTATCCAACCCTACCCCTAACTGGGTTCATATCCTGTATACAACCCTACCCCTAACTGGGTTCATATCCTGTATCCAAGCCTACCACTAACTGGGTTCATATCTGCATCCAACCCTACCACTAACTGGGTTCATATCCTGTATCCAAGCCTACCACTAACTGGGTTCATATCCTGTATCCAACCCTACCACTAACTGGGTTCATATCCTGTATCCAACCCTACCACTAACTGGGTTCATACCCTGTATCCAACCCTACCCCTAACAGGGTTCATATCCTGTATCCAACCCTACCACTAACTGGGTTCATATCCTGTATCCAACCCAACCACTAACTGGGTTCATATCCTGTATCCAACCCTACCACTAACTGGGTTCATATCCTGTATCCAACCATACCACTAACTGGGTTCATATCCTGTATCCAACCCTACCACTAACTGGGTTCATATCCTGTATCCAACCCTACCCCTAACAGGGTTCATATCCTGTATCCAACCCTACCCCTAACAGGGTTCATATCCTGTATCCAACCCTACCACTAACTGGGTTCATATCCTGTTTCCAACCCTACCACTAACTGGGTTCATATCCTGTATCCAACCCTACCACTAACTGGGTTCATATCCTGTATCCAACCCAACCCCCTTTTTATTTGTATTGTCTTCTTTACATCTTTTAAACCAAATAAAGTTAGTTTTAATCAAGTCAAGCTGAGGACACTAGAATCGGTGTAGCACTTGATTAACAACACACACACACACACGACTATACTATTTAATCAGTGTGTCTACATGACACATACTACATGTCTACATACTGAATCTACATAGAAACTGACATACTCCATATTCAATTCATGTCTTGGGATTTAAAAAACTATTTGGAGGCTTTCTCCAATTTTATTTCATATGGCAATAAGGGGAAAACAAAACCACTAAGCACCAATTTTCAGTAGAAAATTAGACAAATGTGGGAGCACTGTGTGTTAACTCATGAATTGTATGTTTATGTAAAATATCTCTCTCCACACTTGGAGCAGCGGTAAGGCATCTTCCCTGTGTGTGTTACCACATGGTCTTTCCCTAACTGGGTAAATACCTTTCCACACTGGAAGCATTGATAACGTTTCTCTCTGGTGTGGATTCTTTCATGTAATTTCAGTTGTCTTAACTTGGTACATATCATTCCACAGTGGGAGAAGTTCAAAAAGGCTTCTCCCTAGTGTGTATCTTCTCATGCTGCTTCAGTTTCCCTAACTTCTTAAAACTCCTTTCACAATGAGAACACTGGAAACGCTTCTTTACAGAGTGTGTTAGCTCATGTTTTTTCCAGTTACTTGAGTCAGTGAAATTCTTTCCACATTGGGAGCAATGGTAAGGCTTTTCTCCTGAGTGTGTCCTCTTATGCTTTGTCAGGTCCCGTGATAGGATAAAACTCTTTACACAGTGGGAGCAGTGATAAGGCTTTTCCCCTGTGTGTATTCTCTTATGTACTTCCAGGTTATATAACCGGTTAAACATTTTTCCACATTGAGAGCATTTGTGAGGCTTATCTCCTGTGTGCATTCTCTCATGTGCCTTCAGGTTCCATAACTCGGTAAAACTCTTTCCACACTGGGAGCAGTGATGGTAAGGCTGCTCTCCAGTGTGTGTTCTCTCATGCGCTTTCAGTTGCCTTGACCAGCTAAAACTCTCTTCACAATGGAAACAGTGATAAGGCTTTTTCCCTGTGTGTACTCTTTCATGATCTTTCAGGTTACTTAACCGCTTAAAAGTATTACCACATTGAGAGCATTTGTGAGGCTTCTCTCCTGTGTGTATTCTCTCATGTGATTTCAGGGAACTTAACTGTGAACAGCTCTTTCCACACTTGGAGCACTGGTAAGGCTTCTCTCCTGTGTGTATTCTATTGTGTAATTTCAGGGTCCCTAACTGGGTAAACTGCTTTCCACACTGGGAACATTGGTAGGGCTTCTCTCCTGTGTGTATTCTATTATGTATTTTCAGGCTCCCTAATTGGGTAAAACTCTTTCCACACTGGGAGCAGTGGTGTCGTCTTGCTGGTTTGGACGTCTCCGACTCTGGTTCCTCTGAGTCTGGTCTCTCCCCTGCCAAACACAAACAGAGTATTTAATTTAACAGAGAGATCAGGGTCCTACTCACTAGAAACTAAAGCAAATAGGCGGAAATGGGGAAGGACAAATTTGTCCAACAAGAAACACTTGTTTTTACTTTCCATTGAAAAACATTTTGCTACGGTGTTCACTAATGAATACGACCCTGAATGAAACCTCCACGTGATAAAACTGTGTTCCTATAATGTTGTATCCAAATCAGATCCCTCAATAACCTGAGGCCAAATTTATCACTACGACAAAGACAAGCCATAAAACAGCTGGACACAACGTCTGGTCTAGAAAAGTCTGAAAGGCAAGTCTAATATAATAGGATCCATTTGATCCATTGTTACTCTTTGTAGCTTTAAAAGGAGGGTTGAACGCACCAATTAAGAAACATTAGATTTGGGTCTTGGGGGTGTGGTTGGGGGTGTGGTTTCAATGTGGGAGTAACTGACCACCTTCCGGAGACACTTGAAACCCTACCTCTTTAAGGAATACCTGGACTAGTACAACAGTAATCCTTCTACAACTTTCTGACTATCTTTCTATAGAGTGTGCATCTTGTCTGGCAGTGTTTCATAACCAATCCTGTTACAATACAGGTCGCGGCAGGACACAAGATGCTGTCGAATGGGAATTCAGAATTTTGACAAGTGTCAGTTGGGATACAAGTGAACATCTTCTCAATTGTAATTCTGCCCAAAACAGGCAGACTGGAGTGATCACTATCGAACACATCAGCCTAGTAGCCACTCCATAAAGGACCTTAGGGAGAAGTGTTCTTTCAACATAACATTCCTGGGTATACACTCCGCCCAAGGGGTACCACAGACAAACACATCACACTTTGAATTTATACTGTCTTTCCATTCTGTGAGACAATAATAAAGTTGTGATTTTACGTGCAAATGTAATGTCTATAGCGCTGGAATCGACCATAACTTCAGTAGAACGACCCTTTAAAATCACACATCAGTTCAACAGAATGAGATATTCAGAGACATTAGTTCAACAACTACATAATTTGTGCCTCAGTTTTTAAGACCGTACTCACTGGTGTTAATCTGATCTTCATTATTCTCCTCTTCCTCCTCCAATGTGACAGTAATCGCCCCCTCCTTCACTCCAAAAACTTGTTCTATTTCTAATACAGTCATATCCTCATCTTTCACAACAAAAACTACATTCTCTTCTTCATCTTCCTCCTCTTTCACTCCGAAAGCTTCTTCTTGTTTCACTGTAACAGCTTCATCCTCGACTTCTTCTTTAACTGTGACAGCCTCCTCTTCCTCCTCCTCTTTCACCAGAGCCTCTTTCTCCGTCCAGCAGACCTCCTCTTCTTCAGCAGGAGAGTAGTTTAGTGAACTCATGGTCGGTGATGTTAACTAGTTAGCATTAACAACTAGACTAGTGCTAGGCTAATTTAACCAGCCAGCTAGCTGACTAACAACGTCAATATGAAATGGGATAACTAGTAAAGACGCAGACCGTGTGTTTAAAACACCGATGTTAATACAAACCAAATGGTCTACTGAGCTTCAATGTTTCGGTTGATGTTAGCAAGCAAGCTAGTTGAAGAAGTGTCCTGTCCCGTCCACTAGATTATACGTCACGCAAGAAGCGCATACATCGCCATCTGCTGACTGGAGTGGGAAACACAGTTGAGGAAATGATTCACTACATTGTGTTTATTCTGGGAGGCAATATGATAACAAGTCATTTCAATAACCAGATCTGTGTTATCTTACTTCTTGCAGCCAATTCAACCATCCAAGACCTGGTTGACCTGGAAAAATGGTCAGTGGGGAGCCACATGGTTCTGCACCCAAAATGCAAAGTGCCATGTGTAATTCACCAAGTCACCACCCGTACTACCACCCCTGTCTATAAATAACACAAAACTCCAGAAGGGAAACGTTATCAAGATCCTAGGAATCTACATACAAGGAAATAAAAAATGGTCAACACAGGTAGAGAACATCTGTGAAAAGGCCAACCGACGTCTGATCCGACTCCGACTCCTAAAGTACTTCCACATCCCTAAGGACGACCCGGTAACAGTATTCACCACGGAGGAGGACCCGGTAACAGTATTCACCACGGAGGACGACCTGGTAACAGTATTCACCACGGAGGAGGACCCGGTAACAGTATTCACCACGGAGGAGGAACCGGTAACAGTATTCACCACGGAGGAGGAACCGGTAACAGTATTCACCACGGAGGACGACCTGGTAACAGTATTCACCACGGAGGAGGACCCGGTAACAGTATTCACCACGGAGGAGGACCCGGTAACAGTATTCACCACAGAGGAGGACCTTGTAACAGTATTCACCACAGAGGAGGACCTTGCAACAGTATTCACCACAGAGGAGGACCTGGTAACAGTATTCACCACAGAGGAGGACCTGGTAACAGTATTCACCAGAGAGGAGGACCTTGTAACAGTATTCACCACAGAGGAGGACCTGGTAACAGTATTCACCCCAGAGGAGGACCTGGTAACAGTATTCACCACGGAGGACGACCTGGTAACGGTATTCACCACAGAGGAGGACCCGGTAACAGTATTCACCACAGAGGAGGACCTGGTAACAGTATTCACCCCAGAGGAGGACCTGGTAACAGTATTCACCCCAGAGGAGGACCTGGTATTTCTACTGTCACTGATCTACTGCAGGACTGAGAGTTTCTGTAACAGCACCATCCCAGCCAGGGTGGAACTAAGAATATTTGACTGTAGATATGCCAAAAAACGCATATCTACATTTCCTAATGACCCAGAAAATCAACAGTTTTCTCTGGTTCTTTATTTAAGTTAGCTGGCTACCTTATTGATCCAAATAGCATGATTATCTGTAGCGCTTGAGGAATGACACACAGAGATAAACACACACACACAGGAAACAGAGTTGGAAAATTAACTCTCTTTTTGCAAGTTACAGGCAAGTCTATGGACCAGATGTCCCATCCTCTTCCGAAATAAATAAAGGTACCTTGATTAAACAGAGATGAGAGAACTACATGAATAAAGATACCTTGATTATACAGAGATGAGAGAACTACATGAATAAAGATACCTTGATTATACAGAGATGAGAGAACTACATGAATAAAGATACCTTGATTATACAGAGATGAGAGAACTACATGAATAAAGATACCTTGATTATACAGAGATGAGAGAACTACATGAATAAAGATACCTTGATTATACAGAGATGAGAGAACTACATGAATAAAGATACCTTGATTATACAGAGATGAGAGAACTACATGAATAAAGATACCTTGATTATACAGAGATGAGAGAACTACATGAATAAAGATATCTTGATTATACAGAGATGAGAGAACTACATGAATAAAGATATCTTGATTATACAGAGATGAGAGAACTACATTAATAAAGATACCTTGATTATACAGAGATGAGAGAACTACATGAATAAAGATACCTTGATTATACAGAGATGAGAGAACTACATGAATAAAGATATCTTGATTAAACAGAGATGAGAGAACTACATGAATAAAGATACCTTGATTATACAGAGATGAGAGAACTACATGAATAAAGATATCTTGATTAAACAGAGATGAGAGAACTACATGAATAAAGATACCTTGATTAAACAGAGATGAGAGAACTACATGAATAAAGATACCTTGATTATACAGAGATGAGAGAACTACATGAATAAAGATACCTTGATTATACAGAGATGAGAGAACTACATGAATAAAGATACCTTGATTATACAGAGATGAGAGAACTACATGAATAAAGATATCTTGATTATACAGAGATGAGAGAACTACATTAATAAAGATACCTTGATTATAAATGATAGATCCTGCATATCACTTAGAAGTAAGTAGATTCATTTTTTTGACACTCAATATAAAAGCGGACCACATACCTTTACTGCAGTCAATTTAACATAATGAACCTTTGGTTTTCACATGTAAGAACGTTTTCTAAACTTCCTCACCTTAGTTACCAAGACCAACTGTCTTGGTATCTGGCTGTCTGACTAGTCCTGTCTTGGTATATGGCTGTCCGACTAGTCCTGTCTTGGTATCTGGCTGTCCGACTAGTCCTGTCTTGGTATCTGGCTGTCCGACTAGTCCTGTCTTGGTATCTGGCTGTCCGACTAGTCCTGTCTTGGTATCAGATAGATAGATAGATAGATAGATAGATAGATAGATAGATAGATAGATAGATGATAGATAGATAGATAGATAGATAGATAGATAGATAGATAGATAGATAGATAGATAGATAGATAGATAGATAGATAGATAGATAGATAGATAGATAGATAGATAGATAGATAGATTAGATAGATAGATTAGATAGATTAGATAGATTAGATAGATAGATAGATAGATAGATAGATAGATAGATAGATAGATAGATAGATAGATAGATAGATAGATAGATAGATACTTTATTGATCCCTGAGGGGACCATTTCTTTGTCAAGCAGCTACAACAAAACATAGGGCAGGTGCAAAATGCCAGAATGAAAATACACAAAAGACAGATACACGGTACATGATACATAGAGCGGCAGTATGAAAAAGTATAGAAATACAAGATATCTGGAGTGCAAAAAAAGCAATAAAAAGACATTGCATAGTATGGGTGGTTGGCTGAATATGTACACTATACATTGGTGGATGTTGGATGGTTAACTATACTATACAGGTCGATGGCAGAGAAATACTTCAATAGCTAAAAATGCATATGATATGAGCGAGGGTAATAATAGTTTACTTAATAGACAGACTAGTTAAATTAACAGGTAAGTGAATATTTTGCATGGTTAAGTTAGCTGTACAGGTAAATATACAGTTATATTTACAGGTAAGTGAATACTTGCATGGTTACATAAACTGTACAGGTAAATGACAGGAAGAGATACTTAAATAGCTAAATGTGTGTATGATATAATTTGGGGTAATAATAGTAATTCCCTTAAAATACAGTCCTTAGTGCGCAGGGTTTAATTACAGATAACTGCACGTATTGCACATTCGATATACTAAAAGCAATGAGAAAAGATGCAACTGACAGGATACTAATATGCATTCCAAGAATTACTTGCAATATTGCACGTGATATGATATAACAACTGTACATGAATATGTATATACAGACCTGAATGAATAAATAGGTCCTGAGTGGATGAGTGCTGACGGACCAGAGTTACTCACGGATGGATGCATAATTGTTAAACTAGGTCCTAGCACCCCAACAGTTCCAGATCTATGTTGCCGACGGCACGGCACCCCGGTGAGGCATTATATAGTCTAATAGCCGCTGGCAGGAAGGACCTCCTGTAGCGCTCTCTGGCACACCGTGGTGGGATCAGTCTGTGACTGAAGGTGCTCCTCTGCGTCATAACCATGGCATGCAGAGGGTGGGTGACATTGTCCATGATGGCCAGCAGTTTAGCCAGGATCCGTCTCTCCGCCACCTCCTCTAGAGTGTCAAAGCTCATCCTCAGGACAGAGCTAGCCTTCCTGATCAGCTTATTTACCCGAGAAGCATCACAGGCTTTTATGTTGGCACCCCAGCACACCACTGCAAAAAAGATGACTGGTAGAAGGTATGCAGTAGTTTACTGCACACGTTGAAGGACCTGAGCCTCCTCAGAAAGTAGAGTCGGCTCTGGCCCTTTTTGTACAGGGCCCCGGTGTTACCAGCCCATTCCAGCCTATTGTCCATATGGACTCCCAGGAACTTGTATGACCCAACCATTTCCACATCCATCCCCTGTATAGGGACTTCAGTCAGTTGTGCCTTGGTTCTCCTGAAGTCCACCACCATCTCCTTTGTTTTGCTGATGTTGAGCTGAAGGTGGTTCTGCTCACACCACAACACAAAGTCACTGATTGTGCTCCTGTACTCCTCCTCTTGCCCACAACCTATGATGCACCCTACGAGGTGTAGAGGGTGAACAGGAAGGGGGACAGGACCGTTCCCTGGGGGGCCCCTGTGTTGCTCACTGCCTGTTCTGACACACAGCTCTGTAGTCACACAAATTGTGGCCTACCGGTCAGGTAGTCCGTAACCCAGGAGACTAAGGGTGCTTCCACTTTCATCCTCTTCATCTTCTCACCCAGTGGCAGGGGCTGAATGGTATTGAAGGCACTGGAGAAGTCAAAAAACATAACCCTCACAGTGCAACCTGCGTTGTCCAGTTGAGAGTAGGCCCTCTGCAGAAGGTAGATGATTGCATCATCCACCCCGATGTTGCGCTGGTATGCAAACAGCAGGGGGTCCAGTGATGTACACACCAGGGGTCTGAGGTGAGCGAGGACTAACCTTTCCAGGGTCTTCATGATGTGGGATGTTAGCGCTACAGGTCTGAAGTCATTCAGGACAGTGGGGTGTTCCACAGAACAGGGACCCTTTCTAGGCTCAGGCTAAGGTTGAAGTGACACTGGAGTATTCCACACAGTTGGTTAGCACAGACCCTAAGCACCCTTGGGCTGATGCCATCAGGGCCCGCCGCTTTCCACTGATGTAGTCTCTCCAGCTCTCTCTTCACTTGGTTGGTGGTGAAAGCCAGCCCAGGTGGGGAGGTGGGGGGAAGGGGGTGTTGAGGATCAGTCCAGAGGTGGGGGGAAGGGGGGTGTTGAGGATCAGTCCAGAGGGAGCAGGGGCGGAGGTGGGGAGGGAGTCGCTGATTGTCTCAACAGAGGTGTTGTGAGCAAAGTGGGGGTGGGACAGCTGTGAGGGTGTGTGGTCTGGGGAGCTGGAGGGGAGGTGGACAGGGCCAGTATCAAACCTGTTAGAAAATTGGTTCAGCTCATTGGCTCTGTCCTGGGTCCCTCTGCCCACTCTTTGACTTTTTGAAGCCAGTGATATTTCTCATACCCTTCCACACCTCTCTCACCTGGCTCTGCCTCAGCTTGTTCTCCATCTTCTCCTTATACCCTCTCTTCCCCTCAGCAATCCGCAACTTCAGCTCCCTCTGGACGCATTTCAATTTGTCCCTGTCCCCCTCCTTGAAGGCCCTCTTCTTCTCATTCAGCAGCGCCTTCAAGTTGCTGGTGACCCAGGGTTTATTATTTGGAAAACAGCGTACCTTCCTGGTGGGTACAGTGTTGTCTACACAAACATTTGTAGTCCATTATGCATTCAGTAAGTCCATCAATGTCCTCCCCATGAGCCTCACAGAGCACATCCCAGTCTGTTGTTTCAAAGCAATCCTGTAGGGCCTCATTCGCATCCGGAGACCATCTCCTAATGGTCCTGGTGGTCGCTGGCTGCTGTTGGACCATAGGCCTGTAGAGTGGAGTGAGGTGGACAAGGTTGTGATCTGATCTACCGAGGGGAGGGAGTGCAGTGGAGTTGTATGCATCCTTCAAATTAGCATATAACAAGTCCAGAGTTTTATTATTCCTGGTTGGGCACTTCACAAACTGTTTGAACATGGGCAGCGTTGAAGAGAGAGATGCATGGTTAAAATCCCCCGAAATGGCAAAGAAGGCACTGGGATGCGCTGTCTGTAACCTCGCGATAACAGAGTGGATCACGTCACACGCTGTGTTTGCGTTAGCGGAGGGCGGGATGTAAACAATAACAGCAATGGCCGCCGTGAATTCCCTCGGTAAATAGTAGGGTCTCAGGCTAACGGTTAACAGCTCAATGTCCGGGCTACAAAACTCTTCCTTAACAGTAATATGTCTCGGATTACACCATATGTTGTTAACTAATAAAGCTAGCCCCCCAGATTACGGCCACCAATTCAATAGACACACCTGGCTAACTTGATGGGTCATGTAATCATGTAATCATCTGGTGAAGGGGAGTGTTTTATTTAGCCATGAAACTAGCTAGCTAAACAATGAACCATAATACAGCGCAATATCCTGTATCCAACCCTACCACTAATCAGGGTTCATATCCTGTATCCAACCCTACCCCTAACTGGGTTCATATCCTGTATCCAACCCTACCCCTAACTGGGTTCATATCTGTATCCAACCCTACCACTAACTGGGTTCATATCCTGTATCCAACCCTACCCCTAACTGGGTTCATATCTGTATCCAACCCTACCACTAACTGGGTTAATATCCTGTATCCAACCCTACCACTAACTGGGTTCATATCCTGTATCCAACCCTACCACTAACTGGGTTCATATCCTGTATCCAACCCTACCACTAACTGGGTTCATATCCTGTATCCAACCCTACCACTAACTGGGTTCATATCCTGTATCCAACCCTACCACTAAACAGGGTTCATATCCTGTATCCAACCCTACCACTAACTGGGTTCATATCCTGTATCCAATCCTACCCCTAACTGGGTTCATATCCTGTATCCAACCCTACCCCTAACTGGGTTCATATCCTGTATCCAACCCTACCACTAACTGGTTTCATATCCTGTATCCAACCCTACCACTAACTGGGTTCATATCCTGTATCCAACCCTACCACTAACTGGGTTCATATCCTGTATCCAACCCTACCACTAACTGGGTTCATATCCTGTATCCAACCCTACCACTAACTGGGTTCATATCCTGTATCCAACCCTACCACTAACTGGGTTCATATCCTGTATCCAACCCTACCACTAAACAGGGTTCATATCCTGTATCCAACCCTACCACTAACTGGGTTCATATCCTTTATCCAACCCTACCCCTAACTGGGTTCATATCCTGTATCCAATCCTACCCCTAACTGGGTTCATATCCTGTATCCAACCCTACCCCTAACTGGGTTCATATCCTGTATCCAACCCTACCACTAACTGGGTTCATATCCTGTATCCAACCCTACCACTAACTGGGTTCATATCCTGTATCCAACCCTACCCCTAACTGGGTTCATATCCTGTATCCAACCCTACCACTAACTGGGTTCATATCCTGTATCCAACCCTACCACTAACTGGGTTCATATCCTGTATCCAACCCTACCACTAACAGGGTTCATATCCTGTATCCAATCCTACCCCTAACTGGGTTCATATCCTGTATCCAACCCTACCACTAACTGGGTTCATATCCTGTATCCAACCCTACCCCTAACTGGGTTCATATCCTGTATCCAACCCTACCACTAACTGGGTTCATATCCTGTATCCAACCCTACCACTAACTGGGTTCATATCCTGTATCCAACCCTACCACTAACTGGGTTCATATCTGTATCCAACCCTACCACTAACTGGGTTCATATCCTGTATCCAACCCTACCACTAACTGGGTTCATATCCTGTATCCAACCCTACCACTAACTGGGTTCATATCCTGTATCCAACCCTACCCCTAACTGGGTTCATATCCTGTATCCAACCCTACCACTAACTGGGTTCATATCCTGTATCCAACCCTACCACTAAACAGGGTTCATATCCTGTATCCAACCCTACCACTAACTGGGTTCATATCCTTTATCCAACCCTACCCCTAACTGGGTTCATATCCTGTATCCAATCCTACCCCTAACTGGGTTCATATCCTGTATCCAACCCTACCCCTAACTGGGTTCATATCCTGTATCCAACCCTACCACTAACTGGGTTCATATCCTGTATCCAACCCTACCACTAACTGGGTTCATATCCTGTATCCAACCCTACCCCTAACTGGGTTCATATCCTGTATCCAACCCTACCACTAACTGGGTTCATATCCTGTATCCAACCCTACCACTAACTGGGTTCATATCCTGTATCCAACCCTACCACTAACTGGGTTCATATCCTGTATCCAACCCTACCCCTAACTGGGTTCATATCCTGTATCCAACCCTACCACTAACTGGGTTCATATCCTGTATCCAACCCTACCACTAACTGGGTTCATATCCTGTATCCAACCCTACCACTAACTGGGTTCATATCTGTATCCAACCCTACCACTAACTGGGTTCATATCCTGTATCCAACCCTACCACTAACTGGGTTCATATCCTGTATCCAACCCTACCACTAACTGGGTTCATATCCTGTATCCAACCCTACCACTAACTGGGTTCATATCCTGTATCCAACCCTACCACTAACTGGGTTCATATCCTGTATCCAACCCTACCACTAACTGGGTTCATATCCTGTATCCAACCCTACCACTAACTGGGTTCATATCCTGTATCCAACCCTACCACTAACTGGGTTCATATCCTGTATCCAACCCTACCACTAACTGGGTTCATATCCTGTATCCAACCCTACCACTAACTGGGCTCATATCCTGTATCCAACCCTACCACTAAACAGGGTTCATATCCTGTATCCAACCCTACCACTAACTGGGTTCATATCCTGTATCCAATCCTACCACTAACTGGGTTCATAAAAAAGTAACATATGCATTTCAGATAAAATAACTTGGTTTACTTGTTTAATCTCTCCTTCTGATTTTATATGGCGGTTGGCAACCGACTCTAAGGTGTATTACTGCCACACACACACACACACACACACACACACACACACACAAAGTAACAAATTAGACAAATGTGGGAGCACTGTGTGTTAACTCATGAATTGTATGTTTATGTGATATATCTCTCTCCACACTTGGAGCAGCGGTAAGGCATCTTCCCTGTGTGTGTTACCACATGGTCTTTCCCTAACTGGGTAAATACCTTTCCACACTGGAAGCATTGATAACGTTTCACTCTGGTGTGGATTATTTCATGAAATTTCAGTTGTCTTAACTTGGTACATATCATTCCACAGTGGGAGAAGTTCAAAAAGGCTTCTCCCTAGTGTGTATCTTCTCATGGTGCCTCAGTTTCCCTAACTTCTTAAAACTCCTTTCACAATGTGAACACTGCAAACGCTTCATTACAGAGTGTGTAAGCTCATGATATTTCAGTGTCCCTGATGAGGTAAAACTCTTTTCACAGTGGGGACAGTGGTAGGGCTTCTCTCCTGTATGTATTCTCTTATGTACTTTTAGGTTATATAACCGGTTAAACATTTTTCCACATTGAGAGCATTTGTGAGGCTTATCTCCTGTGTGCATTCTCTCATGTGCTTTCAGGTTCCATAACTCGGTAAAACTCTTTCCACACTGGGAGCATTGGTACGGCTTCTCTCCAGTGTGTGTTCTCTCATGCGATTTCAGGGAACTTAACTGTGAACAGCTCGTTCCACACTGGGAGCATTGGTAAGGCTTCTCTCCTGTGTGTATTCTATTATGTAATTTCAGGGTCCCTAACTGGGTAAACTGCTTTCCACACTGGGAACATTGGTAGGGCTTCTCTCCTGTGTGTATTCTATTATGTATTTTCAGGCTCCCTAATTGGGTAAAACTCTTTCCACACTGGGAGCAGTGGTGTCGTCTTGCTGGTTTGGACATCTCCGACTCTGGTTCCTCTGAGTCTGGTCTCTCCCCTGCAAACACAAACAGAGTATTTAATTTAACAGAGAGATCAGGGTCCTACTCACTAGAAACTAAAGCAAATAGGCGGAAATGGGAAAGGACAAATTTGTCCAATAATAAACGCTTGTTTTTACTTTCCATTGAAAAACATTTTGCTACGGTGTTCACTAATGAATACGACCCTGAATGAAACCTCCACGTGATAAAACTGTGTTCCTATAAGGTTGTATCCAAATCAGATCCCTCAATAACCTGAGGCCAAGTTTATCACTACGACAAAGACAAGCCATAAAACAGCTGGAAAAAACGTCTGGTCTAGAAAAGTCTGAAAGGCAAGTCTAATATAATAGGATCCATTTGATCCATTATTAGTCTTTGTAGCTTTAAAAAGAGGATTGAACGCTCCAATTAAGAAACATTAGATTTGGGTCTTGTGGTTGTGGGTGTGGCTTCAATGTGGGAGTGTTATGGTGCCTTAGTGCTTAATCATACCCGGCAGTTACTGTTGTTTGTCCCTCAAGTCACCATAGTTAGCCAGTTACTGTTGTTTGTCCCTCAAGTCACCATAGTTACCACGGCCACTTCCTCAAAATAGTCTGGTCAGAATGAATCTAAGCTAGATCAATAAATCTGTCATTCATTTGGCCGTTTTTGTCGAGGTCTTGGTCACGTAACTTTACATCCAGCTAAGATGTTTGGTGCAGTATTTCTCATGTTAAAACATGCATGGAAAACTAGTCAGTGCACTGCATACAGTCAGTATCGAGTCTTAAATACAGGTAGCCTGAATAGTATACCAGCCCCTAAATACAGGTAGCCTGAATAGTATACAAGGCCCTAATTACAGGTAGCCTGAATAGTATACAAGGCCCTAATTACAGGTAGCCTGAATAGTATACAAGGCCCTAATTACAGGTAGCCTGAATAGTATACAAGGCCCTAATTACAGGTAGCCTGAATAGTATACAAGGCCTTAATTACAGGTAACCTGATAGTATACAAGGCCCTAATTACAGGTAGCCTGAATAGTATACAAGACCCTAATTACAGGTAGCCTGAATAGTATACAAGGCTCTAATTACAGGTAGCCTGAATAGTACAGTCGTGGCCAAAAGTTTGTGGTCTCCACAAAGTTTGCTGCTTCAGTGTTCTTAGATCTTTATGTCAGTAGTTACTATGGTACACTGAAGTATAATTACAAGTATTCCATAAGTGTCAAAGGCTTTCATTGACAATGACATTCAGTTTATGCAAAGAGTCAATATTTGAAGTGTTGACCCTTCTTTTTCAAGACCTCTGCAAATCCGCCCTGGCATTCTGTCAATTAACTTCTGAGCCACATCCTGACTGATGGCAGGCCATTCTTGCATAATCAATGCTTGGAGTTTGTCAGAAGTTGTGGGTTTTTGTATGTCCACCCGCCTCTTGAGGATCGACCACAAGTTCTCAATGGGATTAAGGTCTGGGGAGTTTCCTGGCCATGGACCCAAAATGTCAATGTTTTGTTCCCCGAGCCACTTAGTTATCACTTTTGCCTTATTGCAAGGTGCTCCATCATGCTGGAAAAGGCATTGGTCGTCACCAAACTGTTCTTGGATGGTTGGGAGAAGTTGCTCTCTGAGGATGTGTTGGTACCATTCTTTATTAATGGCTGTGTTCTTAGGCACAATTGTGAGTGAGCCCACTCCATTGGCTGAGAAGCAACCTCACACATGAATGGTCTCAGGATGCTTTACTGTTGGCATGACACAGGACTGATAGTAGCGCTCACCTTGTCTTCTCCGGACAAGGTGTTTTCCGGATGGCCCAAACAATCGGAAAGGGCATTCATCAGAGAAAATGACTCTACCCCAGTCCTCAGCAGTCCAATCCCTGTACCTTTTGCAGAATATCAGTCTGTCCCTGATGTTTTTCCTGGAGAGAAGTGGCTTCTTTAATTCCCTTCTTGACACCAGGCCATCCTCCAAAAGTCTTCGCCTCACTGTGCGTGCAGATGCACTCACACCTGCCTGTTGCCATTCCTGAGCAAGCTCTGCACTGGTGGTGCCCCGATCCCGCAGCTGAATCAACTTTAGGAGACGGTCCTGGCGCTTGCTGGACTTTCTTGGGCGCCCTGACGCCTTCTTCACAACAATTGAACCTCTCTCCTTGACGTTCTTGATGATCCGATAAATGGTTGATTTAGGTGCAATCTTACTAGCAGCAATATCCTTGCCTGTGAAGCCCTTTGTGTGCAAAGCAATGATGACGGCACGTTTCCATTTAAAGCCACATTCTGTTAGATGTGACCATACTATTACCTTAAAGACACTGTTAGATGTGACCATACTATTACCTTAAAGACACTCTGTAAGATGTGACCATACTATTAGTCTAACATGACGTCCACTGGTTAATAAGTCTGTCCCTAACCTGATATTCTAGTCTAACATGACGTCCACTGGTTAATACGTCTGTCCCTAACCTGATATTCTAGTCTAACATGACGTCCGCTGGTTAATAAGTCTATCCCTAACCTGAAATTCTAGTCTAACATGACGTCCGCTGGTTAATAAGTCTATCCCTAACCTGATATTCTAGTCTAACATGACGTCCGCTGGTTAATAAGTCTGTCCCTAACCTGATATTCTAGTCTAACATGACGCCCACTGGTTAATAAGTCTATCCCTAACCTGATATTCTAGTCTAACATGACGTCCGCTGGTTAATAAGTCTGTCCCTAACCTGATATTCTAGTCTAACATGACGTACACAGCGCGATCGCTGACCCTCAACTCCAGTGGACATCAGGCGGGTCTCTCCGTTCCCTCGTGTGACCAGGAGGAATTTACCCGAGACTCACAGCGCAGTGAGCCTCTGCCGGCAGTTGACCCTCGGAGCCACAGGAGCCACTGGTCAACAATACGTCAGTCCTGTCTGGGGTGGAGTCTATAAAATAAGGATCTGCTGGAGTCCAAGTCAAACCAAGATTGTTTATTACTGAGCTCAGAGAATAACAGAATTACACAGTGCAGTGAAGACAGTCATTGGGTGATGAGCACATATCTTCATAGTTTTCTGTTCCTGGGCGGGACTTTATTCATACAAGGATGCAGGGGTGCAGCTGGTTTGTAAGACAGGATGATACTCATTTACATTTACGTCATTTAGCAGGCCACTTTAAAATGTGTCTTGTCCAGAGCCACTTACATACATTTTCATACTCCCAAGACCAGGAGATTATAATAGCAGTTTCACAAGGTTAGTCACATACTCAGTTATGTCTGTAGTGCTGGAGGAATGACACACCCAGATAAACACACACATAGATATTAAAAAAGGACCATTTAAACACATCTGATCTGCTCTATATTCAAACTGAAATACTGCATATTCAATTAATGTTTTCTAATAACAACAAATATTTTTGAGTATACTGAGTACAATTCAATCTCATATGGTATAAACAAGTAAACACATTCTCAGTCAACAATATAAGAATGTGAGCACTGTGATAGATAGATAGATAGGTACTTTATTGATCCCCCGGGGGGGAAATTTCATAATTTCATGTATGTTATCTGATTAATTTTATGTATTTTCAGGATTCTTAATTTAGGAAACCTAGATCCACACTGGGAGCAGCGGTAAGGCTTCTCCCCTGTGTGTGTCTTCGCTCATGAGATTTCATATTTCCTGCATGGTTAAAACTTCTTCCACACTGGGCGCAATGGTATGGCTTCTCCCCTGTGTGTATTCGCTCATGAGATTTCAGGGTGTCTAACCGCTTAAAAGTCTTTCCACAATGGGAGCAGTGGTAAGGCTTCTCACCTGTGTGTATTCGCTCATGTTCTTTCAGTTTTCCTGAATAGTCAAAACTCTTTCCACACTGGGCGCAATGGAAAGGCTTCTCCCCTGTGTGTATTCGCTCATGAGATTTCATGTTTCCTAAGTGGTTAAAACTCTTTCCACAATGGGAGCAGTGGTAAGGTTTCTCCCCTGTGTGTATTCGCGCGTGCGCTTTCAGTTTCCCTAAACGGTTAAAACTCTTTCCACACTGGGCGCAATGGTGTGGCTTCTCTCCTGTGTGTGTCCTCTCATATCTTTTCAGGCTTCCGAACATGGTAAAACTCCTTCCAATCTGGGAGTAGAGGTGTCGTCTTGCTGGTTTGGACGTCTCTGGTTCCTCCAAGTTTGGTTTTCCTTCTGTCAAAGACAGTGTTTATTTAAAGAGAGACCAGAATGAATCTCCACATGATAAAACTGCCTTGCTATGAGGTTCCTCAATAACCTGAGGACAGTTAACAATCTTTGTGTGATACAGATTTAAAACAGATGTTGTAGAGCTTCCTGGTAATTACTGATGTTTACATTACTTATTTTATTAATTCTGTTTTATAAGTCAGAACACAAAAACCTAGACAGTTCCAGAACACTGGGACTCTCCTTGGCCCTTACACAGCCTGGAGGTGTGTTGGGTCATTTTCCTGCTGAAAAACAAATAATAGTTCCACTAGGCGCAAACCAGATGGGATGGCGTATCGCTGCAGAATGCTGTGGTAGCCATGCTGGTTAAGTGTGCCTTGAATTCTAAATAAATCACTGACAGTGTCACCAGCAAAGCAAAGCAAAGCAACCTCACACGTCTCACAAAGACACAGTTGTTTAAACCAAAAATCTCCCAAAGGACACATTTCCACCTGTCTAATGTACATTGCTCGTGTTTCTTGGTCCAAGCAAGTCTCTTCTTCTTATTGGTGTCCTTTAGTAGTGGTTTCTTTGAAGCAATTAGTCCATGAAGGCCTGATTCACACAGTCTCCTCTGAACAGTTAATGTTGAGATGTGTCTGTTACTTGAACTCTGTGAAGCATTTATTTGGGCTGCAATTTCTGAGGCTGGTAACTCTAATGAACTTATCCTCTGCAGACCATGAGAAACAAGATTCTCTGGTCTGATGAAACCCAGATTGAACTCTTTGAACTGAATGCCAAGTGTCACGTCTGGAGGAATGTTGGTGGCAGCATCATGCTGTGGGGATGTTTTTCAGCATCAGGGACTGGGAGACTAGTCAGGATCGAGGCAAAGATGAACTAAGCAAAGTAAAGAGAGATCCTTGATGAAGTCCTGAAAGCTCTGGAGCAGGTTCTCAGACTGGGGCAAAGGTTCTGTCTGGATGACAGTAAGACTATAATGTGTGATGTCTGGATGACAGTAAGACTATAATGTGTGATGTCTGGATGACAGTAAGACTATAATGTGTGATGTCTGGATGACAGTAAGACTATAATGTGTGATGTCTGGATGACAGTAAGACTATAATGTGTGATGTCTGGATGACAGTAAGACTATAATGTGTGATGTCTGGATGACAGTAAGACTATAATGTGTGATGTCTGGATGACAGTAAGACTATAATGTGTGATGTCTGGATGACAGTAAGACTATAATGTGTGATGTCTGGAAGACAGTAAGACTATAATGTGTGATGTCTGGAAGACAGTAAGACTATAATGTGTGATGTCTGGATGACAGTAAGACTATAATGTGTGATGTCTGGATGACAGTAAGACTATAATGTGTGATGTCTGGATGACAGTAAGACTATAATGTGTGATGTCTGGATGACAGTAAGACTATAATGTGTAATGTCTGGATGACAGTAAGACTATAATGTGTGATGTCTGGATGACAGTAAGACTATAATGTGTGATGTCTGGATGACAGTAAGACTATAATGTGTGATGTCTGGATGACAGTAAGACTATAATGTGTGATGTCTGGATGACAGTAAGACTATAATGTGTGATGTCTGGATGACAGTAAGACTATAATGTGTGATGTCTGGATGACAGTAAGACTATAATGTGTGATGTCTGGATGACAGTAAGACTATAATGTGTGATGTCTGGATGACAGTAAGACTATAATGTGTGATGTCTGGATGACAGTAAGACTATAATGTGTGATGTCTGGATGACAGTAAGACTATAATGTGTGATGTCTGGAAGACAGTAAGACTATAATGTGTGATGTCTGGATGACAGTAAGACTATAATGTGTGATGTCTGGATGACAGTAAGACTATAATGTGTGATGTCTGGATGACAGTAAGACTATAATGTGTGATGTCTGGATGACAGTAAGACTATAATGTGTGATGTCTGGATGACAGTAAGACTATAATGTGTGATGTCTGGATGACAGTAAGACTATAACTATCTGGGTACTGGTTGTAGGTGACCCTTCATAAAACAACAGATCAGGGGGTGTTCCCCCACTGTATCGTTGTTACAGCCTACATGGAGCCAAACACACCTTTATAGTTGAAAAGGCTTTCCCTTGTCAGAAAGCAGCTCTGAAACAGAGCAAACAAAGGGACTGATTTGTTTCTGATCTCACCATCTGTTAAATACACACCACTTATTGTGGTATAGTGAGTGTGTGGCTCTAGCACTCTTTCAGCAGTAGATCACATGAATATTCATCCTCTCACTGGTCACAACACATCTCATGTTGGCAATAGTATAGTCTTTCAAATGATGCCCACTTGATCCGTTCATATACTGTATGGTCTATTCAGTGGGAAAGTTAACCTGAGCATGTGTAACGGAGGTAAGAACGTGCCGTAAATTCACTCCACAGCTAGCTTGAAACGTCACAGATGGAGCTTTCCAACTGGTACCTTTTGTATAGCTCAATGGGTTCATTATCAAGGAGAGCAGTCACGTGTGTTGAGAAGCAGAGGATCACTGGTTTGAGCCCCGTATGGGGACAGAGACAGTGGGGGAAATTAAACTGTTAGCAGCACACTGACCTCCATTACAGAGTGGGAGGGGCCAAGTCTCACAAAACATGCTTTCCATTCAATCATATTTCATGGCCTTTAGAAAGGGCTTACAGAGCTTGTTTTAAAATATATACAGTTGTATTCGTAGGTTGAAGTCATTAAAACTAATTTTTCAACCTCTCAACGGATTTCATGTTAACAAACTATAGTTTTGGCAAGTCGGTTAGGACATCTACTTTGTGCATGACACAAGTCATTCTTCCAACAATTGTTTACAGACAGATTATTTCACTTATAATTCACTATATCACACTTTCAGTGGGTCAGAAGTTTACATACACTAAGTTGACTGTGCCTTTAAACAGCTTGGAAAATTCCAGAAAATTATGTCATGGCTTTAGAAGCTTCTGATAGGCTAATTGACACCATTTGAGTCAATTGGAGGTGTACCTGTGGATGTATTTCAAGGCCTACCTTCAAATTCAGTGCCTCTTTGCGCGACATCATGGGGAAATCAAAATAAGAATTGTAAACCTCCACAAGTCTGGTTCATCCTTGGGAGCAGTTTCCAAACACGTTCATCTGTACAAACAATAGTACGTAAGTATAAACACCATGGGACCACGCATCCGTCATACTGCTTAGGAAGGAGACGCATTCTGTCTCATAGAGATGAATGTACTTTAGTGCTAAAAGTGCAAATCAATCCCAGAACAACAGCAAAGGACCTTGTGAAGATGCTGGAGGAAACAGGTACAAATGTATCTATATCCACAGTAAAACAAGTCCTATATCGATTGTGAAAAACTGAGTTTAAATGTATTTGGCTAAGGCGTATTTAAACTTTCCACTTCAACTGTATTTGACATTTTTAACAAGTTCTGTAGATCAGATGTTAATGAAGCAATACAAAAATGGAAGTGTCTTGAGTTGTGTTTGCCTGTTCTACAGTCTTGTAAAGACAGGGGGTTGACTGGGACAGGAAATGTAACATCCATTATGTTTTTAGGAACAGTTTGGAAACTTTCTCTCTAAAGCTAACTTTCATTTAGGTTTTATAAAGGCTATTAGTTTGTCTCTTTTCATTGTGAGAATATATATGATATTCATAACATCCATATCCACCAGTCTATCTTCATGTCTACTAACAGAACTCTGTCTACTGTAGAGGAAATATACCAGTCTATCTTCATGTCAACTAACAGAACTCTGTCTACTGTAGAGGAAATATACCAGTCTATCTTCATGTCAACTAACAGAACTCTGTCTACTGTAGAGGAAATATACCAGTCTATCTTCATGTCTACTAACAGAACTCTGTCTACTGTAGAGGAAATATACCAGTCTATCTTCATGTCTACTAACAGAACTCTGTCTACTGTAGAGGAAATATACCAGTCTATCTTCATGTCTACTAACAGAACTCTGTCTACTGTAGAGGAAATATACCAGTCTATCTTCATGTCTACTAACAGAACTCTGTCTACTGTAGAGGAAATATACCAGTCTATCTTCATGTCTACTAACAGAACTCTGTCTACTGTAGAGGAAATATACCAGTCTATCTTCATGTCTACTAACAGAACTCTGTCTACTGTAGAGGAAATATACCAGTCTATCTTCATGTCTACTAACAGAACTCTGTCTACTGTAGAGGAAATATACCAGTCTATCTTCATGTCTACTAACAGAACTCTGTCTACTGTAGAGGAAATATACCAGTCTATCTTCATGTCTACTAAACAGAACTCTGTCTACTGTAGAGGAAATATACCAGTCTATCTTCATGTCTACTAAACAGAACTCTGTCTACTGTAGAGGAAATATACCAGTCTATCTTCATGTCTACTAACAGAACTCTGTCTACTGTAGAGGAAATATACCAGTCTATCTTCATGTCTACTAACAGAACTCTGCTGGTTGTCCTGGTAACAGATACCAGTCTATCTTCATGTCAACTAACAGAACTCTGCTGGTTGTCCTGGTAACAGATAACAGATCTATTTTATCTGTTCAAACTAAACTACAGCACTTACTTTGATGTATCAAATCTGCTCCTTTCTTCTCTTCTCCTCCTCTCACAGTTCCACTCAGCCCCGTTGTTTTCCTGCAGTCCACCAGCAGCACAGACAACCTCTTCATACCCAGCAGTAAGGTGCTACTGGGAGAGGCACGACACGGGGACTCTGGGAGGGTGGAAGGGCTAGTGTTGTCCTGGTAACCATAAAGAGGGGACACAGACACATATCATTATGGATGCTGATGTCACTGTTGTCATAAAGTGCTTTACAGAAACCCAGCCCAGACCCCGATAGAGCAAGCTGTATGCTAGACCAGACCAAGCTGTACCATCTGGTGTTCTGATCTGGAGAGACTCTTCTCTGTCTCGTCAGCATCAGGATGTTGTTGAGGCTCCCCAGAGGATCCAGGATAGTCATGTCTCTCTCCTGTGTGAACGAGAACATCAAACAGATGGTAAACTTATGACCATCTATTACAATCATAGAGTCTAACAAGAGGCATTAATATTCTAAAAAGGGTCTAAAATGGACACTTTCATCATGATGTGATGCAAATGTAAAAGGGTCGTTCCACTAAATGAGTCCCCTTTGATATTTTAAATAGAAATGATTCACCAATATTTAATTTTAAAAGCCTGTTATATTAGTTGAGGTGCACTTTAATATAGACCACATGGAGAATTCAATAAATCTAATCTAAAAGTCCCAAACATATATGTACCAATGGCAGATTGACCCTTTAACAATTAATACAGTACTGAACAACATATTAAAGTGTAGAACTTCAGTAGAATGACGTTAAAAACACACATTAGTTCAACAACTACATAGTTTGTGTCCCTGTTTTTAAGACAAGACTCACTGGTGTTAATCAGATCTTCAGTCTCCTCCTTTTTCCCTCCCAAAACGTCTTCCTCCTTCTCTTTTATTGAGATATCCTCCTCTTCCTCTTTCACTCCAAAAGGTTCTTCCTCTTCTTTCACTACATTCTCTTCTTTCAATGTTATGGCATCTTCCTCCTTTTTGATTCTGAAAGCTTCTACCTCCTCCTCTTCCACTCTGACAACTTCTTTCCCATCTTCCTCTTTCACTGTAATATCATCCTCTTCTTTCATTGTGATAGCCTCCTCTTCCTCCTTTATCATTCTGAAAGCTTCTTCCTCTCCTTTCACCAGAGCTTCTTTCTCCGTCTAACTTAGTGAGCTCATGCTCCGGCCGATTAGCCTAGTGCAGTATCAATTTAACACATTTGATAATTTAACAAGCAAATTACGTTTAAATTAACTAGTAGATACGTAAACATCATTATGTTCTAAACACTAAGCTTAATATACACAAGATTGGTCTAAAGGGCTTAAATGTTCCGGGTTTCAATTCGCTAGAAAGCTACACCGTGTTTGAATTAGTAGTCTGTTGTCGCTGTTGAAGAAGTCCCGTCCACTAGATTATACGTCACGCAAGAAGCATCACCTGAAAGACTCACATCGCCACCTGCTGACTGGAGGGGGTAACGCAGATTGGAATAATATTAATTACAATGTTTATTCTGTCAAACAATGTCATAAGAAGTCATTTAAAAACAACCAGATGTTATGTTCTCTTACTTCTTACAGCCAATACTTTCCTCCAGGGCTGACCTGCCTATTAGGCAGGATTATACTTTCCTCCAGGGCTGACCTGCCCATTAGGCAGGATTATACTTTCCTCTAGGGCTGACCTGCCCATTTTGACTAGGGTGGCATATTCTGAGCTAAATTAACCAAGACTCATTGCTAACAACACAAAATAACACCTGACATAATCTGCCCAACAACAATAAATATTCTCTCACCCAGTGGCATATGGGCTATTTATGTGAGTGTTGGTGTTGCCACATGAATTAGTGCCCACTTTGTAAAAGGCAACATGGACAGATAGGGCTCTACCTGTGTAGAACACGTGCCCCTTTGCCCTTCCAGTCTCTAAAGTTACCTTCTGGCTGGTGGTACAATTTGTATTAATCTTTTCTCAGTTATTCTGAACCCACTGCCTGCAAGTCGTTGTTAAATTTGCCAGTGATGTATTTTCCTTCAACTTTCTTTTTATTTACAGAACCAACATTAAGTTGGGTGAATTCTGGCCCATTCCTCCTGACATAACTGGTGTAACTGAGTCAGGTTTGTAGGTCTCCTTGCTCACACACACTTTTTCAGTTCTGCCCACAAATGTTCTATAGGATTGAGATCAGGGCTTTGTGATGGCCACTCCAATACCTTGACTTTGTTGTCCTTAAGCCATTTTGCCACAACTTTGGAAGTATGCTTGGGGTCATTGTCCATTTGGAAGACCCATTTGAGACCAAGCTTTAACTTCCTGACTGATGTCTTGAGATGTTGCTTCAATATATCCACATAATTTTCCTTCCTCATGATGCCATCTATGTTGTGAAGTGCACCAGTCCCTCCTGCAGCAAAGCACCCCCACAACATGATGCTGCCACCCCAGTGCTTCACGGTTGGGATGGTGTTCTTCGGCTTGCAAGCCTCCCCCTTTTTCCTCCAAACATAACGATGGTCATTATGGCCAAACCGTAGTCTGGCTTTTTTATGGCGGTTTTGGAGCAGTGGCTTCTTCCTTGCTGAGCGGCCTTTCAGGTTATGTCGATATAGGACTTGTTTTACTGTGGATATAGATACTTTTGTACCTGTTTCATCCAGCATCTTCACAAGGTCCTTTGCTGTTGTTCTGGGATTGATTTATACTTTTTGCACCAAAGTACGTTCATCTCTAGGAGACAGAACGCGTCTCCTTCCTGAGCGGTATGACGGCTTCCTGGTCCCATGGTGTTTATACTTGCATACTATTGTTTGTACAAATGAATGTGGTACCTTCAGGCATTTGGAAATTGCTCCCAATGATGAACCAGACGTGTGGAGGTCTACAATTTCTTTTTCTGAAGTCTTGGCTGATTTCTTTTGATTTTCCCATGATTTTGAAGGTAGGCCTTGAAATACATCCACAGGTACACCTCCAATTGACTCAAATTATGTCAATTAGCCTATCAGAAGATTCTAAAGCCATGACATAATTTTCTGGAATTTAGGCACAGTCAACTTAGTGTATGTAAACCTCTGACCCACTGGAATTGTGATATAGTGAATTATAAGTTAAATTATCTGTCTGTAAACAATTGTTGGAAGAATGACTTGTGTCAAGGTAGATGTCCTAACCGACTTGCCAAAACTATAGTTTGTTAACATGAAATATGTGTAGTGGTTGAAAAATGAGTTTTAATGACTTCAACCTAAGTGTATGTAAACTTTTGACTTCAACTGTAACTAGGCAAGTCAGTTAAGAACAAATTCTTATTTACAATAATGGCCTACCAAAAGGCAAAAAGCCTCCTGCAGGGGCTGGGATTAAAAATATAAATTAATTAAATAAAAATATAGGACAAAACACACATCACGACAAGAGAGACAACACAACACTACTGAAGAGGAAACAGAGCTGAAATGCCCCTGTCTGACTGTGCCTTTGTCTACCACTATGTGTAGCGGTTAGCGATGATGCTAATGACAGCCATCTGGTTGATGGAAAAGCTTTCAAAGCTCATTATTATTATTATTATCTCAGCCAATCATGGCTAGCGGGAAGGTTGCTGTCTTTTTCTGGGGCTAAAACCAACTAGGCTTGTAATTTAACAATTGTATTTGTATTTACAGATGGCAGACACGTTTGTTATAAAGGCACATGAAAGTTATATGTTCCAGAAGGCATTTTGATTCAAAAAAAACTTTATGTTCAAATGGCTCTCCTGTAAGGAAGTGACCCGCGAAATACGCCTAGATTCCGGAAACAAGTCACATATGTGGGAACTCCTTCAAGACTGTTGTAAAAGCATTCCTCATGAAGATGGTTGAATGCCGAGAGTGTGCAAAGCTGTCATCAAGGCAAATGGTGGCTACTTGAATCTGCGGTTCAAACATCAACATAACAGGTACCCTGCCACTGTTTTGGTATTAAAGGTCCAATGCAGCCATTTTATCTCAATATCAAATCATTTCCTGGTAACAGTTAAGTTCCTTACTGTGATTGGTTTACATTAAAACGGTCAACAAGAAACAACAACAGCTTTTTAGTGAAGGACTGACTGGGAGTGGTCTGAGTGGGAGGGGACAACTGGAAACTTGGAAACAGAGGTTTGGAACTCTTTCTTATTGGTCTATTAACTCATTTACATCCTGGTGATGTCACCAGGTAGGCCAAAACTCCATCCCACCAAAACAAGCTAAAATGTCAAGCCTTCTTTTACACGAAAAGGGCATTATCATAATTTTCACAATTTCACAGTATTATACATATTTTACAGTGTGAAAACATATATAAAACACAGGAACGCATTGTAATCCAAGTGTAACAGATTCCAAGTGATATGAATGGAAAAACGGTCAAATCCAAAAGGTACAAAAATGTAGCAGGTAAATTAAATCAAAATAAATGAAATGGTAGAAAACTGTAGCTCTACTTGGTGTCTTCCAGTTCCTATTAGGCTTCAATCACCAGTCCTAATTAGCACTACTGACGCCATCTTACCCATAAACTGTAGCTCTACTTGGTGTCTTCCAGTTCCTATTAGGCTTCAATCACCAGTCCTAATTAGCACTACTGACGCCATCTTACCCATAAACTGTAGCTCTACTTGGTGTCTTCCAGTTCCTATTAGGCTTCAATCACCAGTCCTAATTAGCACTACTGACGCCATCTTACCCATAAACTGTAGCTCTACTTGGTGTCTTCCAGTTCCTATCAGGCTTCAATCACCAGTCCTACTTAGCACTACTGACGCCATATTACCCATAACCCATAAACTGTAGCTCTACTTGGTGTCTTCCAGTTCCTATCAGGCTTCAATCACCAGTCCTACTTAGCACTACTGACGCCATCTTACCCATAACCCATAAACTGTAGCTCTACTTGGTGTCTTCCAGTTCCTATCAGGCTTCAATCACCAGTCCTACTTAGCACTACTGACGCCATATTACCCATAACCCATAAACTGTAGCTCTACTTGGTGTCTTCCAGTTCCTATCAGGCTTCAATCACCAGTCCTACTTAGCACTACTGACGCCATCTTACCCATAAACTGTAGCTCTACTTGGTGTCTTCCAGTTCCTATCAGGCTTCAATCACCAGTCCTACTTAGCACTACTGACGCCATATTACCCATAACCCATAAACTGTAGCTCTACTTGGTGTCTTCCAGTTCCTATCAGGCTTCAATCACCAGTCCTAATTAGCACTACTGACGCCATATTACCCATAACCCATAAACTGTAGCTCTACTTGGTGTCTTCCAGTTCTTATCAGGCTTCAATCACCAGTCCTAATTAGCACAATTCCCCTCTTGCACAGAGGAATTGCTAGCTTTTTGGTGGTGCCGACTGGTAAGACGATTCGGGAGGGCGGTCACGTGTGCTATGTTGGCTAGCAAGCTACAGAGGTGGCAGCAACAACAGAGTGATGTTGGCTAGCAAGCTACCAAGGTGGCAGCAACAACAAAGTGATGTTGGCTAGCAAGCTACCAAGGTGGCAGCAACAACAAAGTGATGTTGGCTAGCAAGCTACCGAGGCGGCAGCAACAACAAAGTGATGTTGGCTAGCAAGCTACCAAGGTGGCAGCAACAACAGAGTGATGTTGGCTAGCAAGCTACCAAGGTGGCAGCAACAACAAAGTGATGTTGGCTAGCAAGCTACCGAGGTGGCAGCAACAACAAAGTGATGTTGGCTAGCAAGCTACCGAGGCGGCAGCAACAACAAAGTGATGTTGGCTAGCAAGCTACCGAGGCGGCAGCAACAACAAAGTGATGTTGGCTAGCAAGCTACCGAGGTGGCAGCAACAACAGAGTGATGTTGGCTAGCAAGCTACCGAGGTGGCAGCAACAACAAAGTGATGTTGGCTAGCAAGCTACCAAGGTGGCAGCAACAACAAAGTGATGTTGGCTAGCAAGCTACCAAGGTGGCAGCAACAACAAAGTGATGTTGGCTAGCAAGCTACCAAGGTGGCAGCAACAACAAAGTGATGTTGGCTAGCAAGCTACCGAGGTGGCAGCAACAACAAAGTGATGTTGGCTAGCAAGCTACCGAGGTGGCAGCAACAACAAAGTGATGTTGGCTAGCAAGCTACCGAGGCGGCAGCAACAACAAAGAGAGAAATAAATGATTGTCTAAACATTGACCATTATTAATATTTGGTCATATTTAAATGACATTTGCATTAAATTATTAAAGTGTTAACTAGCAGGTTTGACGGAAGTGTGTTTAAAACACATTGGCTAAATCGAAAGCGTCTAAAGAGGTCAAATTTTTCTGCTATTAATCCAATTATTTTTACAATCAGCCCGTGTTTTCTCTGACGGAAAAATACTGATGGGAACCTTCATGAGGTAGTGAATGTTTTTCATGTCAATAACTGGTCTAAATCCAAGATGGCGTAACAGTGTAGACGTGTATTTTGTTTTGTCCCGTCTCGTCTCGTGTAAATAGTTTGTAATTTGTCTTTCCATACATTTTTATTTGTTCCCGATTTACCCCTCCTGCAAGCCACCTACCCAACGTGAAACGGGTCAAATATCGGGTCAAATATCCGTGTTTTTCCACTATTTAACCGAATCGCAGTCAAAAGTTAGCCTGTTAGCTAGCTTGCTAACCTTCCATCGTTAACCACTGCTAGCGGTCTTCACCTCCGCTCTGGCTGTCCAGCCAGCTTTCAGTTCGGACATTATCGGCCAGTCTGCTCAGCGCGCTACCAACCCAGCGCTTATCGGACTGCGTTCCCTTCCACTTTCCGGATTTCCACTGAAAGTACCGGACCACCACACCGGATCATCACAGCTAGCTAGCTGCATTCGACTGACCGACGTTTATAGCTAAGCTCCATTGTCTACATGCTTCCAATGCTAGCGTGAGCTAGGCCCATCTCCCGGACATCCGACGTGTGCTAGCTACTCTCCCGGGCTCCAGTACCTTATCAACCTACCTGGACCTTCTACTGTCGACACGGAGCCCCACCGAGCCACCGTGACTGGTCTGCCGACGTAATTGTCCGACGTGGTCTCAACAGGGTTCTCCTCTGCGACGCCGCCGAAGATACATCTGCTAGCCCCGGACTGCTAACACTCTGAACGCCGTGCCATTGAACTGATTCCCCGGCTCACCACTTTGCTTTTTCTTCGGATCCTACGCTTGCTCAGCTCCACAGCTGATGCCTGCAGGACTGTTTGGTTTTTATGGTATTTATTTCTGTTTAACTACCAGGCCTCAGGTCCTGTGTGTAGTACATCACTTTTTTTTCTAACTGACCCTCTTTGTCCATTCATCGCCATTACCCGTCGTTGTCTTAGCCCTCTTAATTAACTGTCATTTTATTTATTTTATGTTCTGCCCCTTTCTTATTTCAATATGCCTTGTCTGTTGTTGTTTAGGTTAGCTATTATTGTTTTATTTCATTGTAGAGCCCCCAGTCCTGCACAACTGGCCTCTGATAGCTTTTTTGTCCCTCCCCCCACACATGCGGAGACCTCACCTTGCTTAACTGGTGTCTCCAGAGATGCAACCTCTCTCTTTATTACCCAACGCCTAGGTTTACCTCCACTGAACTCACACCCTTCTATATCCTTGACTATAAATTATGCCCTGAATCTATTCCACCACGCCCAGAAATCTGCTCCTTTTATTCTATGTACCCAACGTACTAGACGTCCAGTTCTTAAAGTCCTTAGTCGAATACTAATTCTATTACTCCTCTGTTCCTCTGGTGATGTAGAGGTAAACCCAGGTCCTGTAGCCCCCAGTACTACACCTATCCCCCAGGCGCTCTCATTTGTTGATTTCTGTAACCGTAAAAGCCTTGGTTTCATGCATGTTAACATTAGAAGCCTCCTCCCTAAGTTTGATTTATTCACAGCATTAGCACACTCCGCCAACCCGGATGTCCTAGCTGTGTCTGAATCCTGGCTTAGGAAGGCCACCAAAAATTCGGAAATTTCCATCCCCAACTACAACATTTCCCGTCAAGATAGAACTGCCAAAGGAGGTGGAGTTGCAATCTACTGCAGAGATAACCTGCAGAGTTCTGTCATACTGTCCAGGTCTGTGCCCAAACAGTTTGAGCTTCTACTCTTAAAAATCCACCTATCCAGAAATAAGTCTCTCACTGTTGCCGCCTGTTACAGACCCCCCTCAGCCCCCAGCTGTGCCCTGGACTCCATATGTGAATTGATTGCCCCCCATCTATCTTCTGAGTTTGTACTGTTAGGTGACTTAAACTGGGATATGCTTAACACCCCGGCTGTCTTTCAATCTAAGATAGATGCCCTCAATCTCACACAAATTATCAAGGAACCCACCAGGTACAACCCAAAATCCGTAAACATGGGTACCATTATTGATATCATCCTGACTAACTTGCCCTCCAAATACACCTCCTCTGTTTTCAACCAGGATCTCAGCGATCACTGCCTCATCGCCTGTGTTCGCAATGGGTCAGCGGCCAAACGACCACCCCTTATCACTGTCAAACGCTCCCTAAAACACTTTTGCGAGCAGGCCTTTCTATTCGATCTGGCCCAGGTATCCTGGAAGGATATTGACCTCATCCCGTCAGTAGAGGACGCCTGGTTGTTCTTTAAAAGTGCTTTCCTCACCATCCTAAATAAGCATGCCCCTTTCAAAAAACGTAGAACTAAGAATAGATATAGCCCTTGGTTCACCCCAGACTTGACTGCACTAGACCAACACAAAAACATCCTGTGGCGCACTGCATTAGCATCGAATTGCCCCCGCGATATGCAGCTATTCAGGGAAGTCAGGAACAAGTACACACAGTCAGTTAGAAAAGCAAAGGCCAGCTTTTTCAAACAGAAATTTGCTTCCTGTAGTACTAGCTCCAAAAAGTTCTGGGACACTGTAAAGTCCATGGAGAATAAGAGCACCTCCTCCCAGTTGCCCACTGCATTGAGGCTCGGAAACACTGTTACCACCGATAAATCCACGATTATTGAAAATTTCAATAAGCATTTTGCTACGGCTGGCCATGCTTTCCATCTGACTACCCCTATCCCGGTCAACAGCTCTGCACCCCCGGCAGCTACTTGCCCAAGCCCCCCCCGCTTCTCCTTCACCCAAATCCTGACAGCTGATGTTCTGAAAGAGCTGCTAAGTCTGGACCCCTACAAATCTGCTGGGCTAGATAATCTGGACCCTCTCTTTCTGAAATTATCAGCCAAAATTGTTGCAACACCTATCACTAGCTTGTTCAACCTCTCTTTCGTATCGTCTGAGATCCCTAGAGATTGGAAAGCTGCCGCGGTCATCCCCCTCTTCAAAGGAGGAGACACTCTAGACCCAAACTGTTATAGACCAATATCCATCCTGCCCTGCCTTTCTAAAGTTTTCGAAAGCCAAGTTAACAAACAGATAACTGACCACTTCGAATCCCACCGTACCTTCTCTGCCATGCAATCTGGTTTCCGAGCTGGTCATGGGTGCACCTCAGCTACGCTCAAGGTACTGAACGATATCATAACCGCCATCGATAAAAGACAGTACTGTGCAGCCGTTTTCATCGACCTGGCCAAGGCTTTCGACTCTGTCAATCACCGCATTCTTATTGGCAGACTCAACAGCCTTGGTTTCTCAAGTGACTGCCTTGCTTGGTTCTCTAACTACTTTGCAGACAGAGTTCAGTGTGTTCAAATCGGAGGGCCTATTGTCCGATCCTCTGGCAGTCTCTATGGGGGTGCCACAGGGTTCAATTCTTGGGCCAACCCTTTTCTCTATATACATCAACGATGTTGCTCTCGCTGCTGGTGACTCTCTGATCCATCTCTATGCAGATGACACCATTCTGTATACATCTGGCCCCTCTTTGGATACTGTGTTTACTAACCTTCAATCAAGCTTCAATGCCATACAACACTCCCGTGGCCTACAACTGCTCTTAAACGCTAGTAAAACTAAGTGCATGCTTTTCTATCGAACGCTGCCAGCACCCGCCCACCGGACTATCATCACTACTCTCGACGGATCCGAATTAGAATATGTGGACACCTACAAATACCTAGGCATCTGGTTAGACTATAAACTCAACTTCCAGACTCACATCAACCATCTCCAATCCAAAATTAAATCCAGAATTGGCTTCCTATTTCGCAACAGAGCCTCCTTCACTCATGCTGCCAAACATGCCCTTGTAAAACTGACTATCCTACCGATCCTTGATTTCGGCGATGTCATTTACAAACTAGCCTCCAACACTCTACTTAGCAAACTGGATGTAGTCTATCATAGTGCCATCCGTTTTGTCACCAAAGCCCCATACACTACCCACCACTGCGACCTGTATGCTCTCGTTGGCTGACCTTCACTATATATTCGTCGCCAAATCCACTGGCTCCAGGTCATCTATAAGTCTTTATTAGGTAAATCCCCGCCCTATCTCAGCTCACTGGTCACCATAGCAACACCCACCCGTAGCATGCGCTCCAGCAGGTATATCTCACTGGTCACCCCCAAAGCCAACACCTCCTTTGGCCGCCATTCCTTCCAGTTCGCTGCTGCCAATGACTGGAACGAATTGCAAAAATCATTGAAGCTAGAGGTTCCTATCTCCCTCAATAACTTTAAGCATCAGCTGTCAAAGCTGCTTATCGATCACTGCACCTGTATATAGCCCTTCTGTAAATAGCCCACCCTACTACCTCATCCCCATATTTATTTTTGTTTATTTTCACTAATCTTGCACTCCAGTATCTCTATTTGCACATCATAATTTGCACATCCTTCATTCCTGTGTTAATGATGATAATTTCTGTAATTTATTTCTACTCTATAGTCTATTTATTGTCCTACCTCCCAACCTTACTGCATTTTTGCACTACATTTTGCACTCTGTTTATAGATTTTCTATTGTGTTTTTGACTGTTTGTTTAATGTGTAACTCTGTGTTTGTTTTTTGTCGCACTGCTTTGCTTTGTCTTGGCCAGGTCGCAGTTGCAAATGAGAACTTGTTCTCAACTGACCTACCTGGTTAAATAAAGGTGAAATAAATAAAAATAAAAAATTATCAGAACAACGTCATCACATTTTCATACGACTTTAGTTTGATGACTTCTACACAAATTAACTGAATGAAACACAATGACTAAATTAATCAAAATAAAATAAATTGTAAATACGTTCAGATTTTTTTGTTCTTGAGAAGTAAAGGGCCGGCAAACAAAAGTAGGCCTATTTTTGAGTAAGCTTTCACACTATTTGATTTCATGTGGCATAAACCAAAAAACTCTTAGTAAAAACTGTCAGAACACTGTGTTGTGGAGAACTCGATCCCAAAGATCTAGAGACTATTTAAGGTATACTAATAGCACATATTTAATACAAGCAAGGGAGATCTGTCTTGCTGATCAGTCAGGGAAAAACTGAAAGCAAGGGAGATCTGTCTTGCTGATCAGTCAGGGAAAAACTGAAAGCAAGGGAGATCAGTCTTGCTGATCAGTCAGGGAAAAACTGAAAGCAAGGGAGATCTGTCTTGCTGATCAGTCAGGGAAAAACTGAAAGCAAGGGAGATCAGTCTTGCTGATCAGTCAGGGAAAAACTGAAAGCAAGGGAGATCTGTCTTGCTGATCAGTCAGGGAAAAACTGAAAGCAAGGGAGATCTGTCTTGCTGATCAGTCAGGGAAAAACTGAAAGCAAGGGAGATCAGTCTTGCTGATCAGTCAGGGAAAAACTGAAAGCAAGGGAGATCTGTATTGCTGATCAGTCAGGGAAAAACTGAAAGCAAGGGAGATCTGTCTCGCTGATCACAGTCAGGAAAAACTGAAAGCAAGGGAGATCTGTCTTGCTGATCACAGTCAGGGAAGAATTCAAAAAGGTACATAGTTGCATATCCCTCATATAGAGGGAGGTGATGAGTTTTTTCTGCAAGCAACAGTTAAAGGCAACAATGGCAGATAGATAATAGGTGTCGGAGTCGATGAAATGCATTTCATCACAGAACAGAGCATAAACCTTGAGAAGTTACAACAGCTCATCCCAATTCTGTCACCACAACAGCCTCTCTCTAATCTCATGTGATGTCAGGTCCTCTGACTGGGAAAATATCTTTCCACACTGAGAACATTGGAAAGGCTTCTATCCTGTGTGTGTTCCTTCATGCCTTTTCAGGCTCGCTAACAGAGTAAAACTCTTTCCACACTGGAAGCATTGGAAAGGCTTCTCTCCTGTGTGTGACATCTCATGCGTTTTCAGGTTTCCAGAGGTTCTAAAACCCTTTCCACACTGGGAGCAGTGGAAAGGCTTCTCTCCTGTGTGCGTCATCTCATGTGTTTTCAAGTTCCCTAACTGGGTAAAACTTTTTACACACTGGGAGCAGTGAAAAGGCTTCTCTCCTGTGTGTGTCATCTCATGCATTTTCAGGTTCCCTAAATGAGTAAAACTCTTTCAACACAGGGAGCATTGGAATGGTTGTTCTCCTGTGTGTATTTTCTCATGATCTTTTAGATGCCCCGAGTGTCTAAATCCCTTTCCACACTGGGAGCATTGATATGGCTTCTCTCCAGTGTGTGTTCTTTCATGTACTTTAAGATGCTCTGAGTATCCAAAACTCTTTCCACACTGGGAGCAGTGGTAAGGCTTCTCCCTGTATGTGTTCTTTCATGATCTTTCAGCTGCCCTATCTGGGTAAAACCCTTTCCACGCTGAGAGCATTGGAAAGGCTTCTCTCCTGTGTGTTTTCTCTTATGCTCTTTCAGGTGCAATGACTGGATACATCTCTTTCCAAACTGAGAGCATTGATATGGCTTCTCTCCAGTATGTGTTCTTTCATGCACTTTTAGATGCCCTGACTGTCTAAAACCCTTTCCACACTGGGAGCAGTGGTAAGGCTTCTCGCCTGTGTGCGTCATCTCATGCATTTTCAAGTTCCCTAACTGGGTAAAACTTTTTCCACACTGGGAGCAGTGGAAAGGCTTCTCTCCTGTGTGTGTCATCTCATGCATTTTCAGGTTGCCAAAATTGTTAAAACTCTTTCCACACAGGGAGCATTGGAATGGTTGTTCTCCTGTGTGTATTCTCTCATGCTCTTTCAGATGTGATGACTGGATAAATCTCTTTCTACACTGACAGCATTGGAAAGGCCTGTCTACTAAGCGTGTTCCCTCATGTGATTTCAGGTCCCCTGAGGAGAAACATTTATTTTCACACTGGAGCATTGATATGGCTTCTCTCCAGTGTGTGTTCTTTTATGCACTTTCAGATACTCTGAGTGTCCAAAACTCTTTCCACACTGGGAACAGTGGTGTGGTCTTGCTGGTTTGGTTTTCTCTGGGTCTGAACTCTTCCCGCTGTCAGTGTGAGAGTCTGGTCTCTCTCCTGCTAAAGAAAGACAGAGTATTTAGTTAAACAGAGAGACCTGAATGAAACGTCTACATGATAAAACTGTCTTTCTACAATGTTTACTCTAGCCTACATCCCTCAATAAAATCAAATTGTATTTGTCACATACACCGAATCCAACAGTTGTAGACCTTACAGTGAAATGCTTACTTACAAGACCTTAACCAACAATACAACAGGTGAAGACCTTACAGTGAAATGCTTACTAACAAGACCTTAACCAACAATACAACAGGTGAAGACCTTACAGTGAAATGCTTACTAACAAGCCCTTAACCAACAATACAACATTGTGCAGGGGTACAAGGTAGTATCAAGGCTATATACAGGGGTCGAGGTTAGTATCAAGGCAATATACAGGGTTACCGGTACAGAGTCTATATACAGGGTTACCAGTACAGAGTCAATGTGCAGGGGCACAGGTTAGTATCAAGGCTATATACAGGGTTACCAGTATAGAGTCAATGTGCAGGGGTACAGGTTAGTATCAAGGCTATATACAGGGGCACAGGTTAGTATCAAGGCTATATACAGGGTTACCAGTATAGAGTCAATGTGCAGGGTTACCGGTACAGAGTCTATGTACAGGGTTACCGGTTACATGTAGGTAGAGGTAAAGTGCCTATACATAGATAATAAACAGGTTAGTTGAGGTAGTTGAGGTAATATGTACATGTAGGTAGAGGTAAAGTGACTATACATAGATAATAAACAGGTTAGTTGAGGTAATTGAGGTAATATGTAGGTAGAGGTAAATTGACTATACATAGATAATAAACAGGTTAGTTGAGGTAATTGAGGTAATATGTACATGTAGGTAGAGGTAAATTGACTATACATAGATAATAAACAGGTTAGTGGAGGTAATTGAGGTAATATGTACATGTAGGTAGAGGTAAATTGACTATACATAGATAATAAACAGGTTAGTGGAGGTAATTGAGGTAATATGTACATGTAGGTAGAGGTAAATTGACTATACATAGATAATAAACAGGTTAGTGGAGGTAATTGAGGTAATATGTACATGTAGGTAGAGGTAAATTGACTATACATAGATAATAAACAGGTTAGTGGAGGTAATTGAGGTAATATGTACATGTAGGTAGAGGTAAAGTGACTATACATAGATAATAAACAGGTTAGTGGAGGTAATTGAGGTAATATGTACATGTAGGTAGAGGTAAATTGACTATACATAGATAATAAACAGGTTAGTGGAGGTAATTGAGGTAATATGTACATGTAGGTAGAGGTAAAGTGACTATACATAGATAATAAACAGGTTAGTGGAGGTAATTGAGGTAATATGTACATGTAGGTAGAGGTAAAGTGACTATACATAGATAATAAACAGGTTAGTGGAGGTAATTGAGGTAATATGTACATGTAGGTAGAGGTAAAGTGACTATACATAGATAATAAACAGGTTAGTGGAGGTAATTGAGGTAATATGTACATGTAGGTAGAGGTAAAGTGACTATACATAGATAATAAACAGGTTAGTGGAGGTAATTGAGGTAATATGTACATGTAGGTAGAGGTAAATTGACTATACATATATAATAAACAGGTTAGTGGAGGTAATTGAGGTAATATGTACATGTAGGTAGAGGTAAAGTGACTATACATAGATAATAAACAGGTTAGTGGAGGTAATTGAGGTAATATGTACATGTAGATAGAGGTACCTCGCCGTGCGGTAGCCGATATTTATGTTTTACTTAAAGTGTTTTGTTTTTTTAAATAAAGAACAACCTGGAATGAGTAGGTGGAGAGAGAGAGAGAATAAAATAAATTAAATACACAATTCTCCTTCAATATGGGTGTGACCATTTGAAAGCACACACCATCCAATCACACCGTTTGATTAAACGTTGAACATCGTTCTCTCCTAGTTGAACAGCTGCAGAGTTTGTGCCCGTTTTTAAGATAGTACTCACTAGTGTCAATCAATCAGATCTCCAGTCTCCTCTTCGTCTTTCACTTCAAAAGGTTCTTGCTCTTCATTCACTATAAAAGCCTCCTCTTCTTCTTCTTTCAATGTGGCAGCCTCCTCATCCTCCTCTTTGATTCTGAAAGGTTCTATCTCCGTCTCCTCCTCTTCCACCGTGACAGCCTGTATCCCCTCTTCCTCTTTCACTCCAAAAGGCTCTTTCTCTTCTTTCACTTCCTCTTCTTCTTTCACGACGACGTTCAGCCCAGAAGCGTCTTTCTCCATACAGCAGACCTCTTCTTCATCAGGGGAGGAGTAGCTTAGTGAGCTCATGATCGGGGATGATAACTAGCTAGCTAGCATTAGCCACTAGCCTAATTCTAAGAAGTTATTTAACAACTTAACTAGGAGATATGCAAACAGAATTGTGTTAATAACACAGATTAACATACACAAAAATGGACAAAGGAGCTTCCATGTGTCGGTTTTATGTTGACTAGCAAGCTACGGAGGTGGCTGCATCAGTATCCCAGTTGTTGTTGAAGAAGTCCCGTCCACTAGATTATACGTTTTTTTTTTTTTTTTTTTTTATTTCATCTTTATTTAACCAGGTAGGTCAGTTGAGAACAAGTTCTCATTTGCAACTGCGACCTGTCCAAGACAAAGCAAAGCAGTGCGACAAAAACAACACAGAGTTACACAGTAAACAAACATGGTCAAAAACACAATGGAAAGTCTATATACAGAGTGCAAAATGTAGTGCAAAATGCAGTAAGGTTAAGAGGTAGGACAATAAATAGACCATAGTGGTGAGACAAATTACAGATTATCATCATTAACACAGGAATGAAGGATGTGCAAATTATGATGTGCAAATAGAGATACTAGAGTGCAAGATTTGTGAAAATAACAAAAATAAATATGGGGATGAGGTAGTAGTGTGGGCTATTTACAGAAGGGCTATATACAGGTGCAGTGATCGATAAGCAGCTTTGACAGCTGACGCTTAAAGTTAGTGAGGGAGATAGGAACCTCTAGCTTCAGTGATTTTTGCAATTCGTTCCAGTCATTGGCAGCAGCGAACTGGAAGGAATGGCGGCCAAAGGAGGTGTTGGCTTTGGGGGTGACCAGTGAGATATACCTGCTGGAGCGCATGCTACGGGTGGGTGTTGCTATAGTGACCAGTGAGCTGAGATAGGGCGGGGATTTACCTAGTAATGACTTATAGATGACCTGGAGCCAGTGGATTTGGCGACGAATATATAATGAAGGCCAGCCAACGAGAGCATACAGGTCGCAGTGGTGGGTAGTGTATGGGGCTTTGGTAACAAAACGGATGGCACTGTGATAGACTACATCCAATTTGCTAAGTAGAGTGTTGGAGGCTAGTTTGTAAATGACATCGCCGAAATCAAGGATCGGTAGGATAGTCAGTTTTACAAGGGCATGTTTGGCAGCATGAGTGAAGGAGGCTTTGTTGCGAAATAGGAAGCCAATTCTGGATTTAATTTTGGATTGGAGATGGTTGATGTGAGTCTGGAAGTTGAGTTTATAGTCTAACCAGATGCCTACAGTGGGGAGAACAAGTATTTGATACACTGCCGATTTTGCAGGTTTTCCTACTTACAAAGCATGTAGAGGTCTGTAATTTTTATCATAGTTACACTTCAACTGTGAGAGACGGAATCTAAAACAAAAATCCAGAAAATCACATTTTATGATTTTTAAATAATTAATTTGCATTTTATTGCATGACATAAGTATTTGATCACCTACCAACCAGTAAGAATTTCGGCTCTCACAGACCTGTTAGTTTTTCTTTAAGAAGCCCTCCTGTTCTCCACTCATTACCTGTATTAACTGCACCTGTTTGAACTCGTTACCTGTATAAAAGACACCTGTCCACACACTCAATCAAACAGACTCCAACCTCTCCACAATGGCCAAGACCAGAGAGCTGTGTAAGGACATCAGGGATAAAATTGTAGACCTGCACAAGGCTGGGATGGGCTACAGGACAATAGGCAAGCAGCTTGGTGAGAAGGCAACAACTGTTGGCGCAATTATTAGAAAATGGAAAAAGTTCAAGATGACGGTCAATCTCCCTCAGTCTGGGGCACCATGCAAGATCTCACCTTGTGGGGCATCAATAATCATGAGGAAGGTGAGGGATCAGCCCAGAACTACACGGCAGGACCTGGTCAATGACCTGAAGAGAGCTGGGACCACAGTCTCAAAGAAAACCATTAGTAACACACTACGCCGTCATGGATTAAAATCCTGCAGCGCACGCAAAGTCCCCCTGCTCAAGCCAGCGCATGTCCAGGCCCGTCTGAAGTTTGCCAATGACCATCTGGATGATCCAGAGGAGGAATGGGAGAAGGTCATGAGGTCTGATGAGACAAAAATATAGCTTTTTGGTCTAAACTCCACTCTACGTGTTTGGAGGAAGAAGAAGGATGAGTACAACCCCAAGAACACCATCCCAACCGTGAAGCATGGAGGTGGAAACATCATTCTTTGGGGATGCTTTTCTGCAAAGGGGACAGGACAACTGCACCGTATTGAGGGGAGGATGGATGGGGCCATGTATCGCGAGATCTTGGCCAACAACCTCCTTCCCTCAGTAAGAGCATTGAAGATGGGTCGTGGCTGGGTCTTCCAGCATGACAACGACCCGAAACACACAGCCAGGGCAACTAAGGAGTGGCTCCGTAAGAAGCATCTCAAGGTCCTGGAGTGGCCTAGCCAGTCTCCAGACCTGAACCCAATAGAACATCTTTGGAGGGAGCTGAAAGTCCGTATTGCCCAGCGACAGCCCCGAAACCTGAAGGATCTGGATGGAGGAGTGGGCCAAAATCCCTGCTGCAGTGTGTGCAAACCTGGTCAAGAACTACAGGAAACGTATGATCTCTGTAATTGCAAACAAAGGTTTCTGTACCAAATATTAAGTTCTGCTTTTCTGATGTATCAAATACTTATGTCATGCAATAAAATGCTAATTAATTACTTAAAAATCATACAATGTGATTTTCTGGATTTTAGTTTTAGATTCCGTCACTCACAGTTGAAGAGTACCTATGATAAAAATTACAGACTTCTACATGCTTTGTAAGTAGGAAAACCTGCAAAATCGGCAGTGTATCAAATACTTGTTCTCCCCACTGTAGGTATTTGTAGGTGTCCACGTATTCTAATTCGGACCCGTCGAGAGTAGTGATGATAGTCCGGTGGGCGGGTGCTGGCAGCGTTCGATAGAAAAGCATGCACTTAGTTTTACTAGCGTTTAAGAGCAGTTGGAGGCCACGGAAGGAGTGTTGTATGGCGTTGAAGCTTGTTTGAAGGTTAGTAAACACAGTGTCCAAAGAGGGGCCAGATGTATACAGAACGGTGTCATCTGCGTAGAGATGGATCAGAGAGTCACCAGCAGCAAGAGCGACATCGTTGATGTATATAGAGAAAAGGGTTGGCCCAAGAATTGAACCCTGTGGCACCCCCATAGAGACTGCCAGAGGATCGGACAATAGGCCCTCCGATTTGACACACTGAACCCTGTCTGCAAAGTAGTTAGAGAACCAGGCAAGGCAGTCACTTGAGAAACCAAGGCTGTTGAGTCTGCCAATAAGAATGCGGTGATTGACAGAGTCGAAAGCCTAGGCCAGGTCGATGAAGACGGCTGCACAGTACTGTCTTTTATCGATGGCGGTTATGATATCGTTCAGTACCTTGAGCGTAGCTGAGGTGCACCCATGACCAGCTCTGAAACCAGATTGCATAGCAGAGAAGGTACGGTGGGATTCGAAGTGGTCAGTTATCTGTTTGTTAACTTGGCTTTCGAAAACTTTAGAAAGGCAGGGCAGGATGGATATTGGTCTATAACAGTTTGGGTCTAGAGTGTCTCCTCCTTTGAAGAGGGGGATGACCGCGGCAGCTTTCCAATCTCTAGGGATCTCAGACGATACGAAAGAGAGGTTGAACAGGCTAGTGATAGGTGTTGCAACAATTTTGGCTGATAATTTCAGAAAGAGAGGGTCCATATTATCTAGCCCAGCAGATTTGTAGGGGTCCAGACTTAGCAGCTCTTTCAGAACATCAGCCGTCTGGATTTGGGTGAAGGAGAAGCGGGGGGGGCTTGGGCAAGTAGCTGCCGAGGGTGCAGAGCTGTTGGCCGGGGTAGGGGTAGCCAGGTGGAAAGCATGGCAAGCTGTAGCAAAATGCTTATTGAAATTTTCGATAATCGTGGATTTATCGGTAGTAACAGTGTCTCAATGCAGTGGGCAACTGGGAGGAGGTGCTCTTATTCTCCATGGACTTTACAGTGTCCCAGAACTTTTTGGAGTTAGTACTACAGGAAGCAAATTTCTGTTTGAAAAAGCTGGCCTTTGCTTTTCTAACTGACTGTGTGTACTTGTTCCTGACTTCCCTGAATAGCTGCATATCGCGGGGGCTATTCGATGCTAATGCAGTGCGCCACAGGATGTTTTTCTGTTGGTCTAGTGCAGTCAAGTCTGGGGTGAACCAAGGGCTATATCTGTTCTTAGTTCTACGTTTTTTGAAAGGGGCATGCTTATTTAGGATGGTGAGGAAAGCACTTTTAAAGAACAACCAGGCGTCCTCTACTGACGGGATGAGGTCAATATCCTTCCAGGATACCTGGGCCAGATCGAAGAGAAAGGCCTGCTCACAAAAGTGTTTTAGGGAGCGTTTAACAGTGATAAGGGGTGGTCGTTTGACCGCTGACCCATTGCGAACGCAGGCGATGAGGCAGTGATCGCTGAGATCCTGGTTGAAAACAGATGAGGTGTATTTGGAGGGCAAGTTAGTCAGGATGATATCAATAATGGTACCCATGTTTACGGATTTTGGGTTGTACCTGGTGGGTTCCTTGATAATTTGTGTGAGATTGAGGGCATCTATCTTAGATTGAAGGACAGCCGGGGTGTTAAGCATATCCCAGTTTAAGTCACCTAACAGTACAAACTCTGAAGATAGATGGGGGGCAATCAATTCACATATGGAGTCCAGGGCACAGCTGGGGGCTGAGGGGGGTCTGTAACAGGCGGCAACAGTGAGAGACTTATTTCTGGAAAGGTGGATTTTTAAAAGTAGAAGCTCAAACTGTTTGGGCACGGACCTGGACAGTATGACAGAACTCTGCAGGTTATCTCTGCAGTAGATTGCAACTCCGCCACCTTTGGCAGTTCTATCTTGACGGGAAATATTGTAGTTGGGGATGGAGATTTCCGAATTATTGGTGGCTTTCCTGAGCCAGGATTCAGACACAGCTAGGACATCCGGGTTGGCGGAGTGTGCTAAAGCAGTGAATAAATCTAACTTAGGGAGGAGGCTTCTAATGTTGACAGCATGAAACCAAGGCTTTTACGGTTACAGAAGTCAACAAATGAGAGCGCCTGGGGGATAGGTGTAGTACTGGGAGCTACAGGACCTGGGTTTACCTCTACATCACCAGAGGAACAGAGGAGTAATAGAATCAGTATTCTACTAAGGGCTTTAAGAACAGGGCGTCTAGTACGTTGGGTACATTGAATAAAAGGAGCAGATTTCTGTGCGTGGTGGAATAGGTTGAGGGCATAATGTACAGACAAGGGTATCGTAGGGTGTAGAGTTCAGTGGAGGTAAACCTAGGCGTTGGGTAATGAAGAGAGAGGTTGCATCTCTGGAGACACCAGTTAAGCCAGGTGAGGTCTCCGCATGTGTGGGGGGAGGGACAAAGGAGCTATCAGAGGCCAGTTGAGCAGGACTGGGGGCTCTACAGTGAAATAAAACAATAATAGCTAACCTAAACAACAAAAGACAAGGCATATTGAAATAAAGGGGCATAAAAACAAACAGTTAATGAGGGACAAAAATTAAAATTAAAAAAAAAAAAAAAAAAAAAAGTTAATTAAGAGGGCTAAGGCAACGACGGGTAATGGCGATGAATGGACAAAGAGGGTCAGTTAGAAAATGTGAAATGCTACAAACAGGACCTGAGGCCTGGTAGTTAAACATAATGAAATACCATATAACCAAACAGTCCTGCAGGCATCAGCTGTGAAGCTGAGTAATCATAGGATCCGATGAGCAGCAAAGAGGTGAGCCAGGGATCAGTTCAGTGGGCGCTCCACTAGGCGAGCGAGGAGGCACAGCGTTCAGAGTGTTAGCAGGCCGTGGCTAGCAGATGGATCTTCGGCGACGTAGCAGAGGAGAACCCTGTTGAGACCACGTCGGACAATTACGTCGGCAGACCAGTCACGGTGGCTCGGTGGGGTTCCGTGTCGACAGTAGAAGGTCCAGGTAGGTTGATAAGGTACTGGAGCCCGGGAGAGTAGCTAGCACACGTCGGCTGTCCGGGAGATGAGCCTAGCTCACGCTAGCATAGGTAGGATGTAAACAAACAATGGAGGTTAGCCAAAAACGTCGGTCACTCGATTGCAGCTAGCTAGCTGTGATGATCCGGTGTGATGGTCCTGTGATTTCAGTGGAAATCCGGTGAAATGGAAGGGAACGCAGTCCGATAAGCGCTGGGTTGGTAGCGCGCTGTGCAGACTGGCCGATATTGTCCGAACTAAAAGCTGTCTGATGCAGGCAGAGCAGTGGTGAGGACTGCTAGCAGTGGTTAGCAATGGCTAGAAGCTAGTTAGCAAGCTAGCTAGCAGACTAGCTTCTGACTGCGGTTCAGTTAAAATAATGAAAAGTAAGGATAATAGATCCATTTCACGTTGGGTAAGGTGGGTTGCAGGAGAGGTAAATCGGGAACAAAACAAATAAATACAAATGTGTGGAAAGACAATTTACAAACTATTACAAACTATTTACATGAGACGGGACGAACAAAAAATACGTCTGCACTGTTACGCCATCTTGGATTCTTTTACGTCATGCAAGAATCCCCACCTGAAAGACGCACATCTCCATCTGCTGACTGGAAACGAAGTTATTCACTACAATGTTTATTCTGGAGAAAATAACGTCATAACAAATCATTAAAACATGAACAAATACGTTTCCTCTTACAGCCGAGACTTTCCTCTACACAAGATAATTACTTTATTATTCTGTATGCGGATCTGTCTACATAAAGCACATATCAAACATACTAAGGACATCAAGACAACTGCAGACAAAAAATTAGAATAGAGAAAGTACAATCATGGTTGATTCATAATGATTAAACTGTACACCATCTACACTCTACACATCAGTACATTGACAACCACATTGTCCAGTGTAGACTGACCTGCTGGACCTACCAGTGATTGTCATTCAGCAGGCTTATTGTCCAGCTGGAGCTACTAGTGATTGTCATTCAGCAGGCTTATTGTCCAGCTGGAGCTACTAGTGATTGTCATTCAGCAGGCTTATTGTCCAGCTGGAGCTACTAGTGATTGTCATTCAGCAGCCTTATTGTCCAGCTGGACCTACTAGTGATTGTCATTCAGCAGGCTTATTGTCCAGCTGGACCTACTAGTGATTGTCATTCAGCAGGCTTATTGTCCAGCTGGACCTACTAGTGATTGTCATTCAGCAGCCTTATTGTCCAGCTGGACCTACTTGTGATTGTCATTCAGCCTTATTGTCCAGCTGGACAAGTATTAATACTCATCCACTACCTCTATGTCTTGTTCCTGAACAACACCCAGGTATTAATACTCCTCCACTACCTCTATGTCTTGTTCCTGAACAACACCCAGGTATTAATACTCCTCCACTACCTCTATGTCTTGTTCCTGAACAACACCCAGGTATTAATACTTCTCCAATTATTTTTTCTCAGCTAGATGTGAACAGACTATTCCCTTAAAGCTAGTCTGTAAGATACAGATGGAAACAATGGATCAAATGCATCACATGTAATATCAGTTGATAATCTGTAGTGCTGGAAGAACGACTCACCCAGATAAACACACACACAGACAAAACACACAGAGCCAGAGTTGGAGAGTTTCTTCATTCAGACCAACATATTCTACATTTAAACCGACATACTATGTATTAAAATCATGTTTTATAATAAAAACATATAACTATGTTTTATTACATTCTGTAGAATTGAGGCATAAAAAGACATTAAAAAATAGAAGACAAATGTGGGAGAAGTGTGTGTGCTCTCGTGAACTTTAAGTCCATGTGATTTGAAATCTCTCTCCCCTCTGGGAGCAGTGGTAAGGCTTCTTGTCTGTGTGTTCCCTCATGGTCTTTCCCTAACTGGGTAAATATCCTTCCACACTGGCAGCATTGAAAACATTCAATCAGGTGTGTATTCTTTCATGTTCTTTCAGTCGCCTTAACCAGATAAATCTCTTTCCACATTGAGGGCATTGATGAGGCTTACCTATTGTGTGTCTTCTCATGTCTTTTCAGGTCACCTAACCAGGTAAAACTCTTTCCACATTGAGAACATTTATAAATCTTCTCTCCGGTGTGTATTCTTTCATGCTCCTTTAGGTTCCATAACCGGGTAAAATTCTTTCCACACTGGGAGCAGTGGAAAGGTTTCTCTCCTGTGTGAATTTTCTTATGTTCATTCAGGCTCGCTAACCAGGTAAAATTCTTTCCACACAGGGAACAGTGGAAAGGTTTCTCTCCTGTGTGAATTCTCTTATGTTCATTCAGGCTCCCCAACCTGGTAAAACTATTTCCACACTGGGAGCAGTGGAAAGGTTTCTCTCCTGTGTGTGTTCTCTCGTGTTTTTTCTGGTGTTCTAATCGGGTAAAACTCTTTACACAATGGGAGCAGTGGAAAGGTTTCTCTCCTATGTGTGTTCTCTCATGTCTTTTCAGGTTCATTAACTGGCTAAATCTCTTTTCACAGTGGGAGCAGTGGTGTGGTCTTGCTGGTTTGGACGTTTCTGGCTCTGGTTCCTCTGTGTCTGGCCTCTCTCCTGTCAAAGACAAACAGTTTATTTAGTTTAACAGAGAGATCAAGGTCGTATTCAATAGAAATGAAACAGAAGCAAACGGGCCGTAACAGGGAGGGACAAAATGAGGAGGGTTTTTGTCTTCTGTTGCAAAACCTTTTGCTACTGTGTGGACTAATGAATATGGGCGGCAGGTAGCCTAGCGGTTAGAGAACTGGCCTAGTAACCGAAAAGTCGCTGGTTCGAATAGCCGAGCCGACAAGGTGAAAAACCTGTCGATGTGTCCTTGAGCAAGGCACTTAACCCTAATTTGCTCCAGGGACGCCGTACTACTATGGCTGACCCTGTAGGTAGGCCGTCAATGTAAATAAGAACTTGTTCTTAACTGACATGCCTTGTTAAATAAAAAATACATATGACCCTGAATGAAACCTCCACACTTCCTAAATAGTTAACCAAATAGCTATCTGCATTGACCCTTTTTATTTTTTTCATCACATACTCTGCTGCTAATGTTTATTATCTGTGACTTTATTCCTAGTTATATGTACATAGTCAGGTCCATAAATATGTTGACATTGATCAAGTTATTATTGTAGCTGTCTACCAGCATATTGGAGTTGAAATTACATCATCAATACGAGCTGAAAGTGCAGACTTACATCCAAATCAGGTGAACAGTGTAGGAATTACATCACTTTTTATATGTGCCCCCACTTTTAAAGGGACCAAAAGTAAATGGTCAGTTGGCTGCTCAGCTGTTCCACGGCCAGGTGTGTGTTATTCCCTCAGTAGTTCATTTACCAGTAAGCAGATAAAAAGTCTACAGTTCACTTCAATAGGAATCTGTTGCTGTTAACCCTCAATATGAAATCCAAAGAGCTGTCACTGCCAGTAAAGCAATCATTAGGCTGAAAACCAAAACAAACCATCAGAGAGATAGTAAAAACATTAAGTGTGGCCAAATCAACTATTTGGAACGAACTGGTGAGCTCGAGAACACCAGAAGAACAGGAAGACCAGGGAAAACAGCTGTGGTGGATGACAGAAGAATTCTCTCCCTGGTGAAGAAAACCCTTCACAACAGTTGGCCAGATCAAGAACACCCTCCAGGAGGTAGGCGTATCTGTGTCAAAGTCAACAATCAAGAGAAGACTTCACCAGAGTAAATACAGAGGATTTACCACAAGATGTAAACCATTCGTAACCCTCAAAAACAGGAAGACCAGATTAGAGTTGGCCAAAAAACATCTGAAAACCCCCATCTTAAGAATCATTTTTTTTTACTTCTTAAACTAAATATTTTTCTCTGAGCAATTGCATTACTATATAATAATATATTGTTGCCTTTCTTGGAAGGGGGAGGTGACTACTTTATTACTTACAAATACAAATATGACATTTATTTGAAGATATAATTTGTCCAGGATAATGAGAGGTTCTCCATCTTCCCATGTGCATCCTTTATGTGTTTCATTGTTCTGTAATCTGAGGTCTGTTGCTTGGACAGGTTCCGTTGTTTTTGGTTAATATATGATGTCCATTTTGTCAAGATATATACAAAGGGGTCCAGTTTTAAGCAAATTGTCACTTATTTTTTCCATCTCATGGATGTTGTTGGCAATGTTGTTACAGTCCAGGAAGGATTGGATGTGATGGACGTTGGCGATGTTGGTCCAGTCCAGGAGGTGCTGGACGTTGTTGGCGATGTTGGTCCAGTCCAGGAGGTAAGGAGGTGTTGGTCCAGTCCAGGAGGTGATGGATATTGTTGGTCCAGTCCAGGAGGTATTGGAGGTGATGGAAATTGTTGGTCCATTCCAGGAGGTAATGGATGTTGTTGGTCCAGTCCAGGAGGTTTTGGAGGTGATGGATGTTGTTGGTCCAGTCCAGGAGGTATTTGAGGTGATGGATGTTGTTGGTCCAGTCCAGGAGGTATTGGAGGTGATGGATGTTGTTGGTCCAGTCCAGGAGGTATTGTAGGTGATGAATGTTGGTCCAGTCCAGGAGGTATTGTAGGTGATGGATGTTGGTCCAGTCCAGGAGGTATTGTAGGTGATGGATGTTGTTGGTCCAGTCCAGGAGGTATTGTAGGTGATGGATGTTGTTGGTCCAGTCCAGGAGGTATTGTAGGTGATGGATGTTGTTGGTCCAGTCCAGGAGGTTTTGGAGGCGATGGATGTTGTTGGTCCAGTCCAGGAGGTATTGTAGGTGATGGATGTTGTTGGTCCAGTCCAGGAGGTATTGTAGGTGATGGATGTTGTTGGTCCAGTCCAGGAGGTATTGTAGGTGATGGATGTTGTTGGTCCAGTCCAGGAGGTATTGGAGGTGATGGATGTTGGTCCAGTCCAGGAGGTATTGGAGGTGATAGATGTTGGTCCAAACGTGTTTTTCTGGAATATTTTGACTGAAGATGTGGGGGTCTAAAAAATGGTACAGTGTTTTCAGCAGAATTATTTCCAGGATGTTGAGTTTGTGGTGGAGTGGGTACTGCAGCATATCATTTTCCAGGATGTTGAGTTTGTGGTGGAGTGGGTACTGCATATCATTTTCCAGGATGTTGAGTTTGTGGTGGAGTGGGTACAGCATATCATTTTCCAGGATGTTGAGTTTGTGGTGGAGTGGGTACAGCATATCATTTTCCAGGATGTTGAGTTTGTGGTGGTGTGGGTACTGCATATCATTTTCCAGGATGTTGAGTTTGTGGTGGAGTGGGTACTGCATATCATTTTCCAGGATGTTGAGTTTGTGGTGGAGTGGGTACAGCATATCATTTTCCAGGATGTTGAGTTTGTGGTGGTGTGGGTACTGCATATCATTTTCCAGGATGTTGAGTTTGTGGTGGTGTGGGTACTACATATCATTATTATCCAGTCCTCTCATGTGATAATGTAATCACTGGAGGATGCTAGTCCGTTGTAAATTCTAGAGATTAATTTATATGTTATGCCGTTGTAGGAATCAATGAGAATGTTGATTTATTTATTCTGAAGGCCTCTTGTCTAGTTTCCTGGTCCAGTATTATCCAGTAGGAGGTATCTGAAGGTCTCTGTTGTCTAGCTGGTTCCCTGGTCCAGTATTATCCAGTAGGAGGTATCTGAAGGTCTCTGTTGTCTAGCTGGTTCCCTGGTCCAGTATTATCCAGTAGGAGGTATCTGAAGGTCTCTGTTGTCTAGCTGGTTCCCTGGTCCAGTATTATCCAGTAGGAGGTATCTGAAGGTCTCTGTTGTCTAGCTGGTTCCCTGGTCCAGTATTATCCAGTAGGAGGTATCTGAAGGTCTCTGTTGTCTAGCTGGTTCCCTGGTCCAGTATTATCCAGTAGGAGGTATCTGAAGGTCTCTGTTGTCTAGCTGGTTCCCTGGTCCAGTATTATCCAGTAGGAGGTATCTGAAGGTCTCTGTTGTCTAGCTGGTTCACTGGTCCAGTATTATCCAGTAGGAGGTATCTGAAGGTCTCTGTTGTCTAGCTGGTTCCCTGGTCCAGTATTATCCAGTAGGAGGTATCTGAAGGTCTCTGTTGTCTAGCTGGTTCCCTGGTCCAGTATTATCCAGTAGGAGGTATCTGAAGCGCTCGGTGATCTAAGGAATGACCTTTTAAGAAAACCTGCCTACCAACTGACAATGGATATTCATTCTAAAGTGGAACAAGTGCCGCTACACAGATAGAGTGACTTACAGTTAGTTAGTGCATACATGTTCATACTTTTCATACTGGTCCCCAGTGGGAATCGAACCCACAACCCTGGCGTTGCAAGCGCCATGCTAATCCATCTGCGCTAATTAGACCCGTCTTAGTAATAAATGAAGTCATTAAGAAAGGGGTCTAAGGTTGGGTTAGGATTTCTTGCTGATATAAAAGATACGTTCCTGATGTTTCTAAAACTGTACAGCAAGCGATGCGTGTTAACGTTCAGACCAAGCATAGGTGCTATTAACAAAAGTCTTTCAGTAAACAAGATACTGTAGTTAATAGGAACCAACGGTAGGCTAGTTAGCATCTATGAACGGGCTAGGTTTATATATGAGGGGGCAGGTAGCCGAGGGGTTAGAGTGTTGGGCCAATAACCGTATTCACCTGGTTGGCCCTGTCCGGGGGTATTGTCTGGGTATTGTCGGAGGGGGCCACAGTGTCTCCTGACCCCCCCTGTCTCAGCCTCCAGTATCTATGCTGCAATAGTCTATGTGCCGGGGGGCTAGGGTAAGTTTGTTCAATCTGATGTTATTATCCGGTGTCTTGTGTGAATTTAAGTATGCTCCCTAATTCTCTCTCTCTCTCCCACTCTACCTCCTCTCCCGGAGGACCTGAGCCTACCCGGAGGACCATGCTTCAGGACCACCTGCCCTGATGACTCCTAGCTGTCCCCAGTCCACCTGGTCGTGCTGCTGCACCGGTTTCAACTCTTCTGCCTGCGGTTATGGAACCCTGACCTGTTCATTGGACGTGCCATTCTAGGGAGTTTTTCCTAGCCACCGTGCTTCTACATCTGCATTGCTTGCTGTTTGGGGTTTTAGGTTGGGTTTCTGTATAGCACTTTGTGACATCGGCTGATGGTTGCTGGATCGAAACCCCAAGCTGACAAGGTAAAAGTCTGTTGTTCTGTCCCTGAACAAGGCAGTTAACCCACTAGGCTGTCATTGTAAATAAGATTTTTTTTCATAGTTAAATAAAAAAAAATATATAATTAATTTAAAAGTTAAAAAAATGCATACCTACAGTACTGAACAACATGAATGTGTAGAACATCAGTAGAATACCCCTTAACATACATTAGTTCAACAAGTGCAGTCTATGTCCCTGTCTTTAAGAAAATACTCACTGGTGTTAATCAGATCTTCAGTCTCCTCCTCCTCTCCTTCCTCCTCCTCTCCTTCCTCCTCCTCTTTCACTTCCAAAACGTCTTCCTCCTCTTTTATTGAGATAGCCTCATCTTCCACTTTCACTCTAAAGGTTTCTTCCTCTTCTTTCACTATAACAGCCTCCTCTTCCTCCTTTTTCATTATAAACAGTTCTACCTCCTCCTCTTCCTCTTTCACTCCAAAAGGATCTTTCTCTTCTTTCACTGTAATATCCTCCTCTTCTTCTTTTACGACAATGTTCAACCCCAGAGCCTCTTTCTCCGTCCAGCAGACCTCCTCTTCTTCAGCAGGAGAGTAGTTTAGTGAACTCATGGTCGAGGATGTTAGCGAACTAGCTAGTTAGCTACTAGAACAGTGCTAGACTCAGTACTTTTTATTTTATTTAACTAGGCAAGTCAGTTAAGAACAAATTCTTATTTACTATGACGGCCTCCCTACAGGTTCAGCCCCTGGAGCAAATTAGGGTTAAGTGCCTTTAGGGTTAATTAGGGTTAATTACGTTTGTTAACTAGTAAATACGTAAACAGAATGTTAAAAACACAGATTATTATACATAAGATTGGTCTAAATCGCTTCAATGTTTCGGTTTTATGTTCGCTAGCAAGCTACCGAGATGGTTGAATCAGTTGTCGCTGTGAAGTCCCGTCCACTAGATTATACGTCACGCAAGAAGCATCGTCTGAATGACTCACATCGCCATCTGCTGACTGGAGTGGGTAACACAGATTGGAATACTATTACTTACAGTTTAATCTGGCAAACAATGTCATAAGAAGTAATTTAAAAACAACCAGATGTTATGTTCTCTTACTTCTTCCAGCCAATACTTTCCTCCAGGGCTGACCTGCCCATTAGGCAGGATTATACTTTCCTCCAGGGCTGACCTGCCCATTAGGCAGGATTATACTTTCCTCTAGGGCTGACCTGCCCATTAGGCAGGATTATACTTTCCTCCAGGGCTGACCTGCCCATTAGGCAGGATTATACTTTTCTCCAGGGCTGACCTGCCCATTAGGCAGGATTATACTTTCCTCTAGGGCTGACCTGCCCATTAGGCAGGATTATACTTTCCTCCAGGGCTGACCTGCCTATTAGGCAGGATTATACTTTCCTCCAGGGCTGACCTGCCCATTAGGCAGGATTATACTTTCCTCTAGGGCTGACCTGCCCATTAGGCAGGATTATACTTTCCTCCAGGGCTGACCTGCCTATTAGGCAGGATTATACTTTCCTCCAGGGCTGACCTGCCCATTAGGCAGGATTATACTTTCCTCTAGGGCTGACCTTCCTATTAGGCAGGATTATACTTTCCTCCAGGGCTGACCTGCCCATTAGGCAGGATTATACTTTCCTCCAGGGCTGACCTGCCTATTAGGCAGGATTATACTTTCCTCCAGGGCTGACCTGCCCATTAGGCAGGATTATACTTTCCTCTAGGGCTGACCTGCCCATTAGGCAGGATTATACTTTCCTCCAGGGCTGACCTGCCCATTAGGCAGGATTATACTTTCCTCTAGGGCTGACCTTCCTATTAGGCAGGATTATACTTTCCTCCAGGGCTGACCTGCCCATTAGGCAGGATTATACTTTCCTCCAGGGCTGACCTGCCCATTAGGCAGGATTATACTTTCCTCCAGGGCTGACCTGCCCATTAGGCAGGATTATACTTTCCTCCAGGGCTGACCTGCCCATTAGGCAGGATTATACTTTCCTCTAGGGCTGACCTTCCTATTAGGCAGGATTATACTTTCCTCCAGGGCTGACCTGCCCATTAGGCAGGATTATACTTTTCTCCAGGGCTGACCTGCCCATTAGGCAGGATTATACTTTCCTCTAGGGCTGACCTGCCCATTAGGCAGGATTATACTTTCCTCTAGGGCTGACCTTCCTATTAGGCAGGATTATACTTTCCTCCAGGGCTGACCTGCCCATTAGGCAGGATTATACTTTCCTCTAGGGCTGACCTGCCCATTAGGCAGGATTATACTTTCCTCCAGGGCTGACCTGCCTATTAGGCAGGATTATACTTTCCTCCAGGGCTGACCTGCCCATTAGGCAGGATTATACTTTCCTCCAGGGCTGACCTGCCCATTAGGCAGGATTATGCGACAGACTGATGAGGCCGGCATTTTATCGAAATAAATCGGGTGGCAGGTAGCCTTGTGGTTAAGAGTGTTAGTGGTTCGAACCCCCGAGCCGACTAGGTGACGGATCTGCCGACGTGCCCTTGAGCAAGGTACTTACCCCTAATTGCTCCTATAAATCGATCTGGATAAGAGCGTCTGCTAAACGACTAATAATACATTGACCATGACGCACCGGCAACAACACATAATAAAAACCTGACATAATTATGCCTATAAACAATGAAAACTTCTCTCACCCAGTGACATATGGGCTATCCTTCACTACGATCCTGGAGTCGAGTGTGGACAGAACATCGACCATAGCCTCAGCTACCTCTTCCAGTCTGTTTCTTCTTTGAGTCTCTTTCCCGGACGTTTTTAGAAGATTTTGCACTTGTTTTGATGTTTCTATGACAACCAATTCAAAAGTTACTGCTAACGAGATTTAAATGCAATTGTATATGATTCGTTTATTTCTATCAAATCAACACTTGACTTTTATCTGCCTGGTCCCTAACAAAAACATTTGCTGGTGAACGATCCTTCGTAGTAATCCGAGAGGAATGGACATTGTTGTCAACCTTTAAATAGGCTAGTGGCGAATGTCTATTTAATGTACAGTCATGTGAAAAAGTAAGTTCACCCCCTGGAAAGTTTTTTTTACATATTTGGACAGATGGTTATGTTATCTTCACTTCAACACTATTGACAGATAAAGGTTACCCAATTAAACAAATCACACAAAAAAAATTCAAAAAACTTTGAAAATGTTATGCAATTAAAATAAACAAAAATGCCTTTTCCTTATGGGGATAAAGTTAGTACACCCCTACATTTACCATCACATAAAATTGCTAAAATTAGAATTAGGTACCAAAACAAGTGCAAATGATTAGAAAACATTAGAGAGTTAGGTCCCCTAACTGGGAAAATCTCTTTCCGCACTGAGAGCAGTGGTAAGACTTCTCCCCTGTGTGTGTTTTCTCGTGTATTTTCAGGCTCCCTAACCGGGTTCTTTGAACACTGGGAACAGTGGAAAGGATTCTCTCCTGCGTGAGTTCGCTCATGTTTTTTCAGATACCCTAATGTAGTGATTATCTTCCCACACTGGGCACAGTGGTATGTCTTTCTCCCTTCTGTGTGTATTCCTTCATGTTTTTCGGGGACCTTAACTGGCTAAAACTCTTTCCACACTGGGCGCAGTGGTGTGGTCCTGCTGGTTTTGGCGTCTCTGGGTCTGGTTCCCCTGAAGGACTCTTCCTGCTGTGATAGTCTCAAAGACAGAGTATTTGTTTAAACAGAGAGAACAAATAGGGCACAATTACTGTATAAGATACAGTTATGAAGATAATAACCGTCATAATCACTTTGAGAAAAACAACCTGAATGTGACTGCTGCAGTAGAGAAAGAGACAAAATGATAGAATGTATGTTTCTGCTCTTACTTTTCACGAGTGGCTTGTTGTCAGCCAATCACAAGTCTTCAGAGGCACTACAGTTATTGATCCTCTCTGTGTGGTAAAGCAAGTTATGAGAAACATAATCAATGGAATTCACAAGTCATCAAAGTGGCACTATGCTACAGTCATAGAGCCTCAGTGTCTGTCTCTAGTAGTAGTTATAGTTAGGAGATGTCTAATCAATGGAAGATGGAATTAAAAGTTACAGGAGAAGGATAGTCTACAATAACCAAGAGACAACAGGTAGGCTGCTACTTAATACTTAAAACTATGTCTATCTTTACCACTACCTTATTAAACCATGTCTGAGTTAAATATTACCACTACCTTTATAAACCATGTCTATCTTTATTTCTGTACTGAGTTAAATTTCACCACTACCTTTATAAACCATGTCTATCTTTATTTCTGTACTGAGTTAAATATTACCACTACCTTTATAAACCATGTCTATCTTTATTTCTGTACTGAGTTAAATATTACCACTACCTTATTAAACCATGTCTATCTTTATTTCTGTACTGAGTTAAATATTACCACTATCTTTATAAACCATGTCTATCTTTATTTCTGTACTCACAACAGACAACCAGGTTCGAATTCAGATTGTATCACAACCGGACGTGATTGGGACTCCCATAGGGCGGCACATAACTGGCCCAGCGTCGTCCAAGTCTGGCCGGTGTAGGCAGTCATTGTAAATAAGAATTTGTTCTTAACTGACTTGCCTAGTTAAATAAAGGTTCAATAACAAAACATGTTGTTCCTATGACCAACCAAACCTAATACAAACCTTTCTGTAGAAAGCAGGTTTGTGCAGTAAGCCTAATACATTATCACGGCATATTGGCTATATGTCTGGCCTGCCAACATTGTCCTTCTCAGACCATATTATATTTCAAAACTCAAGATTCGATAACAAAATAGTTCAGTTGGTGTAGCACTTGCGAGGCACAGCTGGGCATAAATTGAAATCATTTGCAAATAATTAACTTTTTTATTTTACTGGACTCTACTGATGATACCTGCATCTGATGGTCATGGCACTTTCAAGTCCACTGGGAATTCGTAAAAAAAAGATGGCAAATCATGATGTCAGTGATCTTCAGGTTGGAGCTCTACCCAGAAAGATGTCAGTGATCTTCAGGTTGGAGCTCTACCCAGAAAGATGTCAGTGATCTTCAGGTCGGAGCTCTACCCAGAAAGATGTCAGTGATCTTCAGGTCGGAGCTCTACCCAGAAAGATGTCAGTGATCTTCAGGTCGGAGCTCTACCCAGAAAGATGTCAGTGATCTTCAGGTCGGAGCTCTACCCAGAAAGATGTCAGTGATCTTCAGGTCGGAGCTCTACCCAGAAAGATGTCAGTGATCTTCAGGTCGGAGCTCTACCTAGAAAGATGCCAGAGTTTCTGACTTGGAATTCCGAGTTGGATAACTGCAAGTGTCTTCACTGACATTTTCAACCTGTCCCTGACTGAGTCTGTAATACCAACATGTTTCAGTCAGATCACCATAGTCCCTGTGCCCAAGAACACTAAGGTAACCTGCCCAAATGACTACCGACCCGTAGCACTCACGTCTGTAGCCATGAAGTGCTTTGAAAGGCTGGTCGTGGCTCACATCAACATCATTATCCCAGAAACCCTAGACCCACTCCAATTTGCATACCGCTCCAACAGATCCAAAGATGATGCAATCTCTATTGCACTCCACACTGCCCTTTCCCACCTGGACAAAAGGAACAACTATGTGAGAATGCTGTTCATTGACTACAGCTCAGCCTTCAACACCAAAGCTCATCACTTAACGTTTATTTAACTAGGCAAGTCAGTTAAGAACAAATTCTTATTTACAATGACGGCCTATCCCTGACACTTTGGCCAATTGTGCGCCGCCATATGGGACTCCCAGGGTATGTAGTGATGCCTCTAGTACTGAGATGCAGTGCCTTAGACCACTGCACCACTCGAGAGCCCAAAAGATAAGCTAAGGACCCTGGGACTAAACACCTCCCTCTGCAACTGGATCCTGGACTTCCTGACGGGCCGCCCCCAGGTGGTAAGGGTAGGTAACAACACATCCGCTATGCTGATCCACAACACGGGGGCTCCTCAGGGATGCGTGCTCAGTCCCCTCCTGTACTCCCTGTTCACTCATGACTGCATGGCCAGACACGACTCCAACACCATCATCAAGTTTGCCGACGACACAAAAGTGGTAGGTCTGATCACCGACAACTATAAGACAGTCTATAGGGAGCAGGTCAGAGACCTGGCCGTGTGTTGCCAGGACAACAACCTCTCCCTCAACGTGATCAAGACAAAGGAGATGATTGTGGACTACAGGAAAAGGAGGACATAGCACGCCCCCATTCTCATCGACGGGGATGTAGTGAAGCAGGTTGAGAGCTTTAAGTTCCTTGGTGTCCACATAACCAACAAACTGTTATGGCCCAAACACACCAAGACAGTCGTTAAGAGGGCAGGACAAAACCTATTCCCCTCAGGAGACTAAAAGGATTTGGCATGGGTCCTCAGATCCTCAAAAAGTTCTACAGCTGCACCATCGAGAGCATCCTGACTGGTTGCATCACTGTCTGGTACGGCAACTGCTCTGCCTCCGACCACAAGGCACTACAGAGGGTAGTGCGTAGAGCCCAGTACATCACTGGGGCCAAGCTTCCTGCCATCCAGGACCTATGGACCTATACCAGGTGGTGTCAGAGGAAGGCCCTAAACATTTTCAAAGACTCCAGTCATAGACTGTTCTCTCTGTTACCGCACGGCAAGCGGTACCGGAGCACCAAGACTAGGTCCAAAAGGCAGAGGGTTGCCTCTCACGGTCCCTGCTCCTCCTTCCTTTCCCCCGGTGAGACCGACCAGAAGGGACACAGTCTTCCACCCTCATGCACAAATTCATGTTGTTCCTATGACCAGAGAAAGTGAAATATTCCTTGATATTAAAATAGACACGACGCTAATAATAATAAAAATGCATTGGCTTTTCAACAGAAATGTTTGGTGATCGACTAGGAATGCCTTGAATATCGACCAGTCAATCGTGATCGACCGGTTGGTGACCACTTCTTCAACTCAAATAAATTCAATTGAAAGCTGAATGATGGTGAGGCAGACAGGTATTGATACAGCCTCTGATGGCCTTCTTGGTCACCACTGTGATGTTGTCCTCCCAGTTGTGGGATATTATGGTCCCCAAGAATTTTAACAATTCAGTTGTGCCACATTTTCTATTGGACACAAAATAATAATCCTTATCTTGTAGAGAAAAATGTTTTAACTTCTTAAACAAAATATATTTTCTGAGAAATTGCATTACTATAAAATAATATATTGTTCCCTTTTTGGAAAGTGGAAATGACTAATTTATTTATTTTAATTAATAAAATACAAATATGACATTTATTTGAAGATATAATTTGTCTAGGATAATGGGAGGTTCTCCATCTTCACCCTGGTGAGTTATCCTTCTTCCCATGTGCATCCTTTATGTGTTTCATTGTTTTTATTTTATTTATTTAACCTTTATTTAACTAGAAAAGTCAGTTAAGAACAATTTCTTAAAAACTAATTGTTCTGTAATCTGGAACTCTGTAGTTAGTGTTGCAACGGGGGACAGACGATTTTTACGTGCTACCAATACTTGTGTCATTCTCAAAACGTTTGGCCACATCATAGAAATACCATGTTTTGTACACTTAGTGTAGTTTACTCATCTGTTTCCAGTGTAGAAGTACTACCACAATCTGTCCAGTAGTTGGCGAGGTGGAGGTCAACACACAGAAAATCCCTGAAAACATCCCAGGTATTAATACTCCTCCACTCCCTACTGTATACGTCCTGTTCCTGAACAACACCCAGGTATTAATACTCCTCCACTCCCTACTGTATACGTCCTGTTCCTGAACAACACCCAGGTATTAATACTCCTCCACTACCTCTATGTCTTGTTCCTGAACAACACCCAGGTATTAATACTCCTCCACTACCTCTATGTCTTGTTCCTGAACAACACCCAGGTATTAATACTTCTCCACTACCTCTATGTCTTGTTCCTGAACAACACCCAGGTATTAATACTCATCCACGACCTCTATGTCTTGTTCCTGAACAACACCCAGGTATTAATACTCCTCCACTACCTCTATGTCTTGTTCCTGAACAACACCCAGGTATTAATACTCATCCACGACCTCTATGTCTTGTTCCTGAACAACACCCAGGTATTAATACTTCTCCAATTCTTTTTTCTCAGCTAGATGTGAACAGACTATTCCCTTAAAGCTAGTCTGTAAGATACAGATGTAAACAATGGATCAAATGCATCACATGTAATATCAGTTGATTATCTGTAGTGCTGGAAGAACGACTCACCCAGATAAACACACACACAGACAAAACACACAGAGCCAGAGTTGGAGAGTTTCTTCATTCAGACCAACATATTCTACATTTAAACCCACATACTATGTATTCAAATCATAGGCTTCTTGTCTGTGTGTTCCCTCATGGTCTTTCCCTAACTGGGTAAATATCCTTCCACACTGGCAGCATTGAAAACATTCAATCAGGTGTGTATTCTTTCATGTTCTTTCAGTCGCCTTAACCAGATAAATCTCTTTCCACATTGAGGGCATTGATGATGCTTCTCTCCAGAATGTATTTTCATATGTATTTTCATGCTCCCAACCCGGGTAAGTCTGTTCACACAGGGAGCAGTGGAAAGGCCTCTCTCTTGTGTGTGTCCTCATGTCTTTCCCGATGTCACATTGGGAGCAGTGGTATGGCTTCTCCCCATTGTGCAGTCCCCTATGTCTTTTCAGGCTACCTAACTCAGTAAAACTCTTCCCACAATGGAAGCATTGATGAGGCTTACCTATTGTGTATCTTCTCGTGTCTTTTCAGGTCACTTAACCAGGTAAAACTCTTTCCACATTGAGAACATTTATGAATCTTCTCTCCAGTGTGCATTTTTTCATGATCCTTTAGGTTCCATAACCACCTAAAACTATTTCCACACTTGGAGCATTGGTAATCCTTCTCCCCTGTGTGCATTCTCTCATGAGTTTTCAGGTTCCATAACCGGCTAAAATTCTTTCCACACTGGGAGCAGTGGAAAGGTTTCTCTCCTGTGTGAATTTTCTTATGTACATTCAGGCTCGCTAACCAGGTAAAATTCTTTCCACACAGGGAACAGTGGAAAGGTTTCTCTCCTGTGTGAATTCTCTTATGTTCATTCAGGCTCCCCAACCGGGTAAAACTATTTCCACACTGGGAGCAGTGGAAAGGTTTCTCTCCTGTGTGTGTTCTCTCATGCTTTTTCTGGTGTTCTAATCGGGTAAAACTCTTTCCACAATGGGAGCAGTGGAAAGGTTTCTCTCCTGTGTGTGTTCTCTCATGTCTTTTCAGGTTCATTAACTGGCTAAATCTCTTTTCACAGTGGGAGCAGTGGTGTGGTCTTGCTGGTTTGGATGTTTCTGGCTCTGGTTCCTGTGTGTCTGGCCTCTCTCCTGTCAAAGACAAACAGTTTATTTAGTTTAACAGAGAGATCAGGGTCGTATTCAATAGCCTAGTAACCGAAAAGTCGCTGGTTCGAATAGCCGAGCCGACAAGGTGAAAAACCTGTCGATGTGTCCTTGAGCAAGGCACTTAACCCTAATTTGCTCCAGGGATGCCGTACTACTATGGCTGACCCTGTAGGTAGGCCGTCAATGTAAATAAGAATTTGTTCTTAACTGACATGGCTTGTTAAATAAAAAATAAATATGACCCTGAATGAAACCTCCACACTTCCTAAATAGTTAACCAAATAGCTATCTGCATTGACCCTTTTTGCGTTAACTTTTTCATCACATACGCTGCTGCTAATGTTTATTATCTGTGACTTTATTCCTAGTTATATGTACATAGTCAGGTCCATAAATATGTTGACATTGATCAAGTTATTATTGTAGCTGTCTATCAGCATATTGGAGTTGAAATTACATCATCAATATGAGCTGAAAGTGCAGACTTACATCCAAATTAAGTGAACGGTGATCAGGTGATCATGCTAACAGGGGAGGTTTATCTGTAACCATGGTAGCATCCACATTACTGTAGAAGTGTTCAGACTCCAAAACAACGCAATACATTATTTACCATTCATTTCTAATGGGCACAAAATAATATTTTTTTAACTTCTTAAACTAAATATTTTTCTCTGAGCAATTGACTACTTTATTACTTAATAAAAGACAAATATGACATTTATTTGAAGATATAATTTGTCTAGGATAATGAGAGGTTCTCCATCTTCACCCTGGTGAGTTATCCTTCTTCCCATGTGCATCCTTTATGTGTTTCATTGTTCTGTAATCTGAGGTCTGTTGCTTAGACAGGTTCCGTTGTTTTTGGTTAATATATGATGTCCATTTTGTCAAGATATATACAAAGGGGTCCAGTTTTAAGCAAATTGTCATCTCATGGAGGTTGTTGGCAATGTTGTTACAGTCCAGGAAGGATTGGATGTGATGGATATAGTTGGTCCAGTCCAGGAGGTGGTGGATATTGTTGGTCCAGTCCAGGAGGTGATGGATATAGTTGGTCCAGTCCAGGAGGTGATGGATATAGTTGGTCCAGTCCAGGAGGTGATGGATATAGTTGGTCCAGTCCAGGAGGTGATGGATATAGTTGGTCCAGTCCCGGAGGTGATGGATGTTGTTGGGCCAGTCCAGGAGGTATTGGAGGTGATGGATATTGTTGGTCCAGTCCAGGAGGTATTGGGAGGTGATGGACATTGTTGGTCCAGTCCAGGAGGTATTGGAGGTGATGGATGTTGGTCCAGTCCAGGAGGTATTGGAGGTGATGGACATTGTTGTTTCAGTCCAGGAGGTATTGGAGGTGATGGACATTGTTGGTCCAGTCCAGGAGGTATTGGAGGTGATGGATGTTGGTCCAGTCCAGGAGGTATTGGAGGTGATGGATGTTGATCCATTCCAGGAGGTATTGGAGGTGATGAATATTGTTGGTCCAGTCCAGGAGGTATTGGAGGTGATGAATATTGTTGGTCCAGTCCAGGAGGTATTGGAGGTGAGGTATGTTGTTGGTCCAGTCCAGGAGGTTTTGGAGGTGATGGATGTTGTTGGTCCAGTCCAGGAGGTATTTGAGGTGATGGATGTTGTTGGTCCAGTCCAGGAGGTATTGGAGGTGATAGATGTTGTTGGTCCAGTCCAGGAGGTATTGTAGGTGATGGATGTTGTTGGTCCAGTCCATGAGGTATTGGAGGTGATGGATGTTGGTCCAATCCAGGAGGTATTGGAGGTGATGGATGTTGGTCCAGTCCAGGAGGTATTGGAGGTGATGGATATTGGTCCAGTCCAGGAGGTTTGGAGTTGATGGATGTTGGTCCAGTCCAGGAGGTTTGGAGGTGATGGAATGGTCCAGTCCAGGAGGTATTGGAGGTGATGGATGATGGTCCAGTCCAGGAGGTATTGTAGGTGATGGATGTTGTTGGTCCAGTCCAGGAGGTATTGGATGTTGGTCCAGTCCAGGATGTGGGGGTCTAAAAAAATGGTACAGTGTTTTCAGGAGAATTATTTCCAGGATGTTGAGTTTGTGGTGGTGTGGGTACTGCATATCATTATTATCCAGTCCTCTCATGTGATAATGTAATCACTGGAGGATGCTAGTCCGTTGTAAATTCTAGAGATTAATTTATATGTTATGCCGTTGTAGGAATCAATGAGAATGTTGATTTATTTATTCTGAAGGCCTCTTGTCTAGTTCCCTGGTACAGTATTATCCAGTAGGAGGTATCTGAAGGTCTCTGTTGTCTAGCTGGTTCCCTGGTCCAGTATTATCCAGTAGGAGGTATCTGAAGGTCTCTGTTGTCTAGCTGGTTCACTGGTCCAGTATTATCCAGTAGGAGGTATCTGAAGGTCTCTGTTGTCTAGCTGGTTCCCTGGTCCAGTATTATCCAGTAGGAGGTATCTGAAGGTCTCTGTTGTCTAGCTGCTTCCCTGGTCCAGTATTATCCAGTAGGAGGTATCTGAAGGTCTCTGTTGTCTAGCTGCTTCCCTGGTCCAGTATTATCCAGTAGGAGGTATCTGAAGGTCTATGTTGTCTAGCTGGTTCACTGGTCCAGTATTATCCAGTAGGAGGTATCTGAAGGTCTCTGTTGTCTAGCTGGTTCCCTGGTCCAGTATTATCCAGTAGGAGGTATCTGAAGGTCTCTGTTGTCTAGCTGGTTCCCTGGTCCAGTATTATCCAGTAGGAGGTATCTGAAGGTCTGTTGTCTAGCTGCTTCCCTGGTCCAGTATTATCCAGTAGGAGGTATCTGAAGGTCTCTGTTGTCTAGCTGGTTCCCTGGTCCAGTATTATCCAGTAGGAGGTATCTGAAGGTCTCTGTTGTCTAGCTGGTTCCCTGGTCCAGTATTATCCAGTAGGAGGTATCTGAAGCGCTCGGTGATCTAAGGAATGACCTTTTAAGAAAAACTGCCTACCAACTGACCATGGATATTCATTCTAAAGTGGAACAAGTGCCGCTACACAGATAGAGTGACTTACAGTTAGTTAGTGCATACATGTTCATACTTTTCATACTGGTCCCCAGTGGGAATCGAACCCACAACCCTGGCGTTGCAAGCGCCATGCTAATCCATCTGCGCTAATTAGACCCGTCTTATTAATAAATGAAGTCATTAAGAAAGGGGTCTAAGGTTGGGTTAGGTCTAACTCTTGAAAACCCTTCTCCATGTGTTTTTTTTTTAAAGGATTTCTTGCTGATATAAAAGATACGTTCCTGATGTTTCTAAAACTGTACAGCAAGCGATGCGTGTTAACGTTCAGACCAAGCATAGGTGCTATTAACAAAAGTCTTTCAGTAAACAAGATACTGTAGTTAATAGGAACCAACGGTAGGCTAGTTAGCATCTATGAACGGGCTAGGTTTATATATGAGGGGGCAGGTAGCCGAGGGGTTAGAGTGTTGGGCCAATAACCGTATTCACCTGGTTGGCCCTGTCCGGGGGTATTGTCTGGGTATTGTCGGAGGGGGCCACAGTGTCTCCTGACCCCCCCTGTCTCAGCCTCCAGTATCTATGCTGCAATAGTCTATGTGCCGGGGGGCTAGGGTCAGTTTGTTAAATCTGATGTTATTATCCGGTGTCTTGTGTGAATTTAAGTATGCTCCCTCTAATTCTCTCTCTCTCCCACTCTACCTCCTCTCCCGGAGGACCTGAGACTGACCTGAGGACCACCTGCCCTGATGACTCCTAGCTGTCCCCAGTCCACCTGGTCGTGCTGCTGCACCGGTTTCAACTCTTCTGCCTGCGGTTATGGAACCCTGACCTGTTCATTGGACGTGCCATTCTAGGGAGTTTTTCCTAGCCACCGTGCTTCTACATCTGCATTGCTTGCTGTTTGGGGTTTTAGGTTGGGTTTCTGTATAGCACTTTGTGACATCGGCTGATTTAAAAAGGGCTTTATGAATACATTGGATTTGATTTGAAAACCGAAAGGTTGCTGGATCGAATCCCCGAGCTGACAAGGTAAAAGTATGTTGTTCTGTCCCTGAACAAGGCAGTTAACCCACTAGGCCGTCATTGTAAATAAGAATTGTTTTCATAGTTAAATAAAAAAAAATATATAATTAATTTAAAAGTAAAAAAATGCATACCTACAATACTGAACAACATGAATGTGTAGAACTTCAGTAGAATACCCCTTAACATACATTAGTTCAACAAGTGCAGTCTATGTCCCTGTCTTTAAGAAAATACTCACTGGTGTTAATCAGATCTTCAGTCTCCTCCTCCTCTCCTTCCTCCTCCTCCTCCTCCTCCTCCTCCTCTCCTTCCTCCTCCTCCTCCTCCTCTTTCACTTCCAAAACGTCTTCCTCCTCTTTTATTGAGATAGCCTCATCTTCCACTTTCACTCTAAAGGGTTCTTCCTCTTCTTTCACTATAACAGCCTCCTCTTCCTCCTTTTTCATTATAAACAGTTCTACCTCCTCCTCTTCCTCTTTCACTCCAAAAGGATCTTTCTCTTCTTTCACTGTAATATCCTCCTCTTCTTCTTTTACGACAATGTTCAACCCCAGAGCCTCTTTCTCCGTCCAGCAGACCTCCTCTTCTTCAGCAGGAGAGTAGTTTAGTGAACTCATAGTCGAGGATGTTAGCGAACTAGCTAGTTAGCTACTAGAACAGTGCTAGACTCAGTACTTTTTATTTTATTTAACTAGGCAAGTCAGTTAAGAACAAATTCTTATTTACTATGACGGCCTCCCTACAGGTTCAGCCCCTGGAGCAAATTAGGGTTAAGTGCCTTTAGAGTTAATTAGGGTTAATTACGTTTGTTAACTAGTAAATACGTAAACAGAATGTTAAAAACACAGATTATTATACATAAGATTGGTCTAAATCGCTTCAATGTTTCGGTTTTATGTTCGCTAGCAAGCTACCGAGATGGTTGAATCAGTTGTCGCTGTGAAGTCCCGTCCACTAGATTATACGTCACGCAAGAAGCATCGTCTGAATGACTCACATCGCCATCTGCTGACTGGAGTGGGTAACACAGATTGGAATAATATTAATTAGTTTAATCTGGCAAACAATGTCATAAGAAGTAATTTAAAAACAACCAGATGTTATGTTCTCTTACTTCTTCCAGCCAATACTTTCCTCCAGGGCTGACCTGCCCATTAGGCAGGATTATACTTTCCTCCAGGGCTAACCTGCCTATTATGCAGGATTATACTTTCCTCCAGGGCTGACCTGCCCATTAGGCAGGATTATACTTTCCTCCAGGGCTGACCTGCCCATTAGGCAGGATTATACTTTCCTCCAGGGCTGACCTGCCTATTAGGCAGGATTATACTTTCCTCCAGGGCTGACCTGCCCATTAGGCAGGATTATACTTTCCTCCAGGGCTGACCTGCCCATTAGGCAGGATTATACTTTCCTCCAGGGCTGACCTGCCCATTAGGCAGGATTATACTTTCCTCCAGGGCTGACCTGCCCATTAGGCAGGATTATACTTTCCTCCAGGGCTGACCTGCCTATTAGGCAGGATTATGCGACAGACTGATGAGGGCGGCATTTTTTCGAAATAAATCGGGTGGCAGGTAGCCCACGTCTATCTTTATTTTTGTACAGAATTAAATATTACCATTACCTTTTTAAACCACGTCTATATAAATGTCTGTAATCACAACAGACAACCCGGTTCGAATCCAGACTGTATCACAACCGGACGTGATTGGGATTCCCATAGGGCGGCACATAATTGGCCCAGCGTCGTCCAATTCTGGCCGGTGTAAATAAGAATGAGTTCTTAACTGACTTGCCTAGTTAAATAAAGGTTAAATTTTTTAAAAGTAAAACAGAGTGGTCACAAAACATGTTGTTCCTATGACCAACCAAACCTAATACAAACCTTTCTGTAGAAAGGAGGTTTGTGCAGTAAGCCTAATACATTATCACGGCATATTGGCTAAAAGATGGCAAATCATGATGTCAGTGATCTACAGGTTGGAGCTCTACCTAGAAAGATGTCAGTGGCCGTCATTGTAAATAAGAATTTGTTCTTAACTGACTTGCCTAGTTAAATAAAGGTTACATAAAAATACAAATAAATAAAATATCCCCTGTATAAAGCCTCGCTACTGTTATTTTGACTGTTATTTTACTGTTTTTATTTTACACTTATCTATTGTTTACCTAACACTTGTTTTTCTTAACTTTATTGTTGGAAAGGATCTTGTTTGTTTTTTTTCCGAGTTCCCAGTTGTCTTGAACACAGCATTAGTCTCAGCAGAGGGAGGGAGAGCAGCAGAGGGTTGCCTCTCACGGTCCCTGCTCCTCCTTCCTTTCCCCTGGTGAGACCGACCAGAAGGGACACAGTCTTCCACCCTCATGGACAAATTCATGTTGTTCCTATGACCAGAGAAAGTGAAATATTCCTTGATATTAAAATAGACACGACGCTAATAATAATAAAAATGCATTGGCTTTTCAACAGAAAAGTTTGGTGATCGACTAGGAATGCCTTGAAGATCGACCAGTCAATCGTGATCGACCGGTTGGTGACCACTTCTTCAACTCAAATAAATTCAATTGAAAGCTGAATGATGGTGAGGCAGACAGGTATTGATACAGCCTCTGATGGCCTTCTTAGTCACCACTGTGATGTTGTCCTCCCAGTTGTGGGAAATTATGGTCCCCAAGAATTTGAACAATTCAGTTGTGCTGATGGCCGAGCCATCAATCTCGCAGCAATCTGGAACTGCGTTGAGTTCCAGATTGTTGCGACTGCAACAGGCCACCAGGCGGTCAACCTCTCCTCTGTACTTGGACTCATCACCTTGGGAGATTAGTCTGCAAGATGTTTTCCCAGCGTAGTGTCCTGTCTGTCAGGAAGTCAGTGATCCACCAACAGATGGAGTAGGGTACGTTCAGCTGGATGAGTTTGTCCTGCAACAGTTCTGGGATGATGTTGTTGAACGCTAAGCAGTATCCGGACAGGTCCCATCACATCACATGAATATTGCACTTGATTAACACACACATACAGAAAATGCACAAAGCCAGTTTGAAAATGATAATTTACTCACAGCAGATAAGCTGAAACATTTAAACTGACAGTCTATATTTGGTTAAATGCACATTTCAGTTGAATGCATTGAATGACTTTCCCTTCAAACTGACACTCTTCATTCAAACGGATACTCTATATTCAAACAGACTCACTCACTCCATGTTCAATTCATGTTATATATATATATATATATATATATATATATATATATATATATATATATATATATATTTGTATGAGTACACTTTTTAAAATTAGATTTCATGTCACATAAACAAAAACACATTCTCAGTCGAAAATGAGACAATTCTGGGAGCAATGTGTGAATTTTAAAACCGCAAAACTTCAATTATTTGCTTAAATCACAGAACACAACAGGGTCTTATTAGAGACAGGCTTCTATTTGAGCCAGGCCTCTATTACTTTGGGGGAAAAAACACATTTTTCTTGACATAATAATTATTCTCCTCTTTGACTGTGCATTTCTGGCAGTTCTTACCTTTTGCCACTAGAGGTCTCCTGATGTTGTTTAATGTTTTTGTGCTTGCCAGTGAGCTAGCAGTTCTCAGCTATTAGCAGCCAATGGCTAGCTGTTTCTTACTGGTGATAAAAACAAATGATTGCCATAATTCTTTCAAGTCATTACTGAATTATTTAACGTAACAAATCAAACATTAAACCTCATGAACAATTCCTTTAGACACTGCTTTTATTTGAAACAGGTGTTTATTTGCTGAAATGTGTGCTGTTGCCCGGCTATTAAAAGGGACAGGCAGCTATTTGAGACTGCGTTCATTTTTTTATGGTATATCTCTTTTCACACTAGGAGCACTGGTAAGGCTTCTACCCAGTATGGATTCTTTCATCCTTTTTCAGTTGCTGAAACCAAGTACATTTTTATCCACAGAGGGAGCAGTGGAAGGGCCCAAAGAGCATGTGTTTCTTTGCTCATGCACTTTCAGGTTCCTTAAATTCTTATAACTCTTTTCACAATGAGAACAGTGGAAAGGCTTCCCTACAGAGTGTGTTAGCTCATGTTTTTTTAGGTATGTTGACATGGTAAAACTCTTTACACACTGGGAGCAATGGTAAGACTTTTCTTCTGTGTGTGTCCTCTCATGATATTTCAGGTGCCACGATTGGGCAAAACTTTTTTTGCACTGGCAACAGTGGTAGGGTTTCACTCCCGAGTGTATTATTTTATGTTTTTTCAGGGAATTCGATGAAGTAAAACTCTTTCCACACTTAGAGCAATGATAGGGTTTCTCCCCTGAGTGTGTCCTCTCATGTTCTTTCAGGGGCCCTAATAAGAAAAATGTCTTTCCACACTGGGAGCAGTGGAAAGGCCTCTCTACAGAGTGCGTTAGCTCATGTTTTTTCAGGGAATCTGATGAGAAAAATGTTTTTCCACACTGTGAGCAGAGGTAAGGCTTATATAGAGAGTGTATTCGTTCATGATTTTTCAGGTTTCTTAGCTGGGTAAATCTCTTCCCACACTGGGAGCAGTGGAAAGGCTTCTCTACAGAATGCCTTAACTCATGTTTTTTCAGGGAATCTGATGAGGAAAATGTTTTTCCACACTGAGAGCAGAGGTAAGGCTTATATAGAGTGTGTATTAGCTCATGCTTTTTCAGTTGCTCTAACTGGGAAAATCTCTTTCTACACTGAGAGCAGTGGTAAGGCTTCTCACCTGTGTGGGTTTTCTCATGTACTTTCAGGCTCCCTAACCAGCTAAAACTCTTTCTACACTGGGAGCAGTGGTACGGCTTCTCTGTGTGTGCCCTCTCATGCACTGTCAGGTTCCATAGCAGGGTAAAACAATTTCCACACTGGGAGCATTGGTGAGGCTTCGCTCCTGTGTGTATTATTTCATGTCGTTTCAGCATACTTAACTGGGTAAAACTCTTTTTACACTGGGAGCAGTCGTAAGGCTTTTCTCCTGTGTGTATTCTCTCATGCTCTTTCAGATGCGATGACTGGATAAATCTCTTTCCACACTGGGAGCAGTTGTGTCGTCTCGCTGGTTTGGGAGTCTCTGGATCTGGTTCCCCTGAAGGATTCTTCCTGATGTCAGAGTGAGAGTCTGGTCTCTCTCCTGCCAAAGACAGACCGACTATCTGATTAAACAGAGAGACCTGAACGTTCAGGATATCAAAGGATACAAATTATTTTCTATGACTATCTCAACCCAGAGATGCTTGGAGGGAAAACAGAGAGTCAGTATAGGATACATTTATTAGACCTAATGGATACATAGACTAGTCAGTATAGGATACATTTATTAGACCTAATGGATACATAGACTAGTCAGTATAGGATACATTTATTAGACCTAATGGATACATAGACTAGTCAGTATAGGATACATTTATTAGACCTAATGGATACATAGACTAGTCAGTATAGGATACATTTATTAGACCTAATGGATACATAGACTAGTCAGTATAGGATACATTTATTAGACCTAATGGATACATAGACTAGTCAGTATAGGATACATTTATTAGACCTAATGGATACATAGACTAGTCAGTAATGGATACATTTATTAGACCTAATGGATACATAGACTAGTCAGTATAGGATACATTTATTAGACCTAATGGATACATAGACTAGTCAGTATAGGATACATTTATTAGACCTAATGGATACATAGACTAGTCAGTATAGGATACATTTATTAGACCTAATGGATACATAGACTAGTCAGTAATGGATACATTTATTAGACCTAATGGATACATAGACTAGTCAGTATAGGATACATTTATTAGACCTAATGGATACATAGACTAGTCAGTATAGGATACATTTATTAGACCTGATGGATAAACATTAGGTGCAGCCGGGGCCTGAATGGGTAGGAAAACGTACCTCAATGCAGAAAATACATCTACCAATAGCAGATTGCACCTTTAACAATTTATATATTTCTGGGGTGCGTTCAGTTCGCTTCAATGTTTATTTTTCTTTTGCTCCTGTTTGGTGGGTGTGGTTGCTCTATGTATCATGTATCGTGTATCTGTCTTTTGTGTATCTGGCATTTTACACCTGCCCTATGTTTTGTTGTAGCTGCTTGACAAAGACATTTCCCCCCGGGGATCAATAAAGTACCTATCTATCTATCTATCTATCTATATATATCTAAGGTGACTTGCCATGATTAGATTAATATGGGTGTGACCATTTGAAATTGCCATTTAGTACTGTGCAGTTTCCCGTTTAATTAAACGTTGAACACTGTTCTCTCGTACTGAACCCCTGAACACATATTTAAGTGTTGAACTTCAGTAGAATGCCAATTTTTAAGACACTACTCACTGGTGTTAATCAGATCTTCTGTCTCCTCCTCTCCTGCCACTCCCAAAACGTCTTCCTCCTCCTCCTCCTTTTTTATTGAAATAGCCTCCTCTTTCTCTCTAAAAGGTTCTTCCTCTTCTTCTTCTTTCACTGTAATATCCTCCACTTCTTCTTTTACGACAACGTTCAGCCCCAGAGCCTCTTTCTCCATACAGCAGACCTCCTCTTCTTCAGCAGGACGAGAGTAGTTTAGTGAAATCATGGTCGGTGATGTTAGCATTAATGACTAGCCTATTGTTATGCTCAATATCAATCTTAACAAATCAGAAACGTTAGCATGCAAACTACGTTTAAATGAACAAGTAGATACGTTAACAGAATTTGGTTTAAAACTCTGAGATTCGTGTAACTACACAAACATTTTTCGAAAGAGCTTCAATATTTGTGTTTTATGTTGGCTAGCAAGCTACTGAGATGGTTGAACAAGTAGCCATGCTGTTGAAGAAGTCCCGTCCACTAGATTATACGTCATGCTAGAATCACCTAAAATACTCACATCGCCACCTGCTGACTGGAGTAGGTAACGCAGTTTTAACAAATAATTCAACATTAGCCCAAATGTTTTCTCTTTTTACAGCCAATACTTTACTGTACAAACTAGACACATTCTGCCGTTCTCTCTGCAGTAGACCTACACATTCTGCCGTTCTCTCTGCAGTAGACCTACACATTCTGCCGTTCTCTCTGCAGTAGACCTACACATTCTGCCGTTCTCTCTGCAGTAGGCCTACACATTCTGCCGTTCTCTCTGCAGTAGACCTACACATTCTGCCGTTCTCTCTGCAGTAGGCCTACACATTCTGCCGTTCTCTCTGCAGTAGGCCTACACATTCTGCCGTTCTCTCTGCAGTAGACCTACACATTCTGCCGTTCTCTCTGCAGTAGACCTACACATTCTGCCGTTCTCTCTGCAGTAGACCTACACATTCTGCCGTTCTCTCTGCAGTAGACCTACACATTCTGCCGTTCTCTCTGCAGTAGGCCTACACATTCTGCCGTTCTCTCTGCAGTAGACCTACACATTCTGCTGTTCTGTGATTCATGTTCCATTTCTGCCGTAGTTGATAACCATGGCTATGAACGCTAATAATTCAACCACTGAAGTACATGTTATTCCCATCACTCTCTATTGGCATCAGCTTCCTCACAGGGATCCTCTCAGGATCCCTCACCCTGTACCCATCTTTCTCTATCACTCTCTTCACTGCTTCGGCATACAACACTTTCTGTACTACTCTAACCCTGGCAACCTCAACCTATCTTTTGCTCACCAAACACCTGATCTCCAGCACCATGGGTACCCATACAATTAACACCTGATCTCCAGCACCATGGGTACCCATACAATTAACACCTGATCTCCAGCACCATGGGTACCCATACAATTAACACCTGATCTCCAGCACCATGGGTACCCATACAATTAACACCTGATCCCTAGCACCATGGGTACCCATACAATTAACACCTGTTGTCCAGCACCATGGGTACCCATACAGTTAACACACACACAACCTCTTCCACTGGTACCACACAATCCTTTGTCTCGTGCTCTCCTGCACACTTCTCACATCTACGAATCTCCCTCCTACACACTGCTGCCACATGACCATAAGCTTGACACCTAAAACACTGTAATTGGTTCGGGACAAAATCTCTCACTGACACATTCTAACTTAACTTTGACAGGTAAATACTCTGCACCAAAACTCAGCAGAACAGAATTTCTTCACTGTTTCAACGCGCTCTCCACCAGGTCTGCATCACACCATGATGATCATTTCATTCATTACAGAGCAGATAAATAGATTGATTGAAACTGATATGCTCTTCATTCAAACATACTCTATATTCAAACTTTTACTCACTCCATGTTCAATTCATGTATAAAAAGTAAAAAACATGCAAATGTATTTGAGTCCACTTTGATTTAATGTGGTATAAACAAAAACACAATCTCAGTCACTGTGTGTTCTTGAACTGCATGAACAGTAAGTCCATGTGTACCCTAGTGGCCATGTGTAATGGCCCAACATTGTTCTCAACAAAATCATATTTATAGTAAAAAACAAAGTACACGTTTGTCACACAGTTCCTTGTTGATGAGCAGTGGTGGAAAAAATACCCAATTGTCATACTTGAGTAAAAGTAAAGATACCGTAATAGAAAATGACTCACGTAAAAGTCACCTAGTAAAATACTACTTGAGTAAAATTCTAAAAGTATTTGATTTTAAGTATGAAAAGTAAAAGTATAAATAATTTTAAATTCCTTATATTAGGCACAATTCTTTAACCAGAAGGACCAATTTTCTTGTTTTTTTAAATTTAGGGATAGTCAGGGGCACACTCTAAAACTCAAGACATAATTTACAAATGAAGTATTTATGATTAGTGAGTCCGCCAGATCAGAGGCAGTAGGGATGAGCAGGGATGTTCTCTTAAAAAGTGCGTAAATTTGACCATTTTCCTGTCCAGTTTAGCATTCGAAATGTAACGAGTACTTTCAAGTGTCAGGGAAAATGTATGGAGTAAAAAGTACATTATTTTCTTTAGGAATATAGTGAAGTAAAAGTTGTCAAATATAAATATTAAAGTAAACCTTTAAGAATTTTTACTTAAGGACTTTACACCACTGTTGATGAGTGGTGACAGAATGCATAGACAGGTTCAATTAACATGGAGAGTAAAAAGTACAGAAATTATGAAATATAAAATGGTATAAATAATGGTAAAAGAACGGTTGAAAACTATCTTAACTTGGCGTCTACCTAGCAGACTACATACACCTGTTCAAATAAATGTTCACTCACGCCATCTTAGATGTAACCCTTTAAATACAATTCTAAGAGCATAGTAAAGCGATATTCCACATAAATAAGTTTTCATAACATTTTAATACACAATAAATAAACCAAACTATCTTATGATCTTCAATCATAACATTTATCTTAGCTGTGGATTATTTTATGCTCTTTCAGTTCCTGAAACCATGTACATTTCATCCCACAATGGGAGCAGTGGAAGGCTTCTCCTTTGTGTGTCTTGTCTGATGCACTTTCATGTTCCATAAACTCTTAAAACCCTTTTCACAATGAGAACAGTGGAAAGGCTTCTCCACAGAGTGTGTTAGCTCATGTCTTTTCAGGTACCCTGATAAGAAACATTTCTTTCCACACTGGGAACAGTGGAATGGTTTCTCTTCAGAGTGTGTTAACTCATGATGTTTGAGGGCATTTGATGAAAAAAATGTCTTTCCACACTCAGAGCAGTAATAAGGCTTATATAAGAGTGTATTAGCTCATGATTTTTCAGGTTACCTGACCGGGTGAATCTCTTCCCACACTTGGAGCAGTGGTAAGGCTTCTCTCCAGTGTGTGTTCTCTTATGTCCTTTTAGGTCCCCTAACTGGGAAAATCTCTTTCCACACTGGGCGCAGTGGAAAGGCTTCTCCCCTGTATGTGTTTTCTCATGTATTTTCAGGCTTGTTAACCAGCTAAAACTCTTTCCACACTGACAGCAGTGGTGAGGCTTCTCTCCAGAGTGTATTCTCTCATGTCGTTTCAGGCTCCCTAACAGCGTAAAACTCTTTCCACACTGGGAGCAGTGATGAGGCTTATCTCCTGTGTGTGTCCTTTCATGTCTTTTCAGGGCCCTTAAGTGGGTAAAACTGTTTCCACACAGGGAGCAGCGGAAAGGCTTTTCTCCTGTGTGTATTCTATTATGCAATTTCAGGCTCCATAAGTGGCTAAACCTTTTTTCACACTGAGAGCATTGGTAAGGCTTCTCCCCTGTGTGCGTTCTCTTATGGTCTCTAAAGTGCCCTAACCACCAAAAACTCTTTCCACAGTGGCAGTAGTGGTGATGTCTTGCTGGTTTGGACATCTCTGGGTCTGGATCCTCAGGACTGTTCCCGCTGTCAGAGTGAAAGGCTGGTCTCTCTCCTGTCAAAGAAACAAAAACAGGTTAAACAGAGAGATCTGAATGAAAAAACAGTTAATTTATTTTACCCTTATTTTATCAGGTAAATTGACAGAACATATTCTCATTTACAGCAACAACCTGGGGAATAGTTAGAACAACAACCTGGGGAATAGTTAGAGCAACAACCTGGGGAATAGTTAGAACAACAACCTGGGGAATAGTTAGAGCAACAACCTGGGGAATAGTTAGAACAACAACCTGGGGAATAGTTAGAACAACAACCTGGGGAATAGTTAGAACAACAACCTGGGGAATAGTTAGAGCAACAACCTGGGGAATAGTTAGAACAACAACCTGGGGAATGGTTAGAGGGGGGGAGGGGATGAATGTCAGGACACCAGCGTTAACACCCCAACTCTTGCAATAAGTGCCATGGGACGGTCTTCCTATGAGGTTTAATCCAGACTAGAGCCCTCAATAATATACAGAGTATTTGGTTAAAAAGAGATCTGAATGAAACCTCCACATGATAAAACTGTCTTCCTATGAGGTTTAATCCAGACTAGATCCTTCAATAAAAGAGCATGTCATCACAGAGTGGCTGTAGTGCTTTGTAGGCTAATAAAAACACTTTATGGAACTTCACTGAATACCGTACAACTTACAGGCCTGTTTTCGCTGCATGTGGTCACTAAAGATTCCATGGGTGGAGGGGGGGTATATTTATCCTGTTTTCACTGCATGTGGTCACAAATTGTTGGTAGTCCGTAACCCAGGAGACTAAGGGTGCTTCCACTTTCATCTTCTCACCCAGTAGCAGGGGCTAAATGGTGTTGAAGACACTGGAGAAGTAAAAAAAAAAAAAAAAAAAAACCTCTGCAGAAGGTAGATGATTGCATCATCCACCCCGATGTTGCGTTGATATGGGAACTGCAGGGGGTCCATTGATGAACACACCAGGGGTCTGAGGTGAGCGAGGACTAACCTTTCCAGGGTCTTCATGATGTGGGATGTTAGCGCTACAGGTCTGAAGTCATTCAGGACAGTGGGGTGTGCCTTCTTGGGCACTGGGACGAGGCAGGATGTTTTCCACAGCACAGGGACCCTTTCTAGGCTCAGGCTAAGGTTGAAAAGACGCTGGAGTATTCCACACAGTTGGTCAGCACAGACCCTCAGCACCCTTGGGCTGATGCCATCAGGGCCCGCCGCTTTCCACTGGTGTAGTCTCTCCAGCTCTCTCTTCACTTGGTTGGTGGTGAAAGCCAGCCCAGGTAGGGAGGTGGGGGGAAGGGGGGTGTTGAGGATCAGTCCAGAGGTGGGGGAGAGGGAGGTGTTGCAGATCAGTCCAGAGGGAGCGGGGGTGGGGTCGCTGATTGTCTCAGAGGTGTTGTGAGCAAAGTGGGGGTGGGACAGCCGTGAGGGTGTGTGGCCTGGTGAGCTGGAGGGGAGGTGGACAGGGCCAGTATCGAACCTGTTAAAAAATTCAGCTCATTGGCTGCGTCCTGGGTCCCCTCCGTCTGCCCACAGTTTGACTTTTTGAAGCCAGTGATTATTTCCCCGCAAGCAGGTTAGATATTACTTGTTAGATATTACTGCACTGTCCGAGCTAGAAGCTCAAGCATTTCGCTACACTCGCAATAACATCTGCTAACCACGTGTATGAGACCAATACAATTTGATTTGACTCATCACTCCCTCATTGGATTGGTCGCTTCCCACAAACCTTAAATCGGCATATGCGTCATCATACTCCCTCATCTGATTGGTGGAGTAGGCTTTGTAGCTTTGTAGCTGTGGTAACTAGGGCTGACTACCATAATTTCTTTCCAGTTATTAATGTAACAAATCAAACATTAAACCGTGTAAACAAATCATGGTAATTGATGGTAACCTCAAACAATTAATTTAGACCCAGCGTTTATTTGAAACAAGCGTTAATTTGCTGAAATGTGTGCAGTTGCCCAGCTATTAATAAAAGAGACAGGCGGCTATTGGCGTTTAAGATTTACAGGTAGCCAAGTCAGTATAGGCAACATTTTAAGAATACATTTTTGTTATTTGGTATGCTACTAGATTAAACAATTGGATTGTTCCATATGAATTCAATCACTTTCTGACTGTACCCCTTTCGGTTGGAATGAACCCTTCCAAACATGTTTGCCCATGGTAGAAGTGTTCAGAAAGTGACTTTTTGGACCTGAATGCCAAAACATTCAGAAGATAGAGAGTCTCAAAGTTGACCCATTTTGCTTACCACACCCTACCATGAGACATCCTTGTCTTCATCAATGAAAAATATAAAAGGTTGGGTTTGATATCATGGGCAAACCTGTATGTAGGGTTTCGTTCAAATCAAAAGGGGTGCAGTCAGAAAGTGATTGAAATCATATGGAACGACCCAATTTCTACAGTACAGAACACGTGTAGAACTTCAGTAGAATATTCCTTAAAAACCACGCTTTGGTTCAACCACTGCAGACAGTTTGTTACACAGTTTTTAAGATAATACTCACTGATGTCAATCAGATCTTCTGTCTCCTCTTTCTCTCCCAAAACGTATTTCTCCTCTTTTATTGAGATATCCTCCTCTTCCTCTCTAAAAGGTTCTTTCTCTTCTTTCACTATAACATCCTCCTCCTCTTCCTCCGTTTCCATTCTGAAAGCTTCTTCCTCCTCCTCTTCTTTCACTATAACATCCTCCTCTTCCTCTTTTATTGAGATATCCTCCTCTTCCTCTTTCACTCTAAAAGGTTCTTCCTCTTCTTTCACTATAACATCCTCCTCCTCTTCTTTCATTGTGATAGCCTCCTCTTCCTCTATTATTCAGAAATCTTCACCCTCCTCTTCTTTCACTGTGACAGCCTCCTTCTCCACTCCAAAAACGGCATCCTCTTCTTCACCCTCCTCCTTCACTGTAGTAACTTCCCCTTCCTCTTCCTCGATAATGTTCACCCACAGACCTCTTGTTTATCTAAGTGAGCTCATTGTTGCTAAAGCTAGCTAGCTAGGTCAAATACCAACGAAGATAGCTAGCTGGCTGGTTTGACGGAAGAGCACACAGCCCTATGCGGCTACCAACTGGGTTTTTCTCACCAAAGTCAAATGTATCCTGTAACTTATCACTCTTTAAAAGTGACGGCCATACTTATACCAGAACTATCCAATCCATTTCTGCAGTACAATTGACAACCATGGCTATGAATGCTGAAACCCCCACCTTACTGAAACACATATTCTTCCCATCACTCTCTGCCTACTCACAGGGATCCTCTCAGGATCCCTCACCCTGCTGTACCCATCTCCCTCTCTCTCTGCTTCGGCAATACTCTAATGCTGGCAACCTCAACCTGCCTTTCTCTCACCAGACACCTCCGATCTCCAGCCCATGGGCACCCCCACAAATAACACACACAACTTTATCCACTGACACTAAACATTCCTGTCTCATGCCCTCCTGCACACTTCTCACATCTAGGAATCTTTAGGGCGGCGGGTAGACTAGCGTTTAGAGCGTTGGGCCAGTGACCGAAATACCCGAGCCAACAAGGTGAAAAACCTGTCGATGTGTCCTTCAGCAAGGCACTTAACCCTAATTTGCTCCAGGGGCTGACCCTGTAGGTTAGCCTTCATAGTAAGTAAGAATTTGTTCTTAACTGACTTGCCTAGTTAAATAAAGGTAACATAAAAAAAGCTCTGGTTGCGTGCTAGCATCAACTACTGTTGTCTGTGATGAACATATACTCTTTTCTCAAAACCACAAGCAGCCTAGTAGTTTCCTTTGGAGAATGGGGAGAGAGAGATGAGGATGGAGGGGAAGCAGCAAAAAAAAATGTATATCAAAAGTGCTTTACAGATAGCCTCTCTCTCTCTCCCATCCTCCATCCTCATCTCTCTCTCTCTCCATCCTCCTCTCTCTCTCTGGAGGCAGACATGTTGTTTACCTAATAACTCCATTTTAAAGAGTGATATGGAGGCAGACATGGTGTTTACCTAATAACTCAATTTTAAAGCGTGATATGGAGGCAGACATGGTGTTTACCTAATAACTCAATTTTAAAGAGTGATATGGAGGCAGACATGGTGTTTACCTAATAACTCCATTTTAAAGCATGATATGGAGGCAGACATGGTGTTTACCTAATAACTCAATTTTAAAGAGTGATATGGAGGCAGACATGGTGTTTACCTAATAACTCCATTTTAAAGAGTGATATGGAGGCAGACATGGTGTTTACCTAATAACTCCATTTTAAAGAGTGATATGGAGGCAGACATGGTGTTTACCTAATAACTCCATTTTAAAGAGTGATATGGAGGCAGACATGGTGTTTACCTAATAACTCCATTTTAAAGAGTGATATGGAGGCAGACATGGTGTTTACCTAAACTCCATTTTAAAGAGTGATATGGAGGCAGACATGGTGTTTACCTAATAACTCCATTTTAAAGAGTGATATGGAGGCAGACATGGTGTTTACCTAATAACTCCATTTTAAAGAGTGATATGGAGGCAGACATGGTGTTTACCTAATAACTCCATTTTAAAGAGTGATATGGAGGCAGACATGGTGTTTACCTAATAACTCCATTTTAAAGAGTGATATGGAGGCAGACATGGTGTTTACCTAATAACTCCATTTTAAAGAGTGATATGGAGGCAGACATGCAGTGATCCATTACTAAACATTTGGTTCTGTGTCGCTGCAACATGTCATATTAACTAGCTTTACAAACACAGAATAATGATATACAATGTAACTCTACTCTCTCTGTGAAAGAACACACACACTAGGAAATGACTAAGCAATTTATTACAGTTTTTACAGCAATGTTCCCTTTAGAAAAAACACACTTAAATGGGTCTTCTCTCCTGATCGCGGAGAGCTAGAGGGTTGAGTTAGCTCCCCAAGTTAATGCCTAGGCTTTAGTTCACTGGGCTAACAACACAGCCTTGTGGCAGGCTTGCAGGTACACATTGTTCGAACCCCGGCTCTCAGTCACATGTGTATCAGCCTATCAGTGATGGAGCAGACTCTCTGGTTTAGGATACCCAAACAGCTCAAAGTCTGGCTCATACAAACTGTACAGCTTCCTCCTCAACTCAGTCGGAACCTCAGCGAACCAATCCTGTTCCCAGCTGGCCGCTGTGCGGTTCCGGTTGCTAGGCGGGAACTTTATCTGGTCTTCCAGGCCCAGGATCCGGATCAGCTGATCAGAGTCGTCCTCCAGGTTTTCCAGCATGCCAATGAAATCATACTGGATCTGACAGGGGTGACACAGCCGGTACACCTAGGGAGGAGAAGAAGAAGTTAACTTGAGTCTAGTTGGGTTGAGAGCGCGCACACACACACACACACACACACCTGGCGCCAGTGTTCGTTGAATGGCTGCTCCCGCTCCGTCTGGGGGTCAAGGAGATACCGGGCGAACTCTGAGAACGACGGATGGATCCCCGCTTTGAATGCCTCCGCCGCTGACTCCGGAACCCTGGAGGTCCCGTTCCCATTTCCATAACGACGTAGCATGACGGAGCCGAATTGGCGGTAGAAGTCTTCGTTGGGCTGTTGGAACTTGTTCCGGAAGGCGGAGATGAGTCGGACGAAGGGGTCACGGACAAACAGGAACTTGGTGTAACTTTGTAGTTTCACCCTCATCAGGTGACGGGAGAGACGGCCATACTTACGCCAGAACTACAGGAGGGGAGAGACGGCCATACTTATACCAGAACTACAGGAGGGGAGAGACGGCCATACTTATACCAGAACTACAGGAGGGGAGAGACGGCCATACTTATACCAGAACTACAGGAGGGGAGAGACGGCCATACTTACGCCAGAACTACAGGAGGGGAGAGACGGCCATACTTATACCAGAACTACAGGAGGGGAGAGACGGCCATACTTATACCAGAACTACAGGAGGGGAGAGACGGCCATACTTATACCAGAACTACAGGAGGGGAGAGACGGCCATACTTATACCAGAACTACAGGAGGGGGAGGGGGGAGAGGAGAGGGGGATAAAGAAGTTGGATGAAGCTTCACTCTTCTTCACCCACACAGTATACAGACCTTGGAGAAGGTGAGGTGCAGGGAGGAGTTGTGTATGAGGTCAGGGGGCAGGGCCTGGGGGTCGCGGTAAGGTTGTCCGTTCGGAGCCAGCAGACCCTCAGAGAGAACCACCATTACACGCTTCCAGTTGGTACATGCTACCTAGAGAGAGAGGAGGAGAGGAGAGGAGAGGAGAGGAGAGGAGAGGAGAGGAGAGGAGAGGAGAGGAGAGGGATGAGGGGGAGCATACATTTCTTTTTTTATATCAAGAGTTGTCACAAAGTGCTTTACAGATAGCCAGCCTAAAACCCCCAAAGAAAGACAGGAAGCTAGAGAGGAAGCAGGGTCCGAGGGGCACAGTCCTCTTCTGGCTGAGCCCTCCTCTACCTTGGGAACGTAGCAGTAGATGATCTCATGTCTGTCGTCTACTATCAGGTGGTCTAACTCCCGGTTGGGAATCTGGTCAAACGTCCGGAACTTTCCTGGGAATTGTAATGTTCCGTTCCCAGAACACATATCACTGATCCGCCTCCTCCTCTCCTCCTGCCTCCTCCCCCCCTCCTCTCTTTTCTCCTCCGCCTGCCCCACTCTCTGCTCTTCTCGCTTCCCTTCCTCCTCTCTCTCCTCTCCTCTCCACCTCTCCTCCAGCTCTGAGGAGTCTGTTACTCCGGGGAGGGGGTGTTCTTCCCCTGGGGGTTTGGGGGTCCCCCTCCTCCCCTCTCCAGGCTGGTCAGACTCTGTGGTCCTGGGGGGTTTGGGGGTCCCCTGCTCCTTTGTGTCCCTGGATGGGGGTTTGGTGGGTGTGGAGGAACTCCCCTCCATGGGGGCAGAGAGGACCCCCCCCAGACTCCCTAACCCCCAGAACAAGGAGAGGGGATGGGAGAGGGCTGGGCTGGGCGAGGAGCTGGGTGAGGTGGGGTGGGGGTGATGGTCATGGGGGTAGAGATTGAGCGCTCCCACGTCGTCCCAATAGATGATGATGAGCAGGACCATTAACACAGACCCCAGCAGGAACGCCAGACGGAAGCACCTCGACGTTCCCATGGTTACCACAGCAGAGCGGATTGGATGGGTGGGCGGAAGGGGGCGGAGTTATCTCAGCTCCATGGCCCAACGGTCACTACGGGAAACACTTCCTGGTTGCTGACGACGACACCTGAGAGACAACAGGTGAAAAAAGTCTCAGTGAAGAATCCAGGAGTCACACACACACCCCAACACACACACACACACACTGTGTCCAGACATATATACCTGTACATATTAATTGGTAATCAAATTTAAAACTTGCCTTGAGGCTACAGGTATCTGATGCCACGGAATCCAAAACTTATTTGACAGAGAAAGGCTCCACAGGAAATTTCATACAGAGTCCATCCATGACCAAAACAAAATGGCTGGGATTTAAATTATACAGTAATTATATATCTAGCAGATTTCTTAGTTCAAAAACTGTATGGTACCACCAAACCTGAGGCCTACCTGAAGTCTACCTGAGACCTTCCTGAAGTCTACCTGAGGCCTTCCTGAAGTCTACCTGAGGCCTTCCTGAAGTCTACCTGAGGCCTTCCTGAAGTCTACCTGAGACCATACCTGAAGTCTACCTGAGACCATACCTGAAGTCTACCTGAGACCATACCTGAAGTCTACCTGAGACCATACCTGAAATCTACCTGAGACCATACCTGAAGTCTACCTGAGACCATACCTGAAGTGTACCTGAGACCATACCTGAAATCTACCTGAGACCATACCTGAAGTCTACCTGAGACCATACCTGAAGTGTACCTGAGACCATACCTGAAGTCTACCTGAGACCATACCTGAAGTGTACCTGAGGCCTTCCTGAAGTCTACCTGAGACCATACCTGAAGTCTACCTGAGACCATACCTGAAGTCTACCTGAGACCATACCTGAAGTCTACCTGAGACCATACCTGAAGTGTACCTGAGACCATACCTGAAGTCTACCTGAGACCATACCTGAAGTGTACCTTTCATTAGGATGAACAATGTCTGACTGTTTCACCTCCAACACCACCAACTCAAGTGAAATACTCCACCTTGCCGACTCACCCGCCCACCCAGGAAGAGAGGAGGCCACAGAGGCAGCCCTACTAGGGTTGATGTACAGTATGTGTATAGCAGAAATGGTCCGTGGGAACAGCAGTGTTTAGGATCAGGGTGTTAAACTCACAGGCTGCTATGAAGAAACCTGAACTCAACCGACTGTCTCTGTCTCTCTCTCTCTCTCTCTGTGTGTGTCTCTCTCTCTCTCTGTGTCTCTCTGTGTCTCTCTCTCTCTCTCTCTGTGTGTGTCTCTCTCTCTCTGTGTGTCTCTGTCTCTCTCTCTCTCTCTGTGTGTGTCTCTCTCTCTCTCTGTGTCTCTGTCTCTCTCTCTGTGTCTCTCTCTCTCTCTCTCTCTGTGTGTGTCTCTCTCTCTCTGTGTGTCTCTGTCTCTCTCTCTCTCTCTCTGTGTGTGTCTCTCTCTCTCTGTGTGTCTCTGTCTCTCTCTCTCTCTCTCTCTCTGTGCATCTCTACCTCTACCACTACCTCTACCTCTACCTCTACCACTACCTCTACCTCTACCTCTACCTCTACCACTACCTCTACCACTACCTCTACCTCTACCTCTACCTCTACCTCTACCACTACCTCTACCTCTACCTCTACCTCTACCTCTACCTCTACCACTACCACTACCACTACCACTACCTCTACCACTACCTCTACCACTACCTCTACCACTACCAGACAGATGGACATTCACAGACAGTGAGAGACAGCCAGACAGATGGACATACCACAGACAGTGAGAGACAGCCAGACAGATGGACATACCACAGACAGTGAGAGACAGACAGACATAGCCGACACAGACAGATGGACATACCACAGACAGTGAGAGACAGACAGACATAGCCGACAGACAGGATAGTCCACCTGAACATGTTGGGTTCTAGTCCACCTGAACATGTTGGGTTCTAGTCCACCTGAACATGTTGGGTTCTAGTCCACCTGAACATCTTGGGTTATGTAATTAGGATGAATAATGTATTTTTTACGTCCACCACCCCTGAAATACTCCTCCACCCACACACACCCCCACCAGGGCCGGCCAGCCCTCCCATTAGGCAAGATTAGGCTATCGCCTATGGCGGCACTTGAAATTGGGGAGGCATTTTGACAATTGACTCCGCCCTCCGGCGCCCCTGATCGACTACTACACCGCCGGTGGCACCCCAGCCACAAGCTGCCAGCTCATAGCGTTGAGTTTTTTGTATAACCTAGAGCGGCAGAACGTCCAGTGCCAGCCCTGACACCCACACACCCTCTACAAACAACATTAATTTATACAGTATACAGGTCCTGTTGTACACAATGTAACCATTCACTGACCCACACAGCTCTCTCCCTCTCTCTCACACTCTCTCTTTCACACTCTCTTTCTAAAACACACACACACTCAGACTAGGTTCTTACTGCTCCTAGCAGAACTCTCAGACTAGGTTCTTACTGCTCCTAGCAGAACTCTCAGACTAGGTTCTTACTACTCCTAGCAGAACTCTCAGACTAGGTTCTTACTACTCCTAGCAGAACTCTCAGACTAGGTTCTTACTACTCCTAGCAGAACTCTCAGACTAGGTTCTTACTGCTCCTAGCAGAACTCTCAGACTAGGTTCTTACTGCTCCTAGCAGAACTCTCAGACTAGGTTCTTACTGCTCCTAGCAGAACTCTCAGACTAGGTTCTTACTGCTCCTAGCAGAACTCTCAGACTAGGTTCTTACTGCTCCTAGCAGAACTCTCAGACTAGGTTCTTACTGCTCCTAGCAGAACTCTCAGACTAGGTTCTTACTGCTCCTAGCAGAACTCTCAGACTAGGTTCTTACTGCTCCTAGCAGAACTCTCAGACTAGGTTCTTACTGCTCCTAGCAGAACTCTCAGACTAGGTTCTTACTGCTCCTAGCAGAACTCTCAGACTAGGTTCTTACTGCTCCTAGCAGAACTCTCAGACTAGGTTCTTACTGCTCCTAGCAGAACTCTCAGACTAGGTTCTTTGGCCATTTAAAACATAATACAACCACAATGGATAAATGGATAATGCATTTACAATCATTGAAGATGACACTAAAAATATTTCCATTGTGTTCCTCTTAAATAAATGGTTCAAACATTAACAAACATAAACATTTTAGTACAGTAGACACAGCCTCCCAGCTTCTACAGTAGATACAGCCCCCCAGCCTCTACAGTAGACACAGCCTCCCAGCCTCTACAGTAGATACAGCCCCCCAGCCTCTACAGTAGACACAGCCTCCCAGCCTCTACAGTAGACACAGCCTCCCAGCCTCTACAGTAGACCCAGCCCCCCAGCCTCTACAGTAGACACAGCCTCCCAGCCTCTACAGTAGACACAGCCCCCCAGCCTCTACAGTAGACACAGCCTCCCAGCCTCTACAGTAGACACAGCCTCCCAGCCTCCTCATTAGACCCAGCCTCCACAGTAAACCCAACCTCCTAGCCTCCACAGAGGACCCAGCTTCCACAGTAGACCCAGCCTCCACAGTAGACGCAGCCTACTAGGCAGACTTTGTTTCCACATACAAACCAAAGGACAGGACCACATGGTTATAGTCGGCATGGCTTTGAGTCAACAGTGCCCGTATATAAAGGTGTTCTTAACAGATAGAACCTTGTATTTAAAACAGGCAGTATCAGAGTCTCTGGCTCTGGTGTTGTATTGGTTACATAATTACATTGGTACCTGGGGACTGAATCAGTAAATATTCTATGGACCAGAACAAGTTGAATTAATATGATATTAATATTTTTTGGCATCTTCAATGACTAGCTTTGTTCCTTAGGGTTCTGTGTCTAATGAAAGCATCTTCAATATTCAGACTAGCTTTGTTCCTTAGGGTTCTGTGTCTAATGAAAGCATCTTCAATATTCAGACTAGCTTTGTTCCTTAGGGTTCTGTGTCTAATGAAAGCATCTTCAATATTCAGACTAGCTTTGTTCCTTAGGGTTCTGTGTCTAATGAAAGCATCTTCCTATTTGGTTCTGTTATAGTCTTTAAATGCAGTATTTCTTGATTTAATGGCCTCAATGATTTCCTGATTCATCCAAGGTTCAGTTCTTTGTTTAATTCTTATGGTTTTCCATGGAGCCAATATATCCACAACGCACTTTGAAATTATGTGGTGTGCCCAGTGGGTCTCTCACTCACTCTCTTTAGGCTACCTCCCTCCCCCTCCCTCTCTCTCTCTCTCTCTCTCTCTCTCTCTCTCTCTCTAGCAGAAACACACTCACTCTCCCATCTCTTTAGGCTACCTCCCTCCCCCTCCCTCTCTCTCTCTCTCTCTCTCTCTCTCTCTCTCTCTCTCTAGCAGAAACACACTCACTCTCCCATCTCTTTAGGCTACCCCTCTCTCTCTCTCTCTAGCACAAACACTCTCTCTCCTCTCCCCCTTTCTCTTTCCTTCCGCGGTTTCCTGCAGTAATACATGGCCTGTCCTGCCAAGATGTAGTCAGTAACTCCCGCTTCAAACTGTACACGTATTCTGTTTTCCCCCCTCTCTCTCTCCTTCTCCTCTTAACGTCTCTGTTGAGATCACTGTGTATTCCCCATTAACCGCAGACACGTTTTATTAATCCCGATTCATCTCAAATAACGCCCGCACAGCATGCAATAACTGTAAAGCGACATCGGTTAACTAACTACCTACAAGCTGTTTTAGTCGTTTTGTTAGCGGAAGTGAGAGGGAGGAAAGAACAAACTGTTCTATTCACAATCACATCCGGCCGGTTTAGAACGTTTTTTAAATGTTTCCTGATTAACGGTTTTAACGTTTACCTCTTTGTTCGCTTCCATGGTCGCGCGCTGGCTAGCTGGCCCGTCGACGTAGTACAGGGTGCGTGAGAGGGAGAGCGAGCCGCTCGGCAGCAACCGCACGGGACCGAGGACAGGGCGCTGCACAGACCATCGCGAGATTTGTTGTGATCTCGTCTAGCCCTTAGGCAGTCAGGCCACAGATGGGAGAACGGGGTAGGCAGCTGCAGCCCAATATGGGTCATACCTAAAAGGGATCCAGTTTTGTGACATTTTGGTAGCAGCAGTGGTGATTTTAGCATAACGGCGACACACAGTGCCCACAAACTGTTAGGGCCTACATAAAGCTGTCCCAACACCTTACTACACCTGGCTATCAGCTGAGCAGTGTCTGGCAGCGAAACGGTTAATTAACGGTTAATTTAGCCTGTTTAAAAAACATAGCTGATATGGCTGACTTGCTTAAACAAATGTGGTTTATACTGACAATTGAGATGTACAAACTATGGCATAAGGGGACGACAAGCGGATAAGAGGCAATCCGTAATTTTGATTAAGACATTAATGAGCGAGTTAGGACAGATGTAGTCAATAACTATTTGTTCAGCACTTGTGAAATGTACAGCAACAGAATTCAGAACATGGGCCGTTCTTACAGTGTTCTCCCTGTACACCAAGTCAGAACATGGGCCGTTCTTACAGTGTTCTCCCTGTACACCAAGTCAGAACATGGGCCGTTCTTACAGTGTTCTCCCTGTACACCAAGTCAGAACATGGGCCGTTCTTACAGTGTTCTCCCTGTACACCAAGTCAGAACATGGGCCGTTCTTACAGTGTTCTCCCTGTACACCAAGTCAGAACATGGGCCGTTCTTACAGTGTTCTCCCTGTACACCAAGTCAGAACATGGGCAGTTCTTACAGTGTTCTCCCTGTACACCAAGTCATAACATGGGCCGTTCTTACAGTGTTCTCCCTGTACACCAAGTCAGAACATGGGCCGTTCTTACAGTGTTCTCCCTGTACACCAAGTCAGAACATGGGCCGTTCTTACAGTGTTCTCCCTGTACACCAAGTCAGAACATGGGCCGTTCTTACAGTGTTCTCCCTGTACACCAAGTCAGAACATGGGCAGTTCTTACAGTGTTCTCCCTGTACACCAAGTCATAACATGGGCCGTTCTTACAGTATTCTCCCTGTACACCAAGTCAGAACATGGGCCGTTCTTACAGTGTTCTCCCTGTACACCAAGTCAGAACTGTAGGATAAATTAAGGGGGCGTACAAATAATGCAAAGAAAATAAGTTAATGTTCATTTTTAAACACAATACTAATGCTTTAGTTAGGAAGAGTTCAGAAATCAATATTTGGTGCAATAACCCTGATTTTCAATCACATTTGACATTTTAAGGATGGAAGCCACCTGACGCTCACGGTATCCCTCTGCCAGTAAAGCCAGAATTGAACCCTTTTCCTCACTCAAAACTTTCATTTTCTACTCTTTTGGCATGGTCAATAGTTATTTTTTGATTCCAATTACTTTTGAGGTACTACTAGCAGTGGTTTTACAATGCAGCTGGTCCTATTGTAAGAGGATAGTGACGACCACAGCAGTGGTTTTTATACTTTTCCTCGTTAAATAAGATTTGGTTCAGGTGATCACCTGTGTTGGAATTCAACAGACACTGGAATGGAATGTCTGCCATACATGTAGAGATGCTGATTTAAGAAGAATGAGTCGTGGTCTCTGTACTGTATTCTAGTCAAGGCTCACCCTATACAACTACTGCTGTACACACCTTTTCTATTCATACACACCATTTTAAACACACATATATTCCAGACTCTGACATTTCTTCCTTTTAATTTGGTGGGATTTGTGTGTATTGTATTTGTGTATTGTATTTATGTGTATTGTATTTATGTGTATTGTACTGCACTGTTGGAACTAGAAACATAAATAATATTGGCTATTGGGAGTCAGAATTGACATCAAACAAAACGCTGATAGTTTTGCCCCAACTGATTGTTTACGCAATGCAATATCCCTTACAACAGGTTATTATTTCAGCTGATTACCTACCTCAACTTTATTTAAAAGGGATGCTTCGGGATTTTGGCAAATGAGGCCCTTTATATACTTCCCCAGTCAGACGAACTCGTGGATACCTTTTTTGTCTGTGTCCAGTATGAAGGAAGTTTGAGGTAGTTTCACAAGCCAACGCTAACTAGCATTAGTGCAATGACTGGAAGTCTATGGTATCGGCTAGCATGATACCCATCAATGCCTCATTGCCAAAATCCCCAAGTATCCCTTTAAGTTAACATACACCATAAAGTAGTAAAAACCCACATCATGTTACAGTGCAAGAGAGCGTGAACACAGGACACCGATAAAGAACAGAACAAGGAAGTATACCTTAGTTGAATGCACTGCCTGCTCCGTCACTCTGGTATAAGACCATCTGCTAACCAAATTAAAACATATATACACTTTCAACACACACACGTAAAAACCACAGTCAGTCGATGATTTGTATGACGTGCATCTTTATTGGAGTTGATCATGTGACAGCTGTGGTCTATTGTAACAACTACTACTACGCCAGCTAGTCTAAATGGAGGAACATACTGCCACTTCAACACAGGACTACTACAACACAGCCTTGAACGTTTGGTCATCAGGAGAACACACTCTCTAGCCTCACGCACACTCTGCCCCATCACACAGCCCGTCCTCATCCCTCCCGGTGGTGGTGTAACATGGTGAGGTGTGACCGTTGCCATGGTAATGACGGTTAAGACTGCAGGGGTGGAGTCAAGATAAGAGGGATAGACTGTCAGGCTAGATTATGAGAGAGAAAAACAATAAGTCCAGAAAAAGACAGTTGGTTTCCCTCCCTCCCTCAGTTGCTAGCTTGCTGTAGTCGCTATACCACAAGGCACGCTTTGATGATGTCAAAAAGAGAATGTTGGAACTCTGGCGACTCCCAAGATTCTGAGCGTAGTTTTCCTCCTCCAGTCGACAACGCCCCCTCTAGTCCCCGCGCAAAAATGAAACTGGAGAGAAAGAGGGAGGGAGAGATAGAAACTGTCAAAAACACAGCCAGACAGTGTGTAGGTAGTGTGTGTAGGTAGGGTGTGTAGGTAGTGTGTGTAGGTAGTGTGTGTAGGTAGTGTGTGTAGGTAGGGTGTGTAGGTAGGGTGTGTAGGTAGGGTGTGTAGGTAGGGTGTGTAGGTAGGGTGTGTAGGTAGTGTGTGGTACCTGCGTAGGGGACTACTCTCCGAGGTGAATGATTTCTTCGTTGATAAAAAACTCGATGGTCTCCTCCTCCCAGTCATCTGTGTTACTGTCCAGCTCATCAGTGTCCACTCCTAGAGACAGAGAGAGGTCAGGGGTCATGCTTAGTAAGCCTGGTTCAGAACAGCCCATAGGGTAGGAGTCCATCTCCTGTTTCTGTAGCGTGAGGCAGTTCCATGCAAGTGGCAGGGCCGATATAGGTGGAGAGCAGTGGAGGCTGCTGAGGGGAGGATGGTTCATAATAATGGCTGGAACTGAACGAATGGCATCAAACACATGGAAACCATTTGTGTTTGATACCATTCCACTGATTAATGCGCCAGTCATTATCACCAGCCCATCCTCCCCAATTGAGGTGCCACCAACCACCTGTGGTGGAGAGGAAGGGTTCTACATACCTCCTCTGAGCTGCAGGCGGGCGGTCTTCTGCTGGTCGTGTTGCAGCAGGGAAGCCTCTCTGTAGGTACGATAGTCGTCCATCATGCTCCTCCTTTTGTCCACCAGCTCCTTAGAGGCCTTAGACTGGCTCAGACGATCCTTCTGCTCAAAGATCTTGGAGTACTTCTTCAGGTCCTTCTTGATCACCTGGGGAACTCACTTCATTATTACACATATCAAAACCCAGAAGAAACATGTTATATGTAGGAACAACAGTTGAAACCAAGGGGCCCAGCTAAGCCCATATTATACAGTTGAAGTCAGAGGTTTACATACATCTTAGCCAAATACATTTAAACTCAGTTTTTCCACAATTCCTGACATTTAATCCTAGTAAAGATTCCCTGTCTTAGGGCAGTTAGGATCACCACTTTATTTTAAGAATGTGAAATGTCAGAATAATAGTAGAGAGAATGATTTATTTCAGCTTTTATTTCTTTCATCACATTCCCAGTGGGTCAGAAGTTTACATACACTCAATTAGTATTTGGTAGCATTGCCTTTAAATTGTTTAACTTGGGTCAAACGTTTTGGGTAGCCTTCCACAAGCTTCCCACAATAAGTTGGGTGAATTTTGGCCCATTCCTCCTGACAGAACTGGTGTAACTGAGACAGGCCTTATGCGCTCCCCCGGTACGTACCTTGATGGAGTCCTGTGTGAGAAGGGTAGCGGGGCGAGGTCTCCAGAGCAGCTGACAGAAGCGATCCTTGTTGTTCTTCTGGAGGAGACGACCCTGGAAGGTCCACAGCCAGTAGGCATTGTCCACCTGATGGAGAGACAACTCCTTTAAAAACACACTTCATATGGCTCAGGTAAAGCAGACAGTATTTTTCTAAAAATAAAAGGACATTAAAAAAAACGAGAAGGGATTTTCTGAAGTTCTGTCTGTGTGAGGTCCAAACCACACTTAATGTTTTGGACCTGCATTTAACAAACAGTAGTTAATTCTGTGTGTGTCAGGTATGTGAGGTGTATACCTTGTGACTCCACCAGGACACAGAGGTGACTAGGTATCTTCCTGTAGGGTCCCACTCTACGTCAGAAGCCATGTAGTGTTCAACCATGTTCATCATGGTGCAGTCAGAGGTATCCACAAACGCCAGGGCCCCGTTCATACTGGGGGAGAGGACAGGGTTAACACACAGTCTCTCTCTCTCTCTGAGGTTCCAGTCCACAGTAAAAGTGGAATATGATGTGGTAGTGAAGTCTAGGTCTGTCAAACACCAGGAGACAAACTGAAGCTCTCTCAAACACCAGGAGACAAACTGAAGCTCTCTCAAACACCAGGAGACAAACTGAAGCCCTCTCAAACACCAGGAGACAAACTGAAGCCCTCTCAAACACCAGGAGACAAACTGAAGCTCTCTCAAACACCAGGAGACAAACTGAAGCTCTCTCAAACACCAGGAGACAAACTGAAGCCCTCTCAAACACCAGGAGACAAACTGAAGCTCTCTCAAACACCAGGAGACAAACTGAAGCTCTCTCAAACACCAGGAGACAAACTGAAGCTCTCTCAAACACCAGGAGACAAACTGAAGATCTCTCAAACACCAGGAGACAAACTGAAGCTCTCTCAAACACCAGGAGACAAACTGAAGCTCTCTCAAACACCAGGAGACAAACTGAAGCTCTCTCAAACACCAGGAGACAAACTGAAGATCTCTCAAACACCAGGAGACAAACTGAAGCTCTCTCAAACACCAGGAGACAAACTGAAGCTCTCTCAAACACCAGGAGACAAACTGAAGCTCTCTCAAACACCAGGAGACAAACTGAAGCTCTCTCAAACACCAGGAGACAAACGGAAGATCTCTCAAACACCAGGAGACAAACTGAATCTCTCTCAAACACCAGAGAGTCACTGACTGACCACAAACAAACACACACACACACACACACACACACACAAACTACCAACACACACACAAACAAACACACTACCAACACACATGCTGAAGAGAGAGAAGGTCATAGAGTCTAAACCTCAGTACCTCCTGAGTCCAGCCAGCACCATGAACTGTCCCTGAGGACTCCAGAAGATACTGTTGGCCTGCTGCTTGTCAAACATCTCTGGAGGAGGAGAGAAAGGGAGGAATGAGAATGTCAGTTACAGTCAATCTGGAAGCTGGCTATGTTACAGTAACAGACTGATGTTTGCCAAACAACTGATTATAACAACAGTAGAGATGGAATAATTATCCTTATAGACATGATATAGTCAATACAATGTTTAAAGGACTGAGTTACTATTTTAACATCAAGGTTGTACTCACTGATGAGTTCTATCTTCCCGTTGTTCTTGACGTGGTAGAACGAGGCGTTGATTCTGGGAGATTCACCATGCAGGACGGCAAACTTGCTGCCGTTAGGCTCCCACGCAAACGCTATGATGCTCTCCGCTAGGGGAGGACAACACTAGTGTTACTATAGCTAGTTGTGTTACTGCTCTCCGCTAGGGGAGGACAACACTAGTGTTACTATAGCTAGTTGTGTTACTGCTCTCCGCTAGGTGAGGACAACACTAGTGTTACTATAGCTAGTTGTGTTACTGCTCTCCGCTAGGGGAGGACAACACTAGTGTTACTATAGCTAGTTGTGTTACTGCTCTCCGCTAGGGGAGGACAACAGTAGTGTTACTATAGCTAGTTGTGTTACTGCTCTCCGCTAGGGGAGGACAACACTAGTGTTACTGTAGCTAGTTGTGTTACTGCTCTCCGCTAGGGGAGGACAACACTAGTGTTACTATAGCTAGTTGTGTTACTGCTCTCCGCTAGGGGAGGACAACACTAGTGTTACTGTAGCTAGTTGTGTTACTGCTCTCCGCTAGGGGAGGACAACACTAGTGTTACTGTAGCTAGTTGTGTTACTGCTCTCCGCTAGGGGAGGACAACACTAGTGTTACTGTAGCTAGTTGTGCTACTGCTCTCCGCTAGGGGAGGACAACAGTAGTGTTACTATAGCTAGTTGTGTTACTGCTCTCCGCTAGGGGAGGACAACACTAGTGTTACTGTAGCTAGTTGTGCTACTGCTCTCCGCTAGGGGAGGACAACACTAGTGTTACTATAGCTAGTTGTGTTACTGCTCTCCGCTAGGGGAGGACAACACGAGTGTTACTATAGCTAGTTGTGTTACTGCTCTCCGCTAGGGGAGGACAACACTAGTGTTACTATAGCTAGTTGTGCTACTGCTCTCCGCTAGGGGAGGACAACACTAGTGTTACTATAGCTAGTTGTGTTACTGCTCTCCGCTAGGGGAGGACAACACGAGTGTTACTATAGCTAGTTGTGTTACTGCTCTCCGCTAGGGGAGGACAACACTAGTGTTACTATAGCTAGTTGTGTTACTGCTCTCCGCTAGGGGAGGACAACACTAGTGTTACTATAGCTAGTTGTGTTACTGCTCTCCGCTAGGGGAGGACAACACTAGTGTTACTATAGCTAGTTGTGTTACTGCTCTCCGCTAGGGGAGGACAACACTAGTGTTACTATAGCTAGTTGTGTTAGAACAATAGTCCATCTTGTCAGAATGTGTGTTGTACCAGTTTTGGATTCTGGGTCTCCCTTCATCTCGACCACGTCAACAGGAACTTGCTTCTCTCTCATCCTGAAGATTTCAAAGTTGGTCACCACACCCTGAGAGGAGAGGGAATTGTAGAGGAGAGGACAGAGAGATGAGGAGGACAGGACAGAGAGAGGGAATGGTAGAGGACAGGACAGAGAGGGGGAATGGTAGAGGAGGAGAGGACAGAGAGAGGAGGAGGAGAGGACAGAGAGAGGAGGAGAGGACGGAGAGAGGGAATGGTAGACGAGGTTAAACAACAATGCAGTCACATTTACCCTGCCACTGCTATCCACTTATCCTCTCTCTGTCTTCCTCCCCCCCTCACTAACCTGAGTTCCTTTAGGGGTGTGGTCCACCTTGACACAGAGGTAGTCTCCCTGTCTCTGTCTTCCTCCCCCCCTCACTAACCTGAGTTCCTTTAGGGGTGTGGTCCACCTTGACAGAGGTAGTCTCCCTGTCTCTGTCTTCCCCCCCCCCCCCCCCTCACTAACCTGAGTTCCTTTAGGGGTGTGGTCCACCTTGACAGAGGTAGTCTCCCTGTCTCTGTCTTCCCCCCCCCTCACTAACCTGAGTTCCTTTAGGGGTGCGGCCCACCTTGACACAGAGGTAGTCTCCCTGTCTCTGTCTTCCTCCCCCCCTCACTAACCTGAGTTCCTTTAGGGGTGTGGTCCACCTTGACACAGAGGTAGTCTCCCTGTCTCTGTCTTCCTCCCCCCCTCACTAACCTGAGTTCCTTTAGGGGTGTGGTCCACCTTGACAGAGGTAGTCTCCCTGTCTCTGTCTTCCCCCCCCCCCCCCTCACTAACCTGAGTTCCTTTAGGGGTGTGGTCCACCTTGACAGAGGTAGTCTCCCTGTCTCTGTCTTCCCCCCCCCTCACTAACCTGAGTTCCTTTAGGGGTGCGGCCCACCTTGACACAGAGGTAGTCTCCCTGTCTCCCCCCCCCCCCCTCACTAACCTGAGTTCCTTTAGGGGTGTGGTCCACCTTGACACAGAGGTAGTCTCCCTGTCTCCCCCCCCCTCACTAACCTGAGTTCCTTTAGGGGTGTGGTCCACCTTGACAGAGGTAGTCTCCCTGTCTCTCTCTCCCCCCCCCTCACTAACCTGAGTTCCTTTAGGGGTGCGGTCCACCTTGACACAGAGGTAGTCTCCCTGTCTCTCCCCCCTCACTAACCTGAGTTCCTTTAGGGGTGCGGTCCACCTTGACACAGAGGTAGTCTCCCTGTCTCCCCCCCCCCACTAACCTGAGTTCCTTTAGGGGTGCGGTCCACCTTGACACAGAGGTAGTCTCCCTGTCTCTCTCCTCCCCCCCTCACTAACCTGAGTTCCTTTAGGGGTGCGGTCCACCTTGACACAGAGGTAGTCTCCCTGTCTCCCCCCCCCCACTAACCTGAGTTCCTTTAGGGGTGCGGTCCACCTTGACACAGAGGTAGTCTCCCTGTCTCTCTCCTCCCCCCCTCACTAACCTGAGTTCCTTTAGGGGTGCGGTCCACCTTGACACAGAGGTAGTCTCCCTGTCTCTCCTCCCCCCATCACTAACCTGAGTTCCTTTAGGGGTGCGGTCCACCTTGACACAGAGGTAGTCTCCCTGTCTCCCCCCCCCCCCCCCCCCCTCACTAACCTGAGTTCCTTTAGGGGTGCGGTCCACCTTGACACAGAGGTAGTCTCCCTGTCTCTCCCCCCTCACTAACCTGAGTTCCTTTAGGGGTGCGGTCCACCTTGACACAGAGGTAGTCTCCCTGTCTCCCCCCCTCACTAACCTGAGTTCCTTTAGGGGTGCGGTCCACCTTGACACAGAGGTAGTCTCCCTGTCTCCCCCCCCTCACTAACCTGAGTTCCTTTAGGGGTGCGGTCCACCTTGACACAGAGGTAGTCTCCCTGTCTCTCCCCCCCCCCCTCACTAACCTGAGTTCCTTTAGGGGTGCGGTCCACCTTGACACAGAGGTAGTCTCCCTGTCTCCCCCCCCTCACTAACCTGAGTTCCTTTAGGGGTGCGGTCCACCTTGACACAGAGGTAGTCTCCCTGTCTCTCTCCCCCCCCTCACTAACCTGAGTTCCTTTAGGGGTGCGGTCCACCTTGACACAGAGGTAGTCTCCCTGTCTCCCCCCCCTCACTAACCTGAGTTCCTTTAGGGGTGCGGTCCACCTTGACACAGAGGTAGTCTCCCTGTCTCCCCCCCTCACTAACCTGAGTTCCTTTAGGGGTGCGGTCCACCTTGACACAGAGGTAGTCTCCCTGTCCCCCCCCCCCCCCCTCACTAACCTGAGTTCCTTTAGGGGTGCGGTCCACCTTGACACAGAGGTAGTCTCCCTGTCTCCCCCCCCCCCCCCCTCACTAACCTGAGTTCCTTTAGGGGTGCGGTCCACCTTGACACAGAGGTAGTCTCCCTGTCTCCCCCCCCCCCCTCACTAACCTGAGTTCCTTTAGGGGTGCGGTCCACCTTGACACAGAGGTAGTCTCCCTGTCTCTGCCAGTGTAGTTTACAGTCGACCACATTGAAGAGGTTCCTGACTCTGATCTCCTGTCTGGAGGGAAGCTGCATCAGAGTGACTCTGGCTGGGATGTCCTTATCCTCAGGCACCCAGAAGGCTATGATGTTATCACCTGGGGACCAGGAGAAGTCCCTACAGAGGGGAGGTAGTGGTCCATTATCAGTAAAACTACATGGCCAACAACACTAAATACTCTGCATGCATACAAGGAATAGACATTCTTCATTAAGAGCTTAAAAGGAAACATGCAACAATATCAAGCATATCGTCTTACAGTTAAAAGGCTATTATTGAACATTCAACTCCTGTTATGCAAATTTACCTATAGACCTATAAGCATGATCGGTCAAATGTATATTCGGCGGCTAACCGGTTAACATCCCTAGTATAAAGACAAGACTTACTTGATGACAGATATAACTAACTGATTAAGGGTTAACATCCCTAGTATAAAGACACAACTTACTTGATGACAGATATAACTAACTGATTAAGGGTTAACATCCCTAGTATAAAGACACGACTTACTTGATGACAGATATAACTAACTGATTAAGGGTTAACATCCCTAGAATAAAGACACGACTTACTTGATGACAGATATAACTAACTGATTAAGGGTTAACATCCCTAGTATAAAGACAAGACTTACTTGATGACAGATATAACTAACTGATTAAGGGTTAACATCCCTAGTATAAAGACACAACTTACTTGATGACAGATATAACTAACTGATTAAGGGTTAACATCCCTAGTATAAAGACACGACTTACTTGATGACAGATAACTAACTGATTAAGGGTTAACATCCCTAGTATAAAGACACGACTTACTTGATGACAGATATAACTAACTGATTAAGGGTTAACATCCCTAGTATAAAGACACAACTTACTTGATGACAGATATAACTAACTGATTAAGGGTTAACATCCCTAGTATAAAGACACAACTTACTTGATGACAGATATAACTAACTGATTAAGGGTTAACATCCCTAGTATAAAGACAACTTACTTGATGAGATATAACTAACTGATTAAGGGTTAACATCCCTAGTATAAAGACAACTTACTTGATGACAGATATAACTAACTGATTAAGGGTTAACATCCCTAGTATAAAGACACAACTTACTTGATGACAGATATAACTAACTGATTAAGGGTTAACATCCCTAGTATAAAGACACAACTTACTTGATGACAGATATAACTAACTGATTAAGGGTTAACATCCCTAGTATAAAGACACAACTTACTTGATGACAGATATAACTAACTGATTAAGGGTTAACATCCCTAGTATAAAGACAAGACTTACTTGATGACAGATATAACTAACTGATTAAGGGTTAACATCCCTAGTATAAAGACACGACTTACTTGATGACAGATATAACTAACTGATTAAGGGTTAACATCCCTAGTATAAAGACACGACTTACTTGATGACAGATATAACTAACTGATTAAGGGTTAACATCCCTAGTATAAAGATGACTTACTTGATGACAGATATAACTAACTGATTAAGGGTTAACATCCCTAGTATAAAGACACGACTTACTTGATGACAGATATAACTAACTGATTAAGGGTTAACATCCCTAGTATAAAGACACGACTTACTTGATACCACTGATCTTCAGGCTCTTCTTGTCCAACAGGCCCATGGACTATGAAAGGAAAACCAGTGTGTTTTAGATACAGAGACACTCAGTGGAACTCAGAGTGTTAGTAATACTTGGCCATCTGAAGAGAAATGTTAAGGTGTCTTACTGGGGTTTCCTACAATAGTCAGTGTTTGTTGGTGTGGACTTACTGGGGTCTCGTAGATGCTCAGTGTGTCCTGGGTCATCCTGGCAAAGAACTTCCCATCGTGACTCCACCTGGAGAAACAGACAGACATTACAACACTGCAGCTAGGGAGAGAACCAAGACCAAGGAGAACAGACAGACATTACAACACTGCAGCTAGGGAGAGAACCAAGACCAAGGAGAACAGACAGACATTACAACACTGCAGCTAGGGAGAGAACCAGGACCAAGGAGAACAGACAGACATTACAACACTGCAGCTAGGGAGAGAACCAGGACCAAGGAGAACAGACAGACATTACAACACTGCAGCTAGGGAGAGAACCAAGACCAAGGAGAACAGACAGACATTACAACACTGCAGCTAGGGAGAGAACCAAGACCAAGGAGAACAGACAGACATTACAACACTGCAGCTAGGGAGAGAACCAGGACCAAGGAGAACAGACAGACATTACAACACTGCAGCTAGGGAGAGAACCAGGACCAAGGAGAACAGACAGACATTACAACACTGCAGCTAGGGAGAGAACCAAGACCAAGGAGAACAGACAGACATTACAACACTGCAGCTAGGGAGAGAACCAAGACCAAGGAGAACAGACAGACATTACAACACTGCAGCTATGGAGAGAACCAGAACCAAGGAGAACAGACAGACATTACAACACTGCAGCTATGGAGAGAACCAGGACCAAGGAGAACAGACAGACATTACAACACTGCAGCTAGGGAGAGAACCAAGACCAAGGAGAACAGACAGACATTACAACACTGCAGCTAGGGAGAGAACCAGGACCAAGGAGAACAGACAGACATTACAACACTGCAGCTAGGGAGAGAACCAGGACCAAGGAGAACAGACAGGAGAAAGTGTGACAGACATGAAAACAAAGAGGTGTGTAGTTGGTCCTTACTTGAAGATGGGCCAGTGGGCAGAGCTCTCACAGTGGAAGCCTCTCTTCTTCTGACCAGTCAGAATGTCCCAGATGATGATGGCCTGGGGGTCCTCCTTAGTGTCCATCAGGGGACTGAATGTCACTACGTACCTACCAAGCAGTAATAATAATATGAACACATGGGACTTATATAGTGCTTTTCAGGGACCCAAAGCAGCTTATAACACATAAGGCTTCATACAGCTGCCATAGACAGGTTATAACCACACTAGGCTCACCACGTACAGGTAACTGCCAAAATAAAGATAACACTAGAGTCAATGAGGATACAAAGTATATTGAAAGCAGGTGCTTCCACACAGGTGCGGTTCCTGAGTTAATTAAGCAATTATCATCCCATCATGCTCAGGGTCATGTATATAAATTCCCAGTTGCCCATTATTTTGGCTACCATGGCTAGAAGAAGAGATCTCAGTGACTTTGAAAGAGGTGTCTCAGTCACCAGATCACAACCCAAACGATGACTTCTGGGAGATTCTGGAGCGGTGCTGAGACAGCCTTTTCCATCAACAGAACACAGAATAATGGAATTTCCTGTGGAAGAATGGTGTCACATCCCTCCAACAGAGTTCCATTATTAAAGACACTTTATGTTGGCATTTCCTTTATTTTGACAGTTACCTGTACGCACCAAGAATTATAAGCCCTTTACAACCCCTTTACAAGGCCTTTACAAGGCCTTTACAACCCCTTTACAAGGCCTCACACCGCTGACAGAGCTACACAAGGCATGGGGTGTCGTCAGTATCCATCAGGGGACTGAACGTCACTGTGACGTACCTAGAAAGCATTATAACACCTTAAAAAGGCTTAATAAGACTACATAGTTAGATTATGACCTGAGGGTCCTCAGTTTCCATCAGGGAATGAAGCATTATAACAACTTAATGTAGCTTCATAAATGTGATATAGACAGGCACTGATTATTCATTACTGATTGGTTACCTCTCGCAGGGAGAGAAGTCTATCAGAGACACCCCCTGGTGGCTGAAACGTTGGATCTGCTTGAACTTCTCTCCACCCCACAATGCAATGCCTCGCTGGTGGAACGTGGCCAGGTAGGTTCCCTTGGGAGACCAGCGGACATACGTCTCTGTCCAGCGCTACAGGGACATAACAGTCACAACACAGTATCTCAGAACCAATGAATATACACCATGGCAGACTTTTTGATTAGACAATCAAGCCTTCTAGTTGTTAGTTAGACCTCACTACTTTTAAGCATCAAGACCCTCAGTCTTTCTATAGATGTAGACATTCTGATTGGTTGAACCATCTCGCGATTGGTTGACTGGTTGACTCACCGCCCTCTCCTCGGAGACGATTGGATCCTTGGCATCGTTGTTGAAGATGGCGGTCCTCTCTCCTGATTCGTAGATGACGCTGTACTGGTCACGACAGTCAGGATCCTCCATCCAGTGACGCATGTTACCCTGGCAACAGAAACAGGAAGTTACAGTTAGTGATAACTTTTTCCTCCACAAAGTCGGGTGGGTATTTTCTGAATGTGTGGTTGAAGTGACAGTTTGTAACTCACAAAGTCCTTGAAGGGCTGCTTCTCAGGAGTCTCCCACTCATCACTGATGCTCATGTACCTGGAGCACAACATCACAATCTACAGCAGACATTTCTATATCATGTATATCTATGTCAAACATTTCTGCCATGTTGTTGTGCTTAGATGATCCATAACTAACAAATCACCACATAACAGCTGGAATGATGCCCTGAACACCACATAACAGCTGGAATGATGCCCTGAACACGTGTGTTTGTCTGTAGTGTATTCTTACTTGTCGAAGTCAGTGAACACATTGACTCTGAAGGTGTGCTGCTTGTCCAGCTTGTAGCCGTCAGCGTTCTTCACTGCCTCCAGAGCCTGAGTAGGAGCTCCATACTCCAGGAAGATGTACCTACAGGAGATATAGCATTAACTACAGGTTAACTATCGGTTAACGAACTATAGGTCTGAGTAGGATACTCCAGGAAGATGTAACTACAGGAGAGATAACATTAACTACAGGTTAACTAACTATAGGTCTGAGTAGGATACTCCAGGAAGATGTAACTACAGGAGAGATAACATTAACTACAGGTTAACTAACTATAGGTCTGAGTAGGATACTCCAGGAAGATGTAACTACAGGAGAGATAACATTAACTACAGGTTAACTAACTATAGGTCTGAGTAGGATACTCCAGGAAGATGTAACTACAGACGCAGGAGAATAGGAGTTAGAACATTAACTTGTTATGCATCACAAAGTGTACGTTCTCATGTTGTCAAAGTTAATCCACATGACTATATGGGAATGGAAGTTCTCTAACCTGGAATGACAAACTAATTGTTGTCATGCGTCAGCTAGCAAGGTACATGTACACAGAGACGCATGCTAGTACACAGATGCTGCAATTCCAGGGCAGACCCGGTCCGACCGGTGTAGAACTCTGCACTCAGAGGTATTTTATCTAGAGGCTATGTCCTACACCTACATCCGTAACAGAACAAACATAGTGGCAGCCTTCAGGTAAAACTCTACTACTCACCATAACAGTGTTGTCTGTCACGATACCAGTATTACGATACTACCACACCAGATTTCCCCTGGCAGAAAATAACACTAAACTCTATGGTCCTTTAAAAACCCACTTTGTGTAAAATATTGTGTGCTATTGCTTGGAAACACTAGGACTGTTCTCCCCAACACTAGGACTGTTCTCCCCAACACTAGGACTGTTCTCCCCAACACTAGGACTGTTCTCCCCAACACTAGGACTGTTCTCCCCAACACTAGGACTGTTCTCCCCAACACTAGGACTGTTCTCCCCAACACTAGGACTGTTCTCCCCAACACTAGGACTGTTCTCCCCAACACCCTGCCCCAGCCTCCCTACACCTGGCTCTAGCCTCCCTGCACCGGCCCCTGACTCACTACAGCCTACTACTCACCCCTTAGTGAGTCCTTCAGGTCCATCTGCCGTCGGGTAGAACTCGTTGGTGATCTTGCCGAACTTGGAGAATATCTTGTGGATGACGTTCTTCAGCTTCTCCAGACGCTCGGGGCCGACCTGGGGCACGTTGTCCACGACAACCACAGAGTCTATCCCGTCTGCCTCCTGGGGCTTCTCCCGCAGCAGGTCATCCAGCAACTCTACAGGGGGAGGGAGCAGGAACAGAGAATGTTAGTTGGTGTGTTAGTTTATCAAACCAGGGTTTTCCATACCATTGATTGTGTATAGACAAAGTTGGCCTCATGTAATAACAATATATGATATTTAGCAGACACTATTATCCAAAACGACTCATGTGTGCATACATTTTTTACAAATTAACTGGAGGCCATGTCACCTAAGTTAGTTCCGTTGTCCCCAAGAAAGTGAATGTACCATTTTTGTGCCAAAATCCCTGTATATGTAGCGTCAGACCCGCTGACAATTCAACTAGGATAAAGGCTGTGAGGATGTAGTGTGGTCTGTTACTGTAGTTTAGAAAACACACTGCTGCATTCACTATTCTCTGACAGCTGGTAGTTACGGTAACTAGTGAGAAATGTCCCGCTTCAAGGAACACAACAACTGGAAACAAAACAGCTCTGCTAACGTTAGTTACAGATTGTTTACAGCAAGAACAAACGTGTAACATCTCACAGACGTAAATGTTTCTTCTTTGGTAAGACATCTGAATGGACCACTGAGTGGATGAGCGAGGCATGAATGAATCCACTGTTAGTTTAACTACTGTAACTGGATAACATTAGCACTTTACTCAGAAGTGATCGATCGTTAGCTGATCTTTACATATTTATTTGAACAATTATTCCTATACATTCGGTTTACATGCCATGTATTGTATTTTGCTATATACCTTAGTAACTAACTAACTAACTACATAAGCTAAAAACACCTAACTAAGCGAACCCAACTAGCTAACCGTCCAGGCCGTAAAAAGCCGGCATCTTTCTTGACTCACCGTCATCGTCGACGGCATCGTCGAAGTCTTCTGGGTCGCTGAAGGACGGTTCCTCCTCGTCGAACCCCGCATCAGCCGCCATGTCCTCCGTGTCGTGCATTTAACGGCCTGGGACTGAGTTAGTCTATCTTAAATCGGTGTATTTCTATCAGCCTGATGGTTACCCGCTGGTCTGCAACCATGTGCGATTAGGTGAAAATGGACGAACAGCGGGAGGAGGAAGAGGAGGAGGAGGATGAGGAGTTCTCCACTTCCGGTTTCACCTCGTGTTAGCACTAGACACCCAGCATGTAGATGGGCTGCAGTGTGATGTTAGAGCTTTTCCATTCAGTTCACCACATTGTGTGAGATCAGATAAAATGCGCAGTTGCTGATCATTTTCTGCGCAGGTTGAGTTGTCCTTCTTGCTTTCCGTAGTGAGGGAATTCATGCGGGGACGAACTGCGAACGTTACAACGAAACACGGTTTCAGTCCCGACAGATACTCTTCAGGCGGTTGCTAGCTAGCAAACTCCATGAATTTGTCGCTTTTGCTTCTCAGATAACTTCAACACATACCTAGGTACTGTGGTTAGTATTAATGTGTCATTCAACTCAGTTAGTTGTTTGTGTAGCTGACTTGGTTAGCTTGCTAACCACCATGTTGCCATAAAGGTCCATAATTGACCCAGTTCTCAAGCTAGCTCTGGTCCAGGGCCGTAGTGTGCGTTCCTACTAGACTCCATGAAGGCTTTCTAAACGCCCTGGACCAGAGCTAGCGAGCTGCCATCTGTCTAACTGTCTGTTCCCCATAGACATCTCTAAGCAGCATGGACAGTGAGTGCCTGGTGTTGCTGCCTCGGGTGTGTGCTGTACTAGCGGACCCCAGACAGTCCCTACCAGACGACACCAGCCTCGAGAAACTTCTGGACTGGTTCACTGGTCTCACCAGGGAGGGTGAGGACACACACACACAGGTCTCACCAACAAGGATAAGGAGGAGAGACTACATATAATCTCTCTCACACAGTCTGTTTATTTGACGATGTGTTACAGTACTGTTGGGCAGGAATAAGTCTGTACCCATCAACCCACACCAGATCTTTTCATAACGGCTCTAAGCGATCATGACCTACACAATGTCTGCACCCCAAATGGCACTATTCCCTACATAGGGAACTTTTGACCAGGCACTGTGGGAATAGGGTGCCATTTGGGACGCAGACAATAATACCTAACCTGTGGTGATGTTTTCCAGACCATGGCCTGGCCCTGTTGGAGTCCTGCCCCTGTCTGGTGGACTACATAACCACTGTGTGTCTGGATAAAACTACAGATCCCAGCATGCTTTCCTTCAGCCTCAAACTTTCCGGCCTGCTGGCGGCCAGCCAACATGGCTTCAACCTGCTGCAGGTGAGTTGACTTATCGATCTATTCAATCAATCCATGTAGCATTGCATGGGTAGAAAGAAACACACAGGTAGAGTTGAGATTATCCTCTCCACCTATGCAGTCATTCAACCATCCATTCAGCTAACTGATAAAGACAGAAACACATAGTTCCCATGAATCCCAAATTCAGGACCAGCAGGTCTAGTCAATATGGTAATAGCATAGTCAGGCCCAACAGGTGTAGTTAATATGGTAATAGTATAGAGTCAAGCCCAACAGGTGTAGTTAATATGGTAATAGTATAGAGTCAGGCCCAACAGGTCTAGTCAATATGGTAATAGTATAGAGTCAGGCCCAACAGGTGTAGTTAATATGGTAATAGTATAGAGTCAGGCCCAACAGGTGTAGTTAATATGGTAATAGTATAGAGTCAGGCCCAACAGGTGTAGTTAATATGGTAATAGTATAGAGTCAGGCCCAACAGGTGTAGTTAATATGGTAATAGTATAGAGTCAGGCCCAACAGGTGTAGTTAATATGGTAATAGTATAGAGTCAGGCCCAACAGGTGTAGTTAATATGGTAATAGTATAGAGTCAGGCCCAACAGGTGTAGTCAATATGGTAATAGTATAGAGTCAGGCCCAACAGGTGTAGTTAATATGGTAATAGTATAGAGTCAGGCCCAACAGGTGTAGTTAATATGGTAATAGGAGAGTCAGGCCCAACAGGTGTAGTCAATATGGTAATAGTATAGAGTCAGGCCCAACAGGTGTAGTTAATATGGTAATAGTATAGAGTCAGGCCCAACAGGTGTAGTTAATATGGTAATAGTATAGAGTCAGGCCCAACAGGTGTAGTTAATATGGTAATAGTATAGAGTCAGGCCCAACAGGTGTAGTTAATATGGTAATAGTATAGAGTCAGGCCCAACAGGTGTAGTTAATATGGTAATAGTATAGAGTCAGGCCCAACAGGTGTAGTTAATATGGTAATAGCATAGTCAGGCCCAACAGGTCTAGTTAATATGGTAATAGTATAGAGTCAGGCCCAACAGGTGTAGTTAATATGGTAATAGTATAGAGTCAGGCCCAACAGGTGTAGTTAATATGGTAATAGGAGAGTCAGGCCCACCAGGTGTAGTTAATATGGTAATAGTATAGAGTCAGGCCCAACAGGTGTAGTTAATATGGTAATAGTATAGAGTCAGGCCCAACAGGTGTAGTTAATATGGTAATAGTATAGAGTCAGGCCCAACAGGTGTAGTTAATATGGTAATAGTATAGAGTCAGGCCCAACAGGTGTAGTTAATATGGTAATAGGATAGTCAGGCCCAACAGGTGTAGTTAATATGGTAATAGTATAGAGTCAGGCCCAACAGGTGTAGTTAATATGGTAATAGTATAGAGTCAGGCCCAACAGGTGTAGTTAATATGGTAATAGGATAGTCAGGCCCAACAGGTGTAGTTAATATGGTAATAGTATAGAGTCAGGCCCAACAGGTGTAGTTAATATGGTAATAGTATAGAGTCAGGCCCAACAGGTGTAGTTAATATGGTAATAGTATAGAGTCAGGCCCAACAGGTGTAGTTAATATGGTAATAGGATAGTCAGGCCCAACAGGTGTAGTTAATATGGTAATAGTATAGAGTCAGGCCCAACAGGTGTAGTTAATATGGTAATAGGATAGTCAGGCCCAACAGGTGTAGTTAATATGGTAATAGTATAGAGTCAGGCCCAACAGGTGTAGTTAATATGGTAATAGTATAGAGTCAGGCCCAACAGGTGTAGTTAATATGGTAATAGTATAGAGTCAGGCCCAACAGGTGTAGTCAATATGGTAATAGTATAGAGTCAGGCCCAACAGGTGTAGTTAATATGGTAATAGTATAGAGTCAGGCCCAACAGGTGTAGTTAATATGGTAATAGGATAGTCAGGCCCAACAGGTGTAGTTAATATGGTAATAGTATAGAGTCAGGCCCAACAGGTGTAGTTAATATGGTAATAGCTCTACCTTGCCAGGTGGAAGTTTCACCATATTGCTTATACCAATCAAGTCCTCTTAGCGATCCACAAGTGCATAGGGTCTAGGGGTCCATTTGGGATTGTAACGTAAGACTATCTTCACCTCCTAGACATTCATTGGTTTACTTCTCTCGTCATCCCATCTCAGGATCGATCCATCCTGGGCGTGGCCTACGACAGTGAGCGCTGGCAGGTGGCTGGCCTATGGGAGGATCCGAGTGTGCGGATTGGCTGGATCCATGGCCTGAGTAACATGATGCACCACACACAGGCCTTCCACTTCCTGGATCAGGCTGGTAGGTATGCCGCAACTCGGAAATCTCAGACTTCTGAATTCAGTACTTTTTCCCTGTGTCATTTCACGTTATTACACAACTTAATTTCTGAACTTATTTGTTTTGGTTTCTTTGTATGTATGGATTACTTGGGTTGTTACCAACATCTGGTGAAACTTTCATGTCAACAGCACCTTTGGAAATATATATTTACTGAGAAATGGTGACGTGTTCAATACTTATTTCACCCGCTGTATCTACCTCAATTAGTTCCTACCCTGCACATGGACTCTGTACTGGTACTCTGTGTACATATCTACCTCCATTAGTTCCTACCCTGCACATGTACTCTGTACTGGTACTCTGTGTACATATCTACCTCCATTAGTTCCTACCCTGCACATGGACTCTGTACTGGTACATGTTTTTATTAGTCTTTCTCTCTGCATTGTTGGGAAGTCTACACCTGTTGTTTACGAAGCATGTGACCAATAAATATTGATTTGATTTTATCTCCTCAGGCCTGACCAAACCCCTCCTCCAGCTACAGACTGACCCCAGCCTATTCGTCGCCTCGGCTGCAAATCACCTCCTGGCCCGCCTCCTAACCTTCCACCAACCAACTACAACCTCACACACAGCCCAGGGGAATGGCCTCACTGTTCCACCCAATAAGGAAGAGGTGGAATTGGCCGTAGCTATGGAGACAAGTCCAGGAAGCGGGCGTTCCATCACCATGGAGATCTTGAAGCACCTGGAGAGCTCTTTGGAGTCAGACAGCCACAGCCAGGTACAATTGATTGATTGATTGATTGATTGATTGATTGATTGATTGATTGATTGATTGGTTGGGAGGAAAGGGAAAGGAAAGGAAAGGAGGGGGAGGAAATAGGAGGAGAGAAGAGAAGGAGTGGTTGAAGACAGATCAATATAGCTGAAATCAGCAATGAACGGGGTTCACAGATGACAGAAAATACACAAGATCAGTTGGATAACAAAGCAAGTACTCTATCATGTAGGAACTATTTTCCGTTATGTGCAATCAGTGAAAGCATTACCATGTTTATCTCTCAATACCTCAAGGATGATGCAAATGAAGTTTAGTTTTGTAGTTTGGTCATCTTTGAATGCAGTAGGTATTCAAAGATAATCATTCTTAGTCATTACTTAATGAATTGAGTTTATACCAATTCTGAAGTATATTTGACTAATGGGTTATGTTAGGATTTGTGAAATATTTGTAGTGTTAGTTTATTGGTATTGGGTTGGAACTGGTTCATGGAACATAACTGATTTTTTCTCTCTCCAAATAACAGAATCATAACTGGGAACTAAGGTGATCTATACTGTTCCAGAACAGAACCATTATTTTAAAAGCATGGGAACAGGTTAATAACGTTATTTTACGTTCCCAGGCATTTTTTTCCAGTCCCACAAAAAAACGCAACAAAGCTCCTATGCAAAGCCCTTGCATGTACGTGTGTAGGCTACCTGTCCCTCCCCCTCCGAAGCATAGGCTACTGAATCTTACTGACGTTACGAGCCTGATTCAGAAATCAAATTGATTTATAAAGCCCTCTTTACATCAGCAGATGTCACAAAGTGCTATACAGAAACCCAACCTAAAACGCCAAACAGCAAGCAATGCAGATGTAGAAGCACGGTGGCAAGGAAAAACTCCCTAGAAAGGCAGAAACCTAGAGAGGAACCAGGCTCTGAGGGGTGGCCAGTCCTCTTCTGGCTGTGGAGAGAAATTCAAGAGATTTTTAATTAGAGAAGGACGGATTAACTTTTTCAATGCTAGTTAATGATACTATTATTTTCACGTTTCACATTGGATTTATTAACTACAAAAAAGTCATGTGTTTTTACTTTAATTCTGGTGCCACTCTGCACACACAAGCTGGTCTAACTTAAGCCAACTGTTGGAAGTTCAAAGACATTAGCAGTTCCTCCATAGAAGACGCTCCTCCGTAGTTATTATTCTGTGGGCCTAATTCAGATTATGTATGCCATAACAAGATCCCCAGTGCTTCAAACCAAGCCTCCTCCTACCCCCTTTCTCACTCTTCCCAATTGCAAAATGTCAGTCTCATCTACACTTTTCTGACATCTGTCCAATGATAGTGTAAACAACTATCGCTTTCCCGCTCCATGCTCTCTCCGCACTGATTGGTGAAATAATTTAATGTCGAGCTAAATGTAAAAAATATATACACTGGGGGCCAAAAGTTTGGAATGTTACTCATTCAAGGGTTTTTCTTTATTTTCACTATTTTTTACATTGTAGAATAATAGTGAAGACATCAAAACTATGACATAACACATGGAATCATGTAGTAACCAAAAAAGTGTTAATTTTTGATTCTTCAAATAAGCCACCCTTTGCATTGATGACAGCTTTGCACACTCTTGGCATTCTCTCAACCAGCTTCACCTGGAATGCTTTTCCATCAGTCTTGAAGGAGTTCCCACATATGCTGAGCATTTGTTAGCTGCTTTTCCTTCACTGCGGTCCGACTCACCCCAAACCATCTGAATTTGGTTGAGGTTGGAACCAAAAGGCTCAAATTTGGACTCCAGACCAAAGGACAAATTTCCACCGGTCTAATGTCCATTGTTTGTGTTTCTTGGCCCAAGCCAGTATCTTCTTCTTATTGGTGTCCTTTAGTAGTGGTTTCTTTGCAGAAATTCAACCATGAAGGCCTGATTCACACAGATTTTTTGCATTATTAGCGTTACATATGCAAAAAAGTATTTTAATAGTTTAAATGGAGTGGAGTGGATTTACAGTGGTTTAAATGGAGTGGATTTACAGTGGTTTAAATGGAGTGGATTTACAGTGGTTTAAATGGAGTGGATTTACAGTGGTTTAAATGGACAGGTGAAATCAGATTTTTGATATGTCAATAACTCTGCCATCTTTTGAACAACCCCTTAGCTTTCTCTAACTGAGTTCAGAAGTGTACCATTGCCCTACATTCAACATTTGGTTCATGAGAAGAAGATTTGTAGCTTATTTTAGCATATTAGCGCATGTGTAAGCATCTTTGACTGCATCAATGTCAATCCAAATTACAAACTTGTGAGTCTGACTTTTAGTCCATGGTTTAGATGTTATTTTAAAATGTTTTTAAGCATTAGCGTTACATAGTCAAGGTAAATTGGTAAGTTATTTAGTTAGATATCGATGCCCAAGGTAACATGGTTTATCTTGGTAGGGACAGGCATGAGTAAGGCACGACTCGAGAGCTCAAACAGTCTACTCCATCTTTAACCAGAGATGTTTCTAATGCTGAAACTATTTGGTCATAATGTTGTCTTGAAGATGATGTTAATCTTCTTTGACCTAGCCAAGCATCACACACATGCCTTTCCCCTCTGTCTCACTCCACCGCTCTTTCTACACACGCGTGTGCGCCTACTTGACTAAATGCCTATAAAAACATATTGATCTGATTGGATAGACAAGCTACATTTCTTGCCAAATGACGACAGTTTTATCACAAATTAACACATTTTGCGGTTCTCACTAGTTACCTTAGTCACAAAGTCAAAACTGTCTAGGCCTATATCGTAAGAATTCATGAAAACATACATTTGCTTTTTGGTCTTAATTTAAGGTTAGGTATAAGGTAAAAATTGTGGTTAAGGGTTAGGTTTAAAATCTAATTTTAAGAAGCGAAATTGTAGAAACGGGTAGGGTTTATGACTTTGCGAACTGCTAATGGCATTTAGAATTGGTTAGCCTTGGCTATCACCCCCCAAACATGGACCGGTTCCACACAGAAAATATGCAAAAACATTATTTTGATAAAGACGGAGTGTATTTTAATCAGAATCATTAAGCCTAGGCCGACTCACCAAACAGATGTCTTGGCCTTAATTCTACATTGAACACTGCATGGGGATGAATTGTTAATCCGTTTAGAAAAGTCCAAGGAACAGGCATAATGACGTCAATCGAACGTCTGTATTTAAATGAAGACATATTTTGGTTTGTTACCCTGAAAAATGTCTTTTCAACTTGGCAAATTGAGCCCCGTTTCAAATGATAACTGTTCTAGACTCGATGTGAATCACCAGTGGTGGAAAAAGTACCCTATTGTCATACTGTGCATGAATCATTTCAAATTCCATATATAATTAAGCAAACAAGATGCCACACTTCTTGTATTTTTGGTTTATTTATGGATAGCCAGGGGCATGCTCCAACACTCAGACATAATTTACAAACGAAGCCTGTGTTTAGTGAGTGTGCCAGATCAGAGGCAGTAGGGATGACCAGGGATGTTCTCTTGATACCAGATCAGCGTCACCTGTAGGCCAATCCGTGCCGTTTTCTTTTTACCAAGTTACTCATGGCCTCTAGTTTCTGTGTGCCAAATTAGATAAAAGTTACCAATCTATGCTTGAGTTCAATGTAGACTTCAAAAAACATTACGAAAGAGAATAACAATAGGTTTCACGCTGTAAACATAATAATGATATTTTATGAAGGTCTTCATAATGGTCTTCTATTGTGATGATCTCACCAGGTGCTCCAGGGGCTGAGGCTGCTGGCCCTGACTCTCCCCAAACTGGAGGCTTCTCTCTGGGGCTTGGTGACCAGGCGGGTCCTGAGGCCTCTGGAGGGGTTGGTCCTAGAAGGCCGCAGAGAAGTCACACAACCTCTCATGGACGTCCTACTGGCTACATACAGGTGTGTTTGGTGTTCTGAAGAAATTATGGGATGTTTGATTCTGAACATCACTTATGTTCTCAAGGTAAACTGGTTGCTACATCAGGGTGCTGTTTATACTAAACAGGAGATAATTGACCAACGGAGGGACCACATGGGCTGAAACGGGGAGGGACCACATGGACTGAAACCGGGAGGGACCACATGGACTGAAACCGGGAGGGACCAGACCACATGGACTGAAACCGGGAGGGACCAGACCACATGGACTGAAACCGGGAGGGACCAGACCACATGGACTGAAACCGGGAGGGACCAGACCACATGGACTGAAACCGGGAGGGACCAGACCACATGGACTGAAACCGGGAGGGACCAGACCACATGGACTGAAACGGGGAGGGACCACATGGGCTGAAACGGGGAGGGACCACATGGACTGAAACGGGGAGGGACCACATGGGCTGAAACGGGGAGGGACCACATGGACTGAAACGGGGAGGGACCACATGGGCTGAAACGGGGAGGGACCACATGGGCTGAAACGGGGAGGGACCACATGGGCTGAAACGGGGAGGGACCACATGGGCTGAAACGGGGAGGGACCACATGGGCTGAAACGGGGAGGGACCACATGGGCTGAAACGGGGAGGGACCACATGGGCTGAAACGGGGAGGGACCACATGGGCTGAAACGGGGAGGGACCACATGGGCTGAAACGGGGAGGGACCACATGGGCTGAAACGGGGAGGGACCACATGGGCTGAAACGGGGAGGGACCACATGGGCTGAAACCGGGAGGGACCACATGGGCTGAAACTGGGAGGGACCACATCTCCTTCCCATTTAATATAAGATTGGTAAGTTTTGTTTGTTTTGCAGGTCTGGGCCGTGTGACTCCAGACTCGTCTCTCTGATGGCGTGCATGTTGAACTCCCAGAATCCCTCTGACGCTGCGCTGTGTGCCGCCGCCACCCTCCATCTGGAGACCTGGTAACAGACACACACTGAACATATTGGTTCTATTCCCTGGCCAGCGTACGTGATTGACTAACTGGATATTGTTTCAGCCCTCCAGACCTCAGACAGAAGGCTGTAGCTGTTATACTGGGACCTCTACAGATGATTACTGGAGTTATTCTACTGGACAGACCCAATGACAGACTCACTGATCTACAGACTGACCACAGACACACTGATCTACAGACTGACCACAGACACACTGACCACAGACACACTGATCTACAGACTGACCACAGACACACTGATCTACAGACTGACCACAGACACACTGATGAAGACAACAGACAGACAGAGACTCTCCTGCTGGATTATCTCAATCAGAAACACTCCTGTATCTCTCTGCTCTGTGTGTGTGTGTCCAGCACTCCCCTCATCACAGACATGGTAAGAGACTATCCTTATCCACTGCTCTGTGTTTGTCATTGTGTACAAAACCTTTTTTTATGTCCCTTTGAGCCGGATAGCATATCCCATAGCAGTAGAGGGATTTTCAATGATCACTTCCTGAATTTGGGGGCGGCTGTACAAACCCCGGTCTTTTTCATGTGGTCCTTTTAATATCTCTGTCTCTCAGGAGTTGTCTGCCTTTGTCATCCTCGCTGTGGTGTCACTCCTGAGGATCTGTAACGGCCACTCTCCCTCCCCCGAGAGCAAGGCTCCTATTGGCTGTAGCAAAGCCTCCACCAACCTGATTGGCTGCAGCAAGGTCCAGAGGTGTGGCCTAGACTCCTTGGCCCGCCTTAGAACCTGCCCTGGTGAGAATCTAGACTCTGGAGCGTGTTCAGGAATCCAACAATGTTCAAAAGCGTTAGAAAACCTTTGTTGTTTCAGGAGCTGTGGAACGGGTGGTGGAGGTGTTCCATGTTCTACTGCAGCACCTACAGAACCCTGACTCAGACCCCATCGTGAGACACACACCTTACAAACACCCAAACGTAAATTGAAACTCTGTTTGGTTTGTTCCATTGGTTAGTTAACACTGTTTGCTCTCTCTCTCTCTCTTTCTGTCTCCAGGTCCTCCAGAAGAGCTACCAGGCCATGTTGAGGTGGCTGAGTGTGTCTGCAGAGCCTTCCTCGCTGGCTGATCTGGTCAATGAAGGTACAGAGAGAACCAAACAACCATCAATATATCTGGTCAATGAAGGTACAGGGAGTCAACATCAATATATCTGGTCAGATGTTGATGTATCTGTTGATATTGCTTAACAAATCTTTCTGCTGAGGCGTTTATTTTTCCTGTGTGTGTGTTGTAACAGACCTCCTTCCCGTGCTGAAGAAGCGTGTGTGTGACGTGCGTTGGGAGGTTCGAGACTCCACTCTAGAGTTCCTCGGCCAGCTGTGTGTATCTGAGGTGGTGTTAGCCTGCACTGTCACTCCTATCCTGCTGGGGGCGCTGTGTGATCAGGAGAGCTATGTGAGGGCTAGTGCCATCTCTGCCCTGGCCAGGACCCTACCTCTACTACTCAGTGGCCGGCAGGGGGAGGCAGAGGACCACACACAGGTGAGGCTCATTTAATTTACTGTATAACAGATGCCCTGCTTCACATTTATCAAAATAGTACAATAAAAAATATAAAAAATTGTATGAATCTAACCTTTTGAACAGTAATTTTTACACATGTTGTTGTTTTACAACCTGAATGTACTAAAAGCCATCAGCTGAAGCACATCCAGAGAACATTTAGTGTAGAGGAGCTGACTAACGGAGAATGAACTGGAAGATATAAACACAGAGAGAGTATCAGTCTATGTTTTTGCATAGCTAATTAGCATAACCCTTGTGGTTGAGTGTATATATGTATTTATTGTAGGTCCCAGGATACAACAATGAAGTATGTTGAACTAACAAATACCATCAAGGGAAGCTTACAATTTACAACAATGAACACCTTGTGAAACAGCTGTTTCTTTACAGACCTCAAAAGTGGTCTTCTGATGTGGTTAAATAATTTTTGTAGACATAACATCCAATAATATGTCGATACATAAACGTATGCATTTTTGTGAAAACCTGGAAAAATGTAACGGAGATTTGACTATAAATATGACTAAGTAGAATAGGTCCTGTCAAAATATATTGTATGGTAGTAGAATCTGAAGAAGTTCAGTAACAACAGCTCTTTAGAAGATACTCACTATATGACCCACGTTACAATTCCCACCAAGGACTCTTTATTAAGGTTATTTAAGGTTTATTATCTATCCTGATTGTCTAGTCACTTTTACCCCTACCTATGTACATATTACCTCAACTACCTTGTACTCCTGCACAATGACTCTGTACACCCTGTATATAGCCTTGATACTACCTTGTACCCCTGTGTATAGCCTTGATACTACCTTGTACCCCTGTATATAGCCTTGATACTACCTTGTACCCCTGTATATAGCCTTGATACTACCTTGTACCCCTGTATATAGCCTTGATACTACCTTGTACCCCTGTATATAGCCTTGATACTACCTTGTACCCCTGCACAATGTTGTATTGTTGGTTAAGAGCTTGTTAGTAAGCATTTCACTGTAAGGTCTACACCTGTTGTATTGTTGGTTAAGAGCTTGTTAGTAAGCATTTCACTGTAAGGTCTTCACCTGTTGTATTGTTGGTTAAGAGCTTGTTAGTAAGCATTTCACTGTAAGGTCTACACCTGTTGTATTGTTGGTTAAGGGCTTGTTAGTAAGCATTTCACTGTAAGGTCTACACCTGTTGTATTGTTGGTTAAGAGCTTGTTAGTAAGCATTTCACTGTAAGGTCTACACCTGTTGTATTGTTGGTTAAGGTCTGTTAGTAAGCATTTCACTGTAAGGTCTACACCTGTTGTATTGTTGGTTAAGGTCTTGTTAGTAAGCATTTCACGGTAAGGTCTACAACTGTTGTATTGTTGGTTAAGGGCTGTAAGTAAGCATTTCACTGTAAGGTCTACACCTGTTGTATTGTTGGTTAAGGGCTTGTTAGTCAGCATTTCACTGTAAGGTCTACACCTGTTGTATTGTTGGTTAAGGTCTTGTTAGTAAGCATTTCACGGTAAGGTCTACAACTGTTGTATTGTTGGTTAAGGGCTTGTTAGTCAGCATTTCACTGTAAGGTCTACACCTGTTGTATTGTTGGTTAAGGTCTTGTAGGTCAGCATTTCACTGTAAGGTCTACACCTGTTGTATTGTTGGTTAAGGTCTTGTTAGTAAGGATTTCACTGTAAGGTCTACACCTGTTGTATTGTTGGTTAAGGTCTTGTTAGTAAGGATTTCACTGTAAGGTCTACACCTGTTGTATTCGGCGCATGTGACAAATACAGTTTGATTGGACGTGGGTCAACCCTATTGGTACGATGCATAGTGTTTGTATTTCACAGCAGAGCCGCAGGTTGTTTACTGTTATTACAAGGAGTACATCTGTTACTGTTTATTATGCTTGTCCATTATACAGTTAACTGTGCTTGTGCTAACTGTGTTCTGTCCAGGAGGAGACCGTGCGTCAGTTACTAGACATCCTCTCTCAGGACTCAGAGGGCTTCGCCAGACGTGCTGTGGTCCAGTTCTTCATCAGCTGGCTAAAGATGCACACATCATCCTCTTCTTCCTTCTCACTGCTTTCTGTCCTATCACTGGGCAGCACTGACCTGGACTGGGAGGTCAAAGTTCACACCCTGGAGCTGGTTGATCTCCTGATGGAGGAAACACTTCCAGGTCACCAGGAGTCAGAGCTGGGGTCAGCTCCTCCCCCCTACGGTGGCTCTGGAGGGACAAACCTACTAACACACACTAACCACTCACACCCCTACGCTGTGACGCCAAGCCAGCAGTCACACCTTCTCACACACACCCCAACTGACACACACACTCCCCCCACACACACATCTGTAGTGTGTGGTCTGTCTAGGTTGGTAGAGCTAGGTGTTGTAACAGCGTTACTCAACAGCCTTTTTGACTGCGACAGACCTGTTGCTTTAAAAGCCTGTAGTCTGTTGCTACGACTACGAGACACAGTGTGTCCCCGGTCGCTAGGGAAAGGCGCTATGACAACTGACGACGCCACAGCAACAGTGGCCAAGGTGACTTTTGACCTGAGTGGTCAGGTTTGGGGGCGGGAGGTCATGAAGTTACAGGAGAAGAGAGGATCTGATTGGGTTGAAGAGTCCAGGGAAGTAGGTTGTGATAGGCTGAACAGGAACCGAGTTTCTGATAGGACAGACGGGGCTGGTTCTGAAGCCTGTGATAGGGTGTCAGGGAAGAGTGTGTGTGAGGGTAGTGTGAAGGTGTGTGAGATGCTGTGGTCGTTGGGTCTAGAGGAGAGACACAGTGTGTTATCTCAGAGTAGTGACTATGTCCAGAACTCACCTCTCTCGTTACTGGAGGACATACTGACCGCTACACACACCTCACACACTGACGAGGTTGTAGTAGACTGTTACTGACCGCTACACACACTGACGAGGTTGTAGTAGACTGTTACTGACCGCTACACACACTGACCAGGTTGTAGTAGACTGTTACTGACCGGACCAACATAGTCCCCTCTGTACGTTGACTAGTGAATACTGTAGGTAGTGTTCTATTGGGACAGAAAAATCAATACAAATACTGTTTTGATATTTCAAACCACTGGTGTGAAGGTTTTCCTGCCTTGGTATGTTGAACAATGTTGAGAGTGGCTACCTTCCCTTCTCTAACTTTCCCCCGGTTCTACACTCCCCCTCATGGATTTAAAAGGAATGGACTGTATGGTGGAAACTCCCTCCAGTCATGCTTGTACAAATCCTATACTTTGAAATGCCTGAGGGGGAGTGAACGAGTGCACACTTCTAGTGAAGAGTAGAGAATCAGAACAAGTGCACTGTAATGAAGTTCCATGGGGGATTTGGACATTCACGCGTCCCTCCACCAAATGCACCGGTGTCCCAAAGCTGAGGGAGTGAAATTGATGGAGAGCGAGCAACGCAGAGCCAAGTACTATCCCATAACGCATTGCAATTTCCCACAAAATAATGGAGAGGCGTGTCTAATTATGAGTCCCTGTATTTGATTGACATGTAATGCTGATATAACTGAGGTTTATATCTTATAAAACGACATTTGAATTTCATGCTTGTTTTATTATTTTAAAGTGGAACATGAATTGCATCATTCAGGTCACGAGGGTTTCCTGAAGTTGATGGGTTTAGAGAGAGAGAGAGAGAGAGAGAGAGAGAGAGAGAGAGAGAGAGAGAGAGAGAGAGAGAGAGAGAGAGAGAGAGACAGACAGACAGACAGACAGACAGACAGACAGACAGACAGACAGACAGACAGACAGAGAGACAGACAGACAGAGAGACAGACAGACAGACAGACAGACAGACAGACAGACAGACAGACAGACAGACAGACAGACAGACAGACAGACAGACAGACAGACAGACAGACAGACAGACAGACAGACAGACAGACAGACAGACAGACAGACAGACAGACAGACAGACAGACAGACAGACAGACAGACAGACAGACAGACAGACAGACAGACAGACAGACAGACAGACAGACAGACAGACAGACAGACAGACAGACAGACAGACAGACAGACAGACAGACAGACAGACAGACAGACAGACAGACAGACAGACAGACAGACAGACAGACAGACAGACAGACAGACAGACAGACAGACAGACAGACAGACAGACAGACAGACAGACAGACAGACAGACAGACAGACAGACAGACAGACAGACAGACAGACAGACAGACAGACAGACAGACAGACAGACAGACAGACAGACAGACAGACAGACAGACAGACAGACAGACAGACAGACAGACAGACAGACAGACAGACAGACAGACAGACAGACAGACAGACAGACAGACAGACAGACAGACAGACAGACAGACAGACAGACAGACAGACAGACAGACAGACAGACAGACAGACAGACAGACAGACAGACAGACAGACAGACAGACAGACAGACAGACAGACAGACAGACAGACAGACAGACAGACAGACAGACAGACAGCCAGCCAGCCAGCCAGCCAGCCAGACAGCCAGCCAGCCAGCCAGCCAGCCAGCCAGCCAGCCAGCCAGCCAGCCAGCCAGCCAGCCGTGAATTTGCCAATCTTGGTGTTCTCTGGGAAATGCCAAATGTCCTGCACGGTGTTGGGCTGTAATCTGGAGGTCATTTTGCAGGGCTCTGGCAGTGCTCCTCCTGATCCTCCTTGCACAAAGGCGGAGGTAGCGGTCCTGCTGCTGGGTTGTTGGCCTCCTCCACGTCTCCTGATGTACTGGCCTGTCTCCTGGTAGCGCCTCCATGCTCTGGACACTACGCTGACAGACACAGCAAACCTTCTTGCCACAGCTCGCATTGATGTGCCATCCTGGATGAGCTGCACTACCTGAGCCACTTGTGTGGGTTGTAGACTCCGTCTCATGCTACCACTAGAGTGAAAGCACCGCCAGCATTCAAAAGTGACCAAAACATCAGCCAGGAAGCATAGGAACTGAGAAGTGGTCTGTGGTCACCACCTGCAGAACCACTCCTTTATTGGGGCTGTCTTGCTAATTGCCTATAATTTCCACCTGTTGTCTATTCCATTTTCACAACAGCATGTGAAATGTATTGTCAATCAGTGTTGCTTCCTAAGTGGACAGTTTGATTTCACAGAAGTGTGATTGACTTTGAGTTACATTGTTGTTTTTATTGTTCCCTTAATTTTTTTGAGTAGTGTATTTAAGATGAGAGGGTAGGAGAGAGCAGGGGAATATATTTAAGATGAGAGAGAGTGAGGGAGGAAGGCAAGAGAGAGAGAGATGTAGTAATATCTCCCACATGTTCAGTCTAGTTGTTCCTAGACATTAGAGTTGACTGGATCTTTAAACTGATTAATGTTTCTGACCGACCCACTGTGTGTGTGTTAACCATATGTTCTGATTCCAGGTCAGCTGTCTGTCCATCGTCCCTTCTGAAATTATAGAAACGGTCTGACCGCTACCCGCACTAAGAACAATGATGAATAGTGTGTGTGTAGGGAGTCAACAGCATCACTAACATCTGGGAGTGTCTCCTCACTCCTTGGCACGTTATTAAATACCAGAGTTCAGCTTTAGGTCCAATCAAACAACCCCGAGGAAATATCAGCTTAACCAAAGTCATGGGACCTCACTCTCTCTCACACACACACACACACACACAGTCTTGTATAACTACCCATGTGGGGACACACAATTCAGTTCCATTCAAAATCTTATTCTCCCTAACTCTAACCTTAACCCTAAAACCAAACCTAACTCTAACCTTAACCCTAAAACCAAACCTAACTCTAACCTTAACCCTAAAACCAAACCTAACTCTAACCTTAACCCTAAAACCAAACCTAACTCTAACCCTAAAACCAAACCTAACTCTAACCTTAACCCTGTGGGAACCAACAAAATGCCCTAAGTTGGTCACATGGTTGTTAGTTTGCTATTCTTGTGGGGACTTCTGGTCCAAGTATAGAGTTAAACACGTCCACTCACACACACAGCTGCTGCCTCTTACATGTATGTGCTTTTGTGTTTGTTGTGTCCCACTGGGCAGACGTCACTTCAGCCTCTAGTTTGGATTTACAGGCTTCAGTTGTCAACCAACGTGAATTCAACGTGAAATCAACAAAACATTTCACCATGTCATTGTATTGAGGTTAAAAGTTGTGTGAATAAAATATTCCCTGACGTTGAGGACTTCTTCACATCCAATCAGTTTTCCATGATCAACGTCAACATGTTTTGGGTTGCCCAGTGGGATGTGAGACTGTGTACAGGGGTTACATGAGGAGGGGTTTCAGTGCAACAACTGTTACACTAACAAACACACTCCTGTTCCCCTCTTCTCTAAACGATGGGTTTCCTTCCATTTCAACTCTCCCCTCTTCTCTAAACGATGGGTTTCCTTCCATTTCAACTCTCCCCTCTTCTCTAAACGATGGGTTTCCTTCCATTTCAACTCTCCCCTCTTCTCTAAACGATGGGTTTCCTTCCATTTCAACTCTCCCCTCTTCTCTAAACGATGGGTTTCCTTCCATTTCAACTCTCCCCTCTTCTCTAAACGATGGGTTTCCTTCCATTTCAACTCTCCCCTCTTCTCTAAACGATGGGTTTCCTTCCATTTCAACTCTCCCCTCTTCTCTAAACGATGGGTTTCCTTCCATTTCAACTCTCCCCTCTTCTCTAAACGATGGGTTTCCTTCCATTTCAACTCTCCCCTCTTCTCTAAACGATGGGTTTCCTTCCATTTCAACTCTCCCCTCTTCTCTAAACGATGGGTTTCCTTCCATTTCAACTCTCCCCTCTTCTCTAAACGATGGGTTTCCTTCCATTTCAACTCTCCCCTCTTCTCTAAACGATGGGTTTCCTTCCATTTCAACTCTCCCCTCTTCTATAAACGATGGGTTTCCTTCCATTTCAACTCTCCTCTCTTCTATAAACGATGGGTTTCCTTCCATTTCAACTCTCCCCTCTTCTATAAACGATGGGTTTCCTTCCATTTCAACTCTCCCCTCTTCTCTAAACGATGGGTTTCCTTCCATTTCAACTCTCCCCTCTTCTATAAACGATGGGTTTCCTTCCATTTCAACTCTCCCCTCTTCTCTAAACGATGGGTTTCCTTCCATTTCAACTCTCCCCTCTTCTCTAAACGATGGGTTTCCTTCCATTTCAACTCTCCTCTCTTCTATAAACGATGGGTTTCCTTCCATTTCAACTCTCCTCTCTTCTCTAAACGATGTGTTTCCTTCCATTTCAACTCTCCCCTCTTCTCTAAACGATGGGTTTCCTTCCATTTCAACTCTCCCCTCTTCTATAAACGATGGGTTTCCTTCCATTTCAACTCTCCCCTCTTCTCTAAACGATGGGTTTCCTTCCATTTCAACTCTCCCCTCTTCTATAAACGATGGGTTTCCTTCCATTTCAACTCTCCTCTCTTCTCTAAACGATGGGTTTCCTTCCATTTCAACTCTCCCCTCTTCTCTAAACGATGGGTTTCCTTCCATTTCAACTCTCCCCTCTTCTCTAAACGATGGGTTTCCTTCCATTTCAACTCTCCTCTCTTCTCTAAACGATGGGTTTCCTTCCATTTCAACTCTCCCCTCTTCTATAAACGATGGGTTTCCTTCCATTTCAACTCTCCCCTCTTCTATAAACGATGGGTTTCCTTCCATTTCAACTCTCCTCTCTTCTCTAAACGATGGGTTTCCTTCCATTTCAACTCTCCTCTCTTCTCTAAACGATGGGTTTCCTTCCATTTCAACTCTCCCCTCTTCTCTAAACGATGGGTTTCCTTCCATTTCAACTCTCCCCTCTTCTATAAACGATGGGTTTCCTTCCATTTCAACTCTCCCCTCTTCTATAAACGATGGGTTTCCTTCCATTTCAACTCTCCTCTCTTCTATAAACGATGGGTTTCCTTCCATTTCAACTCTCCTCTCCCCTCTTCTATAAACGATGGGTTTCCTTCCATTTCAACTCTCCCCTCTTCTATAAACGATGGGTTTCCTTCCATTTCAACTCTCCTCTCTTCTCTAAACGATGGGTTTCCTTCCATTTCAACTCTCCCCTCTTCTCTAAACGATGGGTTTCCTTCCATTTCAACTCTCCCCTCTTCTCTAAACGATGGGTTTCCTTCCATTTCAACTCTCCTCTCTTCTCTAAACGATGGGTTTCCTTCCATTTCAACTCTCCCCTCTTCTATAAACGATGGGTTTCCTTCCATTTCAACTCTCCCCTCTTCTATAAACGATGGGTTTCCTTCCATTTCAACTCTCCCCTCTTCTATAAACGATGGGTTTCCTTCCATTTCAACTCTCCTCTCTTCTATAAACGATGGGTTTCCTTCCATTTCAACTCTCCTCTCTTCTATAAACGATGGGTTTCCTTCCATTTCAACTCTCCCCTCTTCTCTAAACGATGGGTTTCCTTCCATTTCAACTCTCCCCTCTTCTATAAACGATGGGTTTCCTTCCATTTCAACTCTCCTCTCTTCTATAAACGATGGGTTTCCTTCCATTTCAACTCTCCTCTCCTCTCTTCTCTAAACGATGGGTTTCCTTCCATTTCAACTCTCCTCTCTTCTATAAACGATGGGTTTCCTTCCATTTCAACTCTCCCCTCTTCTATAAACGATGGGTTTCCTTCCATTTCAACTCTCCCCTCTTCTATAAACGATGGGTTTCCTTCCATTTCAACTCTCCTCTCTTCTATAAACGATGGGTTTCCTTCCATTTCAACTCTTCTCTCTTCTCTAAACGATGGGTTTCCTTCCATTTCAACTCTCCCCTCTTCTATAAACGATGGGTTTCCTTCCATTTCAACTCTCCTCTCTTCTCTAAACGATGGGTTTCCTTCCATTTCAACTCTCCCCTCTTCTCTAAACGATGGGTTTCCTTCCATTTCAACTCTCCCCTCTTCTATAAACGATGGGTTTCCTTCCATTTCAACTCTCCTCTCTTCTATAAACGATGGGTTTCCTTCCATTTCAACTCTCCTCTCTTCTATAAACGATGGGTTTCCTTCCATTTCAACTCTCCCCTCTTCTCTAAACGATGGGTTTCCTTCCATTTCAACTCTCCCCTCTTCTATAAACGATGGGTTTCCTTCCATTTCAACTCTCCTCTCTTCTATAAACGATGGGTTTCCTTCCATTTCAACTCTCCTCTCCTCTCTTCTCTAAACGATGGGTTTCCTTCCATTTCAACTCTCCTCTCTTCTATAAACGATGGGTTTCCTTCCATTTCAACTCTCCCCTCTTCTATAAACGATGGGTTTCCTTCCATTTCAACTCTCCCCTCTTCTATAAACGATGGGTTTCCTTCCATTTCAACTCTCCTCTCTTCTATAAACGATGGGTTTCCTTCCATTTCAACTCTTCTCTCTTCTCTAAACGATGGGTTTCCTTCCATTTCAACTCTCCCCTCTTCTATAAACGATGGGTTTCCTTCCATTTCAACTCTCCCCTCTTCTATAAACGATGGGTTTCCTTCCATTTCAACTCTCCCCTCTTCTATAAACGATGGGTTTCCTTCCATTTCAACTCTCCTCTCATTTCCATCCCTCCTTTATTCTGTCTCTCCTTCTCTCCCTGGCTCTGTAGGGCGCCACAGGGGGTTGGTTTGAGAGGGAGGGGTATTCTGTCTGATGTGGCGTCTGTGTGTTGCTCCGTTCGTCTCTGGGCAGGAAGTGTGTGAATAGGAAACATGAGCTCTTCTTCTCTCCAGAGCTTTCCTCTCTTTCTCTCTCTCTCTCTCTCCCTCCCTCTATCTCTCTGTCTCTCGTCCGTCAGGTCACAGGGGGGCTGTTTCCACAGACTCTGACTAACATGGCCTTTGGTTTAGATACACTGTGTGTGTGTCAACACTACATTTAACCATTTCTATACACAAACAACTAATCTGCTTTTCTCCCCTCTCTCTCTCTTTCTCCATGTGTATCTCTCCCTCTTTCTCCATGTTTATCTCTTTCCCTCCCTCTTTCTCCATGTTTCTCTCTCCCTCTCTTTCTCCATGTTTATCTCTCTCCCTCTCTCGCTCTCTTTCTCCATGTTTATCTCTCTCCCTCTCTCTCTCTTTCTCCATGTTTATCTCTCCCTCTCTTTCTCCATGTTTATCTCTCTCCCTCTCTCTCTCTTTCTCCATGTTTATCTCTCTCCCTCTCTCTCTCTTTCTCCATGTTTATCTCTCTCCCTCTCTCTCTCTTTCTCCATGTTTCTCTCTTTCTCCATGTTTCTCTTTCCCTCGCTCTTTCTCCATGTTTCTCTCTTTCTCCATGTTTATCTCTCTCCCTCTCTCTCTCCTCCCCTCCCCCTCTTCCATCTCTGCAGCTGAATGTACCACGGCTAAAAATGGACTCCTGATAAGCAGGATAAGACCAGAGTGTAGGACACCAGTTAGCTAGTCTCTCTGCTAAGGCCGATGCCGGGGTCAGTTAGTTAGGTTTGGACTAAACAGGCCTCCATAGACTGATCCAAGGTCAGTTAGTTAGGTTTGGACTAAACAGGCCTCCGTGCTCTTGTTGTTGTTGTGTATTCTAACCATAAAGAAAATAACCATTCCAAACCTCTGTGATGTCACTGAAAGCTGTAGCATTTGACCGTGTCTGAACGCTCACACACCAGCACACACACACACTAACCCCGTAAAATCACCCAATAAGGAGACAGTGAGGCGTGGGGTCAGCGAATCGCAGCGCTGTATTTATCAGAACAGAACCAAGGCTAGCCTGTAGAAAAACAAACACAGGCCAAACAATATATCTGCACAACTCCTCTCTCCTTTCTTCCAGAACAATCTGTTCTGTCTCCTACGTCCTGTCCCATCATTTCACTATAGGAGATTTCATCCAGTGCAATCAACAACAAGTTACAACAGAACTGTACAAACGTTAGGGGAACATTACAGGGACGTTACGGCAACGTTCCAGTAATGTTGGGGTTAGTGGTGATCGTACTAGTGTGTACAGTTTTACAGTATACTCACAGATACACACACAGTAGGCTAAATACATACTCACAGATACACACACAGTAGGCTAAATACACACTCACAGATACACACACACACAGTAGGCTAAATACACACTCACAGGGAACAGTGGCTAGAGAGGGAGAGAGAGGGACAGTGGTTCTAAGGTAGTGTTGGTAACTCAGAGTTAGACTAGATGTTCTGGTTCTAAGGTAGTGTTGGTAATGCAGAGTTAGACTAGATGTTCTGGTTCTAAGGTAGTGTTGGTAATGCAGAGTTAGACTAGATGTTCTGGTTCTAAGGTAGTGTTGGTAACTCAGTTAGACTAGATGTTCTGGTTCTAAGGTAGTGTTGGTAATGCAGAGTTAGACTAGATGTTCTGGTTCTAAGGTAGTGTTTAACTCAGTTAGACTAGATGTTCTGGTTCTAAGGTAGTGTTGGTAATGCAGAGTTAGACTAGATGTTCTGGTTCTAAGGTAGTGTTGGTAATGCAGAGTTAGACTAGATGTTCTGGTTCTAAGGTAGTGTTGGTAACGCAGAGTTAGACTAGATGTTCTGGTTCTAAGGTAGTGTTGGTAATGCAGAGTTAGACTAGATGTTCTGGTTCTAAGGTAGTGTTGGTAATGCAGAGTTAGACTAGATGTTCTGGTTCTAAGGTAGTGTTGGTAATGCAGAGTTAGACTAGATGTTCTGGTTCTAAGGTAGTGTTGGTAATGCAGAGTTAGACTAGATGTTCTGGTTCTAAGGTAGTGTTGGTAACTCAGTTAGACTAGATGTTCTGGTTCTAAGGTAGTGTTGGTAATGCAGAGTTAGACTAGATGTTCTGGTTCTAAGGTAGTGTTGGTAATACAGAGTAGAGAGTGGGGTACAATCACTCCTTTGTGTGGGAGGGGGGCAGCCGAGGACAGGAGAGGGAGAGGGGGCAGTGCTTACAGCGACAGAATAGAGAGACAAACTCACTAAGAGTTTCTGTCCTGAATATGATGTCCTGATATCTTCAACATGTGATAGAGAGAGGGGGAGAGAAGTAGAGAGAGAGAGAGAGAGAGAGAGAGAAACTCACTTTCAGTTCACCAAGAGGAACAACAACATGATGATCACATAATATATGACTACTGGACTGGTCTCTCTCTAGCAGCTCTTACTACTGTTTAGTCTCTCTCTCTGTTGTAACAGAATCAGGAGGAAGGGCTGAAGAGGAAAAGCAGGAAGTTAAACAAGTTCTCAGTCTTCTGATTGGCCTCCTGCAGTGATGATGTAATCCGCAATGTCATCATATCAGTGATGTCATTAACAGAGTCTTCCGTGTCCCGAGACTGCAGTTCCCATAATCCACTATGATCCCCAGGGTCAGAGGTCAGACCTCTTTGACCTTTCACCTCTCAGGTTTCCACAGGTAACGACCCTGTATTGACCTCCACTATTCCACTGCCGGTATAGCGGTTAGAGGTCAAGGAACTGTCTGTCTGCTTTTCAGTGCAGTGGTCCCTCCGGTCATAGAAATATACTGCAGAACTAAAATCCACAACAACTGTCAATATGGCGGCAAATTCCAAATAGTTCATCTGAAATGGCCGGCTGCATGAAGCAACTGCAGAAGTAGAATGTCTACAGAAGATGGCTCTAAAATCCACCAAGTCCATCAAGGGTCCACATAACCCAAAATATAAGCCGGTCTGGTCCATCCTCCATGGCGCCCTGTTCTGACGGGGAGTGTACATTCTAGTAGTTCTACAATCTACAAACCCAGGGGAGGTGTCTGTCGGGGCGGGGGGTCTCTATATAATATCTGATTAATGTGTGTGTGTGTGTGTATATAACGTGTGTGTATATACAGTGGGGAGAACAAGTATTTGATACACTGCCGATTTTGCAGGTTTTCCTACTTACAAAGCATGTAGAGGTCTGTACTTTTTATCATAGGTACACTTTAACTGTGAGAGACGGAATCTAAAACAAAAATCCAGAAAATCACATTGTATGCTTTTTTTTATAATTAATTTGCATTTTATTGCATGACATAAGTATTTGATCACCTACCAACCAGTAAGAATTCGGCTCTCACAGACCTGTTAGTTTTTCTTTAAGAAGCCCTCCTGTTCTCCACTCATTACCTGTATTAACTGCACCTGTTTGAACTCGTTACCTGTATAAAAGACACCTGTCCACACACTCAATCAAACAGACTCCAACCTCTCCACAATGGCCAAGACCAGAGAGCTGTGTAAGGACATCAGGGATAAAATTGTAGACATGCACAAGGCTGGGATGGGCTACAGGACAATAGGCAAGCAGCTTGGCGAGAAGGCCACAACTGTTGGCGCAATTATTAGAAAATGGAAGAAGTTCAAGATGACGGTCAATAACCCTCGGTCTGGGGCACCATGCAAAATCTCACCTCGTGGGGCATCAACGATCATGAGGAAGGTGAGGGATCAGCCCAGAACTAAACGGCAGGACCTGGTCAATGACCTGAAGAGAGCTGGGACCACAGTCTCAAAGAAAACCATTAGTAACACACTATGCCGTCATGGATTAAAATCCTGCAGCGCACGCAAGGTCCCCCTGCTCAAGCCAGCGCATGTCCAGGCCCGTCTGAAGTTTGCCAATGACCATCTGGATGATCCAGAGGAGGAATGGGAGAAGGTCATGTGGTCTGATGAGACAAAAATATAGCTTTTTGGTCTAAACTCAACTCGCCGTGTTTGGAGGAAGAAGAAGGATGAGTACAACCCCAAGAACACCATCCCAACCGTGAAGCATGGAGGTGGAAACATCATTCTTTGGGGATGCTTTTCTGCAAAGAGGACAGGACGACTGCACCGTATTGAGGGGAGGATGGATGGGGCCATGTATCGCAAGATCTTGGCCAACAACCTCCTTCCCTCAGTAAGAGCATTGAAGATGGGTCGTGGCTGGGTCTTCCAGCATGACAACGACCCGAAACACACAGCCAGGGCAACTAAGGAGTGGCTCCGTAAGAAGCATCTCAAGGTCCTGGAGTGGCCTAGCCAGTCTCCAGACCTGAACCCAATAGAAAATCTTTGGAGGGAGCTGAAAGTCCGTATTGCCCAGCGACAGCCCCGAAACCTGAAGGATCTGGATGGAGGAGTGGGCCAAAATCCCTGCTGCAGTGTGTGCAAACCTGGTCAAGAACTACAGGAAACATATGATCTCTGTAATTGCAAACAAAGGTTTCTGTACCAAATATTAAGTTCTGCTTTTCTGATGTATCAAATACTTATGTCATGCAATAAAATGCAAATGAATTACTTAAAAATCGTACAATGTGATTTTCTGGATTTTTGTTTTAGATTCCGTCACTCACAGTTGAAGAGTACCTATGATAAAAATTACAGACTTCTACATGCTTTGTAAGTAGGAAAACCTGCAAAATCGGCTGTGTATCAAATACTTGTTCTCCCCACTGTATAACGCGTGTGTGTATATAACGTGTGTGTATAGTGTGTGTGTCACTGCAGCATGATGTCTTTGAGGTTCTCCTGCAGTATGGTGTCTTTAACAGCGTGGAACACAAAGCGGATGTTCTCCGTGTCGATCGCTGTGGTGAAGTGATGGAACAGAGGTTTCCCGCGGTTACGCCGCTTACGACTGAACGATTGCACCAGGAACGCCTGCAGAGAGAGAGACTGAGGTTAGAGAGTTTTAGTGTGTGTACCTGGTCAGGTGTAGGTGTGTTACCTGTAGGTCCTGTGTGTTAGATCCTACCTGTGGGTCCTGTGTGTTAGATCCTACCTGTAGGTCCTGTGTGTTAGATCCTACCTGTAGGTCCTGTGTGTTAGATCCTACCTGTGGGTCCTGTGTGTTAGATCCTACCTGTGGGTCCTGTGTGTTAGATCCTACCTGTAGGTCCTGTGTGTTAGATCCTACCTGTAGGTCCTGTGTGTTAGATTCTACCTGTGGGTCCTGTGTGTTATATCCTACCTGTAGGTCCTGTGTGTTAGATCCTACCTGTACGTCCTCCAGCCGGTGAGGGTCTCCCCTGTACTCAGGGAAGTGTTTAGTGATGTCAGCCTTGCGTAGCTTCTCCACCAGCAGATCAGTCTTGTTGAGGAAGAGGATGATGGACACGTTGAGGAAGAGCTTGTTGTTCACGATCGTCTCAAAGATGTTCATACTCTCTACCAGCCGATTGGTCCTCCGGTCCTCCATCAGAACCTAGAGGAGAGAAGGAGAGAAATGTTTTCTTCTTGTGACTCAAAAACCTCCATCAACACCTCATATACTCAGGTCTGGTGGCTGTGTGTACCTGATCAACACCTCATATACTCAGGTCTGGTGGCTGTGTGTCTGTGTGTATAGCCTACCTGGTCGTACTCGGATGATGACACCATGAACAGGATAGATGTGATTCCGTCGAAGCACTGGAACCATTTCTGTCTCTGTGACCTTTGACCCCCCACATCAACCATCTTAAACGGAATCTTCTTTATAACAAAGTCGTGTTCTACGATTCCTTTAGTCGCCTTCCGAGCCAACAGAATGTCCTGCCGACTAGGGATATAGTTCTGGAGGGAGGGAAGGATGGAGGGGAGAGGAGGAGAGAGGGAGGGAAGGATGGAGGGGAGAGGAGGAGAGAGGGATGGAAGGATGGAGGAGAGAGGAGGAGAGAGGGATGGAGGAGAGAGGGATGGAAGGATGGAGGGGAGAGGAGGATAGAGGGATGGAGGAGAGAGGGATGGAAGGATGGAGGGGAGAGGAGGAGAGAGGGATGGAGGAGAGAGGAGGAGAGAGGGATGGAGGAGAGAGGGAGGGAAGGATGGAGGAGAGAGGGAGGGGAGAGGAGGAGAGAGGGATGGAAGGATGAAGGGGAGAGGAGGAGGGAGGGAAGGATGGATGGAGGGGAGAGGAGGAGAGAGGGATGGAAGGATGAAGGGGAGAGGAAGAGGGATGGAAGGATGAAGGGGAGAGGAGGAGGGAGGGAAGGATGGATGGAAGGGAGAGGAGGAGAGAGGGATGGAAGGATGGAGGGGAGAGGAGGAGGGAGGGAAGGATGGGAGGAGAGAGGGATGGAGGAGAGAGGGATGGAAGGATGGAGGGGAGAGGAGGAGAGAGGGATGGAAGGATGGAGGGGAGAGGAGGAGAGAGGGATGGAGGAGAGAGGGATGGAGGGGAGAGGAGGAGAGAGTGAGGGAAGGATGGAGGGGAGAGGGATGGAAGGATGGAGGGGAGAGGAGGAGAGAGGGAGGGAAGGATGGAGGAGAGAGGGAGGGAAGATTGGAGGGGAGATGAGGAGAGAGGGAGGGAAGGATGGAGGAGAGAGGGAGGGAAGATTGGAGGGGAGAGGAGGAGAGAGGGAGGGAAGGATGGGAGGAGAGAGGGATGGAGGAGAGAGGGATGGAAGGATGGAGGGGAGAGGAGGAGAGAGGGATGGAAGGATGGAGGGGAGAGGAGGAGAGAGGGAGGGAAGGATGGAGGAGAGAGGGAGGGAAGATTGGAGGGGAGAGGAGGAGAGAGGGAGGGAAGGATGGGAGGAGAGAGGGATGGAGGAGAGAGGGATGGAAGGATGGAGGGGAGAGGAGGAGAGAGGGATGGAAGGATGGAGGGGAGAGGAGGAGAGAGGGATGGAGGAGAGAGGGATGGAGGGGAGAGGAGGAGAGAGTGAGGGAAGGATGGAGGGGAGAGGAGGAGAGAGGGATGGAAGGATGGAGGGGAGAGGAGGAGAGAGGGATGGAAGGATGGAGGGGAGAGGAGGAGAGAGGGATGGAAGGATGGAGGGGAGAGGAGGAGAGAGGGATGGAGGAGAGAGGGATGGAGGGGAGAGGAGGAGAGAGGGATGGAGGAGAGAGGGATGGAGGGGAGAGGAGGAGAGAGTGAGGGAAGGATGGAGGGGAGAGGAGGAGAGAGGGATGGAAGGATGGAGGGGAGAGGAGGAGAGAGGGATGGAAGGATGGAGGGGAGAGGAGGAGAGAGGGATGGAAGGATGGAGGGGAGAGGAGGAGAGAGGGATGGAGGAGAGAGGGATGGAGGGGAGAGGAGGAGAGAGGGAGGGAAGGATGGAGGGGAGAGGGATGTAAGGATGGAGGGGGGAGGAGGAGGAGAGAGGGAGGGAAGGATGGAGGGGAGAGGAGGAGAGAGGGATGGAGGGGAGAGGAGGAGAGAGGGATGGAGGGGAGAGGAGGAGAGAGGGATGGAAGGATGGAGGGGAGAGGAGGAGAGAGGGATGGAAGGATGGAGGGGAGAGGAGGAGAGAGGGATGGAAGGATGAAGGGGAGAGGAGAGGAGGAGAGAGGGATGGAGGGGAGAGGAGGAGAGAGGGAGGGAAGGATGGAGGGGAGAGGAGGAGAGAGGGAGGGAAGGATGGAGGAGAGAGGAGGAGAGAGGGATGGAAGGGAGGAGGAGAGAGGGATGGAAGGATGGAGGGGAGAGGAGGAGCGAGGGATGGAGGGGAGAGGAGGAGCGAGGGATGGAGGAGAGGAGGAGAGAGGAGGACAGTAATATTATCATGTTTTTTTATTGTTTTAGGTCTTCATCTATGTACAGTATTCAACTACACTGCCAAGTTAATGTAGTTGTTACATAATCAATAATACTATCAGATGGGGGTGTGGCCAAAGGTTCTGACAAAGGTTAAAGATGATAAAGCTCCGCCCACTCACCGGCTGGCCAATCCGGTCCAGGTTATCCAGGAAGTATTTCACCGACTCACTCTGTAGACAGGAACAGACACCAGTTGTTAGATTTAATGAAACTTGTATTCCGTTAAATCTAACATTAGACAGAAGATGCTGAATGCATAGCTCAAGCACTAGTTTTTGCTATATATTTCAACAACAAACACTCCTGCAATGCAATGTCTATGTGGGGGGGAGAGAGAGAGAGATGAGAGAGAGAGAGAGAGAGAGACCCCGTTCCCTAGCTCTAAAAGGGGAACACCACTAAAACAGATCTAGGATCAGTTTCTGAACTCATTCCAGGGGATCCAATCTCCCAATGTCTGGATAAGCATTAATGCCATTTAGCAGACACTTTTATCCAAAGATAATTAGGTATTTGTTCATACATTTTACTAATAGGTCTTACAAGCATCATGCCGACTGAGCCAAACAGGATGTTTAACATTATTTAGTATGATAGTTCAGTCTGGTACATTGCAACCTCAATCACATACACCACCCCAGGAAACAGCTGTGTGTGTGAAAACACAGAGAGAGAGGGATTAACCAGACAGAGACATCACAGAGACAGCAACCCCCCTCCCCTCCCCACACACAAAACTAGCCCTCTTTCCAAAACATCCCTCTTTCAATCCCTCTTTCCAAAACTAGCCCTCTTTCAATCCCTCTTTCCAAAACATCCCTCTTTCCAAAACTAGCCCTCTTTCAATCCCTCTTTCCAAAACTAGCCCTCTTTCAATCCCTCTTTCCAAAACATCCCTCTTTCCAAAACTAGCCCTCTTTCAATCCCTCTTTCCAAAACTAGCCCTCTTTCAATCCCTCTTTCCAAAACTAGCCCTCTTTCCAAAACTAGCCCTCTTTCAATCCCTCTTTCCAAAACTAGCCCTCTTTCAATCCCTCTTTCCAAAACTAGCCCTCTTTCCAAAACTAGCCCTCTTTCAATCCCTCTTTCCAAAACTAGCCCTTTTTCTATCCCTCTTTCCAAAAACAAGCCCTCTTTCAATCCCTCTTTCCAAAAACAAGCCCTCTTTCAATCTCTCTTTCCAAAACTATCCCTCTTTCAATCCCTCTTTCCAAAACTAGCCCTTTTTCTATCCCTCTTTCCAAAAACAAGCCCTCTTTCAATCCCTCTTTCCAAAACTAGCCCTCTTTCAATCCCTCTTTCCAAAACTAGCCCTTTTTCTATCCCTCTTTCCAAAAACAAGCCCTCTTTCAATCCCTCTTTCCAAAAACAAGCCCTCTTTCAATCTCTCTTTCCAAAACTATCCCTCTTTCAATCCCTCTTTCCAAAACTATCCCTCTTTCAATCCCTCTTTCCAAAACTATCCCTCTTTCAATCCCTCTTTCCAAAATGATCCCTCTTTCAATCCCTCTTTCCAAAACTAGCCCTCTTTCGACCACAATTAACACACTGTAGAGAGATTACATGACCTTGAACTCTCCCAAAACATTTAATTATTTTTTAATAATGAGTTGATGGGCTCTGGTCTGGTCTTATTTTAGTGTAAATGACAGTGTCTCTTTTTCTCCAAATGAGATTCCAACTTGTCTTATAAATTAATAATAATTTGTCACAGAGTTGTGTTCTATAACTGATCCCATTGGACGAATGGCCATGAACCGTTGTGTTGCCGTGCCAAACAGGAAACACGACCCCATGACCAAATGGCTGACCTGTGATGTTACCGCCACAGGAAACAAAGTCCGCCAACGTAAGAGCAGGGGCCAGGAGGGGGGAGAGGGGAATTCCCAGAGTTTGGGAGACTAACACAGACACACACACACACCTACTACACCCTAGTCTTGCGTTGCCATACCTCCAAAATCACGGCGTTGTCACACCTCCCTTGGAGGTCTGGAGAATGTTTTACATTGTGAAAACGGGTTGAATGGTTCACTGGCTCACAGGGCAAGACTTAGATGTTACATTTTAAGACCCCTCCCCCACGCCTGTAGAACGGCTGCTGGGTCTTATGTGAAGACCCAGCAGCGTTTAGCGTCCCAGTAGTTGTTGTTGCCTATGCTAGTTTTCAAGTGTGGCTGACAGTCTGCAATTTATATTTATAGAAATGAAAAGTGGATTACGTTGTTAAAGTCAAACATCACAACACGTTCTAAACCGCTCTGGTGACAAACGCTTTTCCCTTGTCTCCATTCATCCTGTCCACATTGCTGCTTTGCCACCACTGAACATATCTTGTCTCCATTCATCCTGTCCACATTGCTGCTTTGCCACCACTGAAAATATCTTGTCTCCATTCATCCTGTCCACATTGCTGCTTTGCCACCACTGAAAATATCTTGTCTCCATTCATCCTGTCCACATTGCTGCTTTGCCACCACTGAAAATATCTTGTCTCCATTCATCCTGTCCACATTGCTGCTTTGCCACCACTGAAAATATCTTGTCTCCATTCATCCTGTCCACATTGCTGCTTTGCCACCACTGAAAATATCACCACTGAAAATACAAGTTAAATGTTAAACTATGTATTATTAGCTAGCTAGCTAGCTAGCTGGCTACAGTAGGCCACTTTGTAGGCTAACTTCACTGAGCTGCTAACTAGCTAGCTAGCTGGCTACAGTAGGCCACTTTGTAGGCTAACTTCACTGAGCTGCTAACTAGCTAGCTAGCTGGCTACAGTAGGCCACTTTGTAGGCTAACTTCACTGAGCTGCTAACTAGCTAGCTAGCTGGCTACAGTAGGCCACTTTGTAGGCTAACTTCACTGAGCTGCTAACTAGCTAGCTAGCTGGCTACAGTAGGCCACTTTGTAGGCTAACTTCACTGAGCTGCTAACTAGCTAGCTAGCTGGCTACAGTAGGCCACTTTGTAGGCTAACTTCACTGAGCTGCTAACTAGCTAGCTAGCTAACTTTACACACTGTTTAGCGAAGTGAATTAAACGTCATCAGCTAGCTAACTTCATATTAGCTAGCTATGGTGATGTAATCATTGTAAATTGAATAACACAGTCTCCAAATGTATTTGTAGATAACAGCCATGGAAGAGAGTGACATTGCAGCTCCAGCTGTCAGTAAAGGCAGAGTGTAGGCTGCTGGACAGGGCAGGTCATGTTGTGGGAGGACATTATGAAAAGATTCTCTACTTCCAGTCCCTTGAGGGTTAAACTGTGAGGACAGAGAGATAATGAAGACAGTTTCTTTATGATGTTTTCTGCCCTCACATATGGAAAGCTGTGAAAGCCTGTTTGCTGATGAAGAGAGAGCTGCCAAGAGAATTAAGGGTATATCCTGTATCCCATGTGTAGGCCTACCTATGTTAGCAAATGTTGTATACAAAAATACAGTTAAACATCAGACACACAATGTATAAACCTATAACAACTGGAGCAGGCCAACCCTGCTGGAGGTCTGCTGGGTGTGCAGGGTTCTGTTTCTGATCAAACCTAATGAGTTGATAATCAAGTGTGCTGTTGCTGGGCTGGAATAGAAGTCTGCTCACCCAGTAGGTTGGTCACTGGTGTGAAGGTTTTACTGTTCACCTGAAATGAGGCTTCAGTGATAATAAGCTACGTTTTACCACTCAGTTAGCCAGTGGTTGTTTTGTTCCTCACACACTGTTGCTACTATGGCATAAATCTGGTGAGCACCTTTGGAGCTCCTCCCTAACAAGGCAACGGGTTCCCACCCCTCCTTAGCTGATTTCTGCCATGGAACTTCCCATTCTAGGGAAGCCTGGTTCTCCACGAGGCTACCTACACCCATACCACACACAGAGAGAGAGGGAGAGAGAGAGAGAGGGAGGGATGGATAGGGGAGAGAGAGAGGGAGGGATGGGGAGAGAGAGAGAGAGAGAGAGAGAGAGAGGGAGGGATGGATAGGGGAGAGAGAGAGAGAGGGAGGGATGGGGGGAGAGAGAGGGGACGAGAGAGAGAGAGAGAGAGAGAGAGGGAGGGATGGATAGGGGAGAGAGAGAGAGGGAGGGATGGGGGGAGAGAGAGGGGACGAGAGATAGAGAGAGAGAGAGAGAGAGAGAGAGAGAGAGAGGGAGGGATGGATAGGGGAGAGAGAGAGAGAGGGAGGGATGGGGAGAGAGAGAGGATGAGAGAGAGAGAGAGAGATGGGGGGAGAGAGAGGGGACGAGAGATAGAGAGATGGCATGTTTTTTTGTTTTTTTTTAAGTGTATAATTTATGAACCAAGTCAATAAAACATGTAACGTTGGGGAACTGAGGAACAACCAATGACTAAAGCCTATCACAGCAGATGCATTACAGCTGACCAATCCAAAAGGTTTTTGGTGGGTTAAACCAATCAATGGATAGAACTGGTGTGTGTTTGTGAGTAAGGCAGTAGGAATGTCTCCATTCACAGTTTGTATGGTCAGATTAGAGGCTTTACTACGACGACGAGGTCTGAATAGACTGTGTGTTTGTGTGTGTGGCCTCTCCCTCACTCTCTCTCTCTCTCTCTCTCTCCCTCTCTCTCTCTCTCTCTCTCTCTCTCTCTCTCTCTCTCTCTCTCTCTCTCTCCCCCCTCCTGGTTGCTAAGGGAACCTGGTGGTTTTTGAGGGCGTTTGGATTTGACTTGAAGGAACTCCAAACTATCCCACACACTAGGGCTGTACCCAACAACAAAAACATCTTGGTCGACCGAGAGTCTTCCTGTTCTTTCAGCCCATCAATTGGTCTAAATGTTTAAAATAATTGTTCCATATATAGTTAGACACACCCTATGTGTTTGAATAAAACCAACTACATATGCACTGAGCCTGTCTGATGCTTTAAGGACACTGTTTGATGACTGCTTTGTGTGATGTATTGTCATCTCTACCTTCTTGCCCTTTGTGCTGTTGTCTGTGCCCAATAATGTTTGTACCATGTTTTGTGCTGCTACCATGCTGTGTTGCTACCATGTTGTTGTCATGTTGTGTTGCTGCCATGCTATGTTGTTGTCTCAGGTCTCTCTTTATGTAGTGTTGTGTTGTCATGTTGTGTTGCTGCCATGCTATGTTGTTGTCTCAGGTCTCTCTTTATGTAGTGTTGTGTTGTCATGTTGTGTTGCTGCCATGCTATGTTGTTGTCTCAGGTCTCTCTTTATGTAGTGTTGTGTTGTCATGTGTTGCTGCCATGCTATGTTGTTGTCTCAGGTCTCTATTTATGTAGTGTTGTGTTGTCATGTTGTGTTGCTGCCATGCTATGTTGTTGTCTCAGGTCTCTCTTTATGTAGTGTTGTGTTGTCATGTGTTGCTGCCATGCTATGTTGTTGTCTCAGGTCTCTCTTTATGTAGTGTTGTCTCTCTTGTGTTTTGTCCTATATTTTGATTTAATGTATTTATATTTTTAATCCCAGCCCCCGTCCCTGCAGGAGGCCTTTTGCCTTTTGGTCGGCCGTCATTGTAAATAAGAATTTGTTCTTAACTGACTTGCTTAGTTAAATAAAGGTTAAATAAAAATAAATAAATAATTAAGACACACAAATGACTGAAGAAAGAGCCTGATGGTCCCAGTGTGTTAAATAAATGACAGTACCTGTGACTGGCGCATGTTGTGTCTCTCTCCACCCTACTGCAGCAGAAAGACACCAGCCTGCTGAAGCTGCAACATCCTTTCAGACGTTTAGTTTCTTACTGCTTTCTGACTGAAAAGTTCTGTTACCGTAATATTAATCCCTCATTTGTTTAGGAAAAACATTCCCTATTCCCTCAACCTTTGCTCTCTTTACATCTGACACGACACACGACAAAACACACACACAACACACGACAAAACACACACACGACACACGACAAAACACACACACGACACACGACAACTTGACCAACATGTTACTTAAGAGAGTAAGGGCGGGATTTAATCTTCTCACCTTTTAAAGGTAATGTTCCCATGTTGGTATTAGTAGTAAACGCTGCATATATCAACTCAATCAGGAATGACCTTTAAATGGCCCGTAGCCCACAGAACGATGGGATTGAATCCCGGCCTAACATGTGACTCTATCTCTTACACATGCCGTTCTCCAACGGTGTGTGTGTGTGTTGCGGGGGCTGAGTCAGTGGTTTCTGTTTTCTTTCTCTATCTCTCTACTCCTCCCTTCTCTCTGTTTCTCCCAGTCACCCTGTTTCTCTCAATCCCTCTCCCCTCCCCCAACTATCTCTCTCTCTCTCTCTCTCGCTCTCTCTGTATCTCTGTCTTTGTCTCTCTCTCTGTATCTCTGTCTTTGTCTCTCTCTGTCTCTCTCTCTCTGTCTCTCTCTGTCTTTCTCTCTCTCTCTGTATCTCTGTCTTTGTCTCTCTCTCTCTCTCTCTCTCTCTCTCTCTCTCTCTCTCTCTCTCTCTCTCTCTCTCTCTCTCTCTCTGTCTCTGTCTCTCTGTGTCTCTCTGGCTGGGATCCAGAGTTTCCTGGGAAAGTAGGGCTGTGGTGCCCGGAAAACCTCTCAGACAGTGGTAGGGAGACAGGGGGGAGGGAGAGAAAAGGAGAGAGAGAGGGAGAGAGAGACAGGGAGAAAAAGAAAGACTTCCATAAACAAACATAGCAAGAGAGAAAGAGAGAGAGAAAACCCTGGAAAGCAGCTACAGACTGAGGATTCACTCTTTCTTCTTCTGTTTCTCTGAACGGGAACCAAGTTGTCTTCTGTGTATCACGTTAGCATGCTAGCATTATCCACTGTGACTAATGACAAGATTAGCCTCGTTTGCTAACCAAGGTCAATCTCTAAAGCGTTTCTCTCTTCCTCTCTCTTATCTCTCCAGAGTGTGACCTTTCACCTCCTGAGAGTGGCTCACATGATATTGTGTCTGGAGCCAGATAGGTGTGATTCCCATTTGCACATGTAAGTGTTCCAGGTGTTCCAAACATGGTAAACATCTGACACTGCAGTTTTATATTATCCAGTAGTTTAATGTTATAGTACACAGTACCCAGCAGGACAGTACACAGTACCCAGCAGGACAGTACACAGTACCCAGCAGGACAGTACACAGTACCCAGCAGGACAGTACACAGTACCCAGCAGGACAGCACACAGTACCCAGCAGGACAGCACACAGTACCCAGCAGGACAGTACACAGTACCCAGCAGGACAGTACACAGTACCCAGCAGGACAGTACACAGTAACCAGCAGGACAGTACACAGTACCCAGCAGGACAGTACACAGTAACCAGCAGGACAGTACACAGTAACCAGCAGGACAGTACACAGTACCCAGCAGGACAGCACACAGTACCCAGCAGGACAGCACACAGTACCCAGCAGGACTGCACACAGTACCCAGCAGGACTGCACACAGTACCCAGCAGGACAGCACACAGTACCCAGCAGGACAGCACACAGTACCCAGCAGGACAGCCCACAGTGCCCAGCAGGACAGCACACAGTACCCAGCAGAACAGCACACAGTGCCCACCAGGACAGCCCACAGTACCCACCAGGACAGCACCCAGCAGGAAAGCACACAGTACCCAGCAGGACAGTACACAGCAGGACAGCACACAGTACCAAGCAGGACAGCACACAGTACCCAGCAGGACAGCACCCTGCAGGACAGCACCCTGCAGGACAGCACCCAGCAGGACAGCACCCAGCAGGACAGCACCCAGCAGGACAGCACCCTGCAGGACAGCACCCTGCAGGACAGTACCCAGCAGGACAGCACCCAGCAGGACAGCACCCAGCAGGACAGCAGGACAGTACCCAGCAGGACAGTACCCAGCAGGACAGCACCCAGCAGGACAGCAGGACAGTACCCAGCAGGACAGCACCCAGCAGGACAGCACCCAGCAGGACAGCACCCAGCAGGACAGTACCCAGCAGGACAGTACCCAGCAGGACAGCACCCAGCAGGACAGCAGCCAGCAGGACAGTACCCAGCAGGACAGTACCCAGCAGGACAGCACCCAGCAGGACAGTACCCAGCAGGACAGCACCCAGCAGGACAGCACCCAGCAGGACAGTAAACACTCTCTCTGTGTGTGATGTATGAGCGTTAGGCTTTAGTCTAGACTGTTTTATAGAAGGGACTCCTTATTTTATCTGTTTAAAATGTAGCCTATATTCTCTTCTCTCTTCATTCTATAGGCTGTGAATATGACTGAAGGCTACGCTTCATAGTTTTATGCCTGGCTTTTCCCCCATCAAACAATGAACGTAACAGAACCAACTATATCAATAACCTGCTTTATGAAGCTTATTAAGAAAGATATGATCCATGGGCGGGAAAATCCCTCACTGCGAAAACTAAAACCAGATGGACAATAACCAATCCTCATTCCTCTTACCAGCCAATCATAAACGTTTTAACACAAGTTAAGGTCATGAACAGTAGCTTATTTCCCAAATATTCTCGCCTACAACGGTGTTGTCCTAAAGTTGTTGTGGCTTTCAAAAATAACAAGAATGAAAGTCTATAGCCTAGGGCTATTCTGAATCACAGCTTTATGAGAGATAGATGATGAGATCTATTTTATGAGCCAAATAAAGCAATTATTATCCACTTCTGAAGAAGTTAGACTGCTTCTATCCAGCCCATGATGTAGTCCTATAACCTAGCTCACTATGTTAAGACAGCTTGTTCCTCATCAGACAGTCACTGCTCCACCATGATGTATTCCTATAACCTAGCTCACTATGTTAAGACAGCTTGTTCCTCATCAGACAGTCACTGCTCCACCATGATGTATTCCTATAACCTAGCTCACTATGTTAAGACAGCTTGTTCCTCATCAGACAGTCACTGCTCCACCATGATGTATTCCTATAACCTAGCTCACTATGTTAAGACAGCTTGTTCCTCATCAGACAGTCACTGCTCCACCATGATGTATTCCTATAACCTAGCTCACTATGTTAAGACAGCTTGTTCCTCATCAGACGGTCACTGCTCCACCATGATGTATTCCTATAACCTAGCTCACTATGTTAAGACAGCTTGTTCCTCATCAGACAGTCACTGCTCCACCATGATGTATTCCTATAACCTAGCTCACTATGTTAAGACAGCTTGTTCCTCATCAGACAGTCACTGCTCCACCATGATGTATTCCTATAACCTAGCTCACTATGTTAAGACAGCTTGTTCCTCATCAGACAGTCACTGCTCCACCATGATGTATTCCTATAACCTAGCTCACTATGTTAAGACAGCTTGTTCCTCATCAGACAGTCACTGCTCCACCATGATGTATTCCTATATCCTAGCTCACAATACTATCTTTCCTCATGATTCGTCCAGGGAGGGCATGGCCAATAGGGGCAGTATAGCACAATGCTTTATGGGTACGTACTCTTGATAGGACAGACAGACATCTACCAACCCTAACACACACACACTCTACACACACTCTACACACACTACACACACTCTACACACACTCTACACACTACACACACTCTACACACACTCTACACACACTCTACACACACTCTACACACACTCTACACACAATCTACACTACACTCTACACACACACTACACACATTCTACACACACTCTACACACACACTCTACACACACACTACACTCTGTCATGTGTTTGTGTCAGAGAGAGACTGTGTAGTTATTATGATGTTGTAGACTCCCTGGTCTTCAACTCTAGAGAAGTTAGAGCTGCATTCAACGTTCTAAACAGTTCACTGTTTACAAACTCAGATGACGCTTGGACACTAGTACACTCTTAGAAAAAAAGGTGCCATCTAGAATCTAAAAGGGTTCTCCTATGGAGACAGCCGAAGAACCCTTTTGGAACCTTTTTCTAAGAGTGTATTTGAGTGTGTTTCTCTGTCTGATTTTCTATCTCGGACACGGCTGTGTGTGTGTGTGTGTGTGTCTCTCTGTGTGTGTGTGTATCTCTGTGTGTGTGTGTGTGTGTGTGTGTGTGTGTGTGTGTATCTCTGTGTGTGTGTGTGTGTGTGTGTGTGTGTATCTCTGTGTGTGTGTGTGTGTGTATCTCTGTGTGTGTGTGTGTGTATCTCTGTGTGTGTGTGTGTGTGTATCTCTGTGTTTGTGTGTGTGTATCTCTGTGTGTGTGTGTGTGTGTGTATGTGTGTGTGTGTGTGTGTGTGTGTGTGTGTGTGTATCTGTATCTCTCTAAGACTCACCAGTTGAAACTCACTGCGTCGTGCGTAGGCGTCCTGTATCCCAGAATCCCTCCACAGAGTGTCCAGCGCCAGACCATAAAGCTGGAATTCTATTGGTTCCACCGCCACTCCACCATGCCCCTCAAATGACATCACAAACATGCCGTGCTTCTCGTTTTCAGAGTTCTGCCACGGAATCCCCAGCTTGTCCCGTGCATCCACCAACACCCGCATCCCCTATAGAACAATATATACATGAATATATACATCCACCAACACCCGCATCCCCTATAGAACAATATATACATGAATATATACATCCACCAACACCCGCATCCCCTATAGAACAATATATACATGAATATATACATCCACCAACACCCGCATCCCCTATAGAACAATATATACATGAATATATACATCCACCAACACCCGCATCCCCTATAGAACAATATATACATGAATATATACATCCACCAACACCCGCATCCCCTATAGAACAATATATACATGAATATATACATCCACCAACACCCACATCCCCTATAGAACAATATATACATTAATATATACATCCACCAACACCCGCATCCCCTATAGAACAATATATACATGAATATATACATCCACCAACACCCACATCCCCTATAGAACAATATATACATTAATATATACATCCACCAACACCCGCATCCCCTATAGAACAATATATACATGAATATACACATCCACCAACACACCCATCCCTATAGAACAATATATACATGAATATATACATCCACCAACACAGTTGAAGTCGGAAGTTTACATACATCTTAGCCAAATACATTTAAACTCAGTTTTTCACAATTCCTGACATTTAATCCTAGTAAAAATTCCCTGTCTTAGGTCAGTTAGGATCACCACTTTATTTTAAGAATGTGAATGTCAGAATAATAGTAGAGAGAATTATTTATTTCAGCTTTTATTTCTTTCATCACATTCCCAGTGGGTCAGAAGTGTACATACACTCAATTAGTATTTGGTAGCATTGCCTTTAAATTGTTTAACTTGGGTCAAACATTTCGGGTAGCCTTCCCCAAGCTTCCCACAGTAAGTTGGGTGAATTTTGGCCCATTCCTCCTGACAGAACTGGTGTAACTGAGTCATCTTTGTAGACCTCCTTGCTCGCACACGCCTTTTCAGTTCTGCCCACACATTTTCTATAGGATTGAGGTCAGGGCTTTGTGATGGCCACTCCAATACCTTGACGTTGTTGTCCTTAAGCCATTTTGCCACAACTTTGGATGTATGCTTGGGGTCATTGTCCATTTGGAAGACTCATTTGCGACCAAGCTTTAACTTCCTGACTGATGTCTTGAGATGTTGCTTCAATATATCCACATAATTTTCCTTCCTTCTCTCTGTCTCGCTCTCTCACCACCAGCAGACATACAGTCTGACCGTGTGTGTGTGTGTGTGTGTGTCAGACATGTGTGTTTCATTAAGACCCCTGTAATTAAACAGCAGATTTAAAGAAGATCTGATGTTGTTAGATGCCTCTTTATAAATTCTGTCTGTCTGTCTGTCTGTCTGTCTGTCTGTCTGTCTGTCTGTCTGTCTGTCTGTCTGTCTGTCTCTGTGTGTGTGTGTGTGTGTGTGTGTGTGTGTGTGTGTGTGTGTGTGAAAGAGAGAGAGAGAGAGAAGCTACTAGTCACTTCCTCACTACAGTGACACACGCACACGTGCTCGCGCACACACACGTCTAAATCTGCTGGCTGATGTTTAGCATGCCGAAAATATCAGAGTTTCCTAGTTCTGACTAGCATGTGAACGTGACATGAGAGCCAAACGTGAGTCACACTGTGTCATAGTTAATGTGTTGTAGTTAGGTAGACAGTGTACGTCTGGTCTGCATGGGACCACTGATTCATTAGATACTAACCTAACCACTGATCCAGAACCAGTTTTAGATAGTGTGTACGTCTGGTCTGCATGGGACCACTGATTCATTAGATACTAACCTAACCACTGATCCAGAACCAGTTTTAGATAGTGTGTACGTCTGGTCTGCATGGGACCACTGATTCATTAGATACTAACCTAACCACTGATCCAGAACCAGTTTTAGATAGTGTGTACGTCTGGTCTGCATGGGACCACTGATTCATTAGATACTAACCTAACCACTGATCCAGAACCAGTTTCAGTTAGTGTGTATGTCTGGTCTGCATGGGACCACTGATTCATTAGATACTAACCTAACCACTGATCCAGAACCAGTTTTAGATAGTGTGTACGTCTGGTCTGCATGGGACCACTGATTCATTAGATACTAACCTAACCACTGATCCAGAACCAGTTTTAGTTAGTGTGTACGTCTGGTCTGCATGGGACCACTGATTCATTAGATACTAACCTAACCACTGATCCAGGACCAGTTTTCCCTGACCCAGTCCTAACCATTCTTTAGAGAGGGAAACGCACAAACTGACTTAATATCCAATGTATTGTCAATAAGATCAACACTCAGAACGTTTCGGATTGAACTAACTAGGATGGGCCTATGCCTAATGCGTGCCAATGCAGTGCGTGGAGAATGGATTAAATCACGTTGTTTTCCCCTGGAGAAATGCCCTGCTACAATAAAATAGCCCTGCCACTGCATGATGGTTATAACTCTTATCCAAAGTATTTATATTGGTTACCTTTATGATATTCTCAAAGATTGTGTCCCGGAAGTCCAGAAGAGCTTTCTTGTCGAACTCTTTTCCATTAATAATCCTCATCTGTTTGAGGAAGGTCGACTTGCCGCTCTCTCCAGCACCGAGGAGAAGGATCTTCACTAGCCGCCTCACAGCACGCCTCTCTCGGGAAAGCATGGCATCAATCTCCCGGCTCCTCCGCCGAGCCTCTCGCTCCTGGACTGCGTCCCTTTCCCGGATCCTGTCCTTGCTGCCGCCCGCCTCTCGGGTGGCCTCGGCCGGCAGCAGGCAGCGGCTCAGGCTCCGCACCACTCCCGACATGGTCCGTTTTTAACCAACCAACCCACCAAACTTCAGCAGAACCTTTTCATAATAGGAGAAGAGTCCAGCATACACTGCCATTCAATGGGATACGTTTCGCTTATAACGTTTTAATAGTAGCAGGGTTATGAATAAAAACAAAGATTGTCTCATCCGCTTTGAGGAAAAAAGTGAGAAATTAGGCTATTTCGATATTCAAATCTTTGACATGATACGAGATAATCCACTCCGCTTTAATATTATCCTAAAAGTTTAAGCGGTAGGATTATCAAAATTAAAATAAGATTTTGTCGTCCATAAATACAGATGTATCCTCTTTATTTATCCGTTATGAGCCGACCCGCATAGTTGAGCGAGCTGGAGATACTCCCGTGTCCATTTTGGTTTAGAGTTGGATGTCTTCTCTTCTCAAATAAAGAACCAGCGAAGTGGACAGAGAAAAACACAACACAACCACCTCCGAGACAAAAGTAGTCCAACAAGCGTTATAAACTCAGTATGAACGATATCACCGTCCGTGTATGTAGACTGAAGTTTAGCCTCCCTAACAGACAAACGTCAGTAAAACATTTAGCCTCGATGTAATTTAGGAGGATCCCCTGGGGTTTTGAACTTGAGAACACTGACAAAGGCGAGAGTCCGGATCAACGACTTATGTATACACTAGATGACTGACTGGGTGCTGTTTTGAAGCCACTGCGCCTCCATATTGGTATTCCCCCACCGTAGTAAAAAGTATTCTGGAAGCGATATAAATGCATTTGGCCCCGTAGTGGCCCATACAGAGTTGGGCTGTAGCTGTAGTGGGCTGTTCACTGTACGCTACGTACTGTATTGGTCTAGTATCCTCCTCTCCTTCACACCCCTGTAGCTGTAGCAGACCAGATAGATAGGCAGTGTAACAGCACCACTTGCTGGCTGGTTTAAACAGAGCATGATAATGTCCTGCCGTTCTGGTTTATATCCACAGGGGGCGATGTTGACTAAAGCTTGGACTGATGGGCTCAATGGGGTCTCAGACAACATGCTTGTGTGTGTGTGTGTGTGTGTGTGTGTGTGTGTGTGTGTGTGTGTGTGTGTGTGTGTGTGTGTGTGTGTGTGTGTGTGTGTGTGTGTGTGAGAGAGAGAGAGAGACAGCTGACAGCAGCTTCAATTCAATTCAATTTCAATTTAAGGCTATATTGACATGGGAAACATATGTTTACATTGCCAAAGCAAGTGAACTAGATAATAAACAAAAGTGAAATAAACAAGGGAAACTTTAGTAAACATTACACTCACAAAAGTTTTAAAATAATATATACATTTAAAATATTATATTATTGGCTATGTACAATGCTGTAACAATGTGCAAGTAGGTCTATGTTGCCGACGGCACGGCACCCCGGTGAGGCATTATATAGTCTAATAGCCACCGGCAGGAAGGACCTCCTGTAGCGCTCTCTGGCACACCGTGGTGGGATCAGTCTGTGACTGAAGGTGCTCCTCTGTGTCATAACCATGGCATAACGTTGTCCATGATGGCCAGTAGTTTGGCCAGGATCTGTCTCTCCGCCACCTCCTCTAGAGTGTCAAGGCTAATCCCCAGAACAGAGCTAGCCTTCCTGATCAGCTTATTTACCAGAGAAGCATCACCAGCCTTTATGTTGGCGCCCCAGCACACCACTGCAAAAAAGATCGCACTGGCACTATATAGCCTCACATTGACTCTGTACTGGTACCACCTGTATATAGCCTCCTCACATTGACTCTGTACTGGTACTTCCTGTATATAGCCTCCTCACATTGACTCTGTACTGGTACTTCCTGTATATAGCCTCCTCACATTGACTCTGTACTGGTACCACCTGTATATAGTCTCCTCACATTGACTCTGTACTGGTACCCCTGTATATAGCCTCCTCACATTGACTCTGTACTGGTACTTCCTGTATATAGCCTCCTCACATTGACTCTGTACTGGTACTTCCTGTATATAGCCTCGCTACTGTTATTTTTTACTGTCATTTTACTGCTTATATTTTTTACTTATCTATTGTTTACTTAACACTTGTTTTTTTTAAACTGTATTGTTGTATTCAGCGCAGCTGACAAGGTCTAAGGTCTACACCTGTTGTATTGGACTACATTTTGCACTACATTTGCACACTCTGTATATAGATTCTCTATTGTGTTATTGACTGTACGTTTGTTTATTATACTCTGACACTGGGATACAGACAGAGAGAAGACAGAGAGAGAGAGAGAGAGAAGAGAAGAGAGAGAAGAGAGAGAGAGAGAGAGAAGAGAAGAGAAGAGAAGAGAAGAGAAGAGAAGAGAGAGAATTAAGAGAGATTAGAGTGAGGAGAGAGAAGAGGAGAGAGAGAGAAGTGAGAGAGAAGTGAGAGAGAGAGAGGAGAGAGAAGAGGAGAGAGAGATGGAAAGATATAAACAAGAGGTCAGAATGTATTGGAGGGTCTTTCTGTTTTTTCTGTAAACGCACCCTCGGGATTCCATAAATTACCATTTCACAAACACGCACACACACACACACACAAATACACACATTCATATACATAAACAGGACAACGAGGCTGAACCAAACTCTTCAAAAACAACATCTGACAGAATTCCTGATGAATCAGAAGATAAACAGAGAATGTGTCTCAGTGTGTGTCTCAGTGTGTGTGTCTGAGTGTGTGTGTCTCAGTGTGTGTGTCTCAGTGTGTGTGTCTCAGTGTGTGTGTCTCAGTGTGTGTGTCTCAGTGTGTGTCTCAGTGTGTGTGTCTCAGTGTGTGTGTCTCAGTGTGTGTGTCTCAGTGTGTGTGTCTCAGTGTGTGTCTCAGTGTGTGTGTCTCAGTGTGTGTGTCTCTGTGTGTGTCTCAGTGTGTGTCTCAGTGTGTGTGTGTCTCAGTGTGTGTGTCTCAGTGTGTGTCTCAGTGTGTGTGTCTCAGTGTGTGTGTCTCAGTGTTTGTGTCTCAGTGTGTGTGTGTGTCTCAGTGTGTGTGTCTCAGTGTGTGTGTCTCAGTGTGTGTGTGTCTCAGTGTGTGTGTGTCTCAGTGTGTGTGTGTCTCACACACACTAACACACACACACTAACACTAACACACACATACACACACACACACACACACACACACACACACACACACATACACATACACATACACACACTAACACACACTGACACATACACACACTAACACACACACACACACACACTAACATACACACACACTAACACACACTAACACACAAACATTGATACATTTTGAATACAGAACAGTGTTTGAAGGAGAAATCATCTGTTAATGTTTCTTTCATACTCTCTCAAGTGGGAAGACAAGCACAGGCTTAGTGTGTGTGTGTGTGTGTGTGTCTGTGTGTCTGTGTGTGTGTGTGTGTGTGTGTGTGTGTCTGTGTGTGTGTGTGTGTGTGTGTGTGTGTGTGTGTCTCTGTGTGTGTGTGTGTGTGTGTGTGTGTGTGTGTGTCTATGTGTGTGTGAGTGTGTGTGTGTGTGTGTTGTTGAGACCAAAGAGGTGGGTTGAAAGAGTGTTTCATATCTAATCTGACAAACACATCCTCTGTTAGACTTGTGTAACTCCATAGTGCTGCTATGAAGCATTCATCGTTTTTTTATGAAGCATTCATAGTGCAGTTATGAAGTATTCATAGTGTTGTTATGAAGCATTTATAGTGCTGTTATTAAGCATTCATAGTGCTGTTATAAAGCATTAATTGGGCTGTTATGAAGCATTCATAGTGCTGTTATAAAGCATTCATTGGGCTGTTATGAAGAATTCATAGTGCTGTTATAAAGCATTCATTGGGCTGTTATGAAGAATTCATAGTGCTGTTATAAAGCATTCATTGGGCTGTTATGAATAATTCATAGTGCTGTTATAAAGCATTCATTGGGCCGTTATGAAGAATTCATAGTGCTGTTATAAAGCATTCATTGGGCTGTTATGAAGAATTCATAGTGCTGTTTTGACAGCAAGATCACACCAGATAGAATTGCGTATTCAACGTTTGTCCAGGTCCCGAGGACGCCCTGAGATGCCTTCAGTACCGTCCACTAGGGGCAACGTGAGCAAGTATTACCAAACCATGCACTTCGGCTCTGAGGATCGCGGGTTCAATCCATCTGCTAGGCACTCATTTTTTCTCTGTTTTAATTAACCTTATCCCAAACCTTAACCGTTCGGAATAAAGGCCTAAACTTAACCGTTTTTTCAGCGAGATTGACTGCGAAATGTGACTCCTGTCCATGTCCTGAGGACGTTGGGAAATGCCCTCAAAACCGACCACTAGGGGCAACAGTGAGCGCTATTACCATCACGTAGTAATCCCATGACTCTGGATCTGAAGGTGTATGTAAACGTCTGACCCACTGGAATTGTGATATAGTGAATTATAAGTGAAATAATCTGTCTGTAAACAATTGTTGGAAGAATTACTTGTCATGCCCAAAGTAGATGTCTTAACCGACTTGGCAAAACTATAGTTTGTTAACATGAAATCTGTGGAGTGGTTGAAAAATGAGTTTTAATGACTTCAACCTAAGTGTATGTAAACATCCGACTTCAACTGTACAGTATATATTGTTTTAGTTTTAAAAATGGTGACGTAGAGAAACCTTTGCTGTTTTAAAGCATGTTTTCTGCAACTCTACACATTTTGCCATGACGTATGCGATGTTAATATCATATCTGAGTGAGAGTGACTGACATAATCAATGGGGTTATGGAGTGCACATTCCCTGTGTGATTACTACAAGTTTAGATAGCTGGCTAGACTAACTGACCAATCTATAGGGTTAGGGTTAGGGTTATGTCAGTCACTGACAGTCAGTGACTGACATAACAAGAGAAAAGCTGATGCACAACCAAATTTAGAAATTGTACCAGGTTGTATTGTACTATTGTAACATTCAACAGTAAGTTGAGACTGAGTTGCTTCTTTTTTTTCTGCTCGGGGGCTTCCTAGTGGCCGCGGCCCCCTAAGTGGCAACTTACGATAGCACGTCTTGGGTAATTTCTCTAGCAACGTTCCGACATTGCTATGTTTCACCTTGTCTACTTTAGTTGCATACTGTGGCACAGAACACAGAACTATTTGTGAGTTTAGTGTTCATTCTTGCATAAGCTCAAGCAACTCATGTTACCGGTCCTTCACTGATCCAGAGTAACCCAGAGACAAGGAAATATGTTTTAACCATATACAGTGGTTTTCTCAGTTAATATAATATGTTTTGTCAGCTGTATTTAGCCTACAAGGGCCATTATTACTTTACCCTGCTAGCAAACTAAAGACAGCAGAACATTCACTAGCTAACACAGTTCTGAGAACATTCAAGCTCCCGACAGCTACATAATGCGATGTTCTCCATTTAGCATCGTTCAACAGCTTCTAATCTGGTATTATGGTTTCTAGTTCTAAACTGGTTACCACGTCAACGGCACTGTCACCCAGGCTACAAACTTCAGTCTGTAACTTGGATATGGAGTTAAAACAGTTTTGAGTTCTGACATATCCTTCTAGATCTAAATTGGTTACCATGTCAACGGCACTGTCACCCAGACTCCACACTTCATCTTTGTAGTAATTGGAATGTGGAATCAATGAAGCTACAAGTATTATTGAGTGTTTTTAACAAAGCTATGGCTGTCTGCCTTTTCTGAAGATGCATAGAGACAGCCGTTAGATGAGGGGAGAATTCCACTATTAGTGATGAACAGACACACTGAGGAGAGCTGCTGTATTGAGATCATTACTGTCTAACGATGAGAGGAGAGGAGGAGAGATCGCTGATAGCAGGACTGTCTGTGTCTGCAGATGTGTATGATTGTAAGAAAGAGAGTCTCATTGAAAGTTTCTGTGAGATGTGGGCTTTGTTTGTGTGTGAGAGACAGAGAGAGAGAGAGAGAGAGAGAGAGAGAGAGAGAGAGAGACATAGAGAGAGAGAGAGAGAGAGAGAGAGAGACAGAGAGAGAGAGAGAGAGAGAGAGAGAGAGAGACAGAGAGAGAGAGAGAGAGAGACAGAGAGAGAGAGAGACAGAGAGAGAGAGAGAGAGAGAGAGAGAGAGACAGAGAGAGAGAGAGAGACAGAGAGAGAGAGAGAGAGAGAGAGAGAGACAGAGAGAGAGAGAGAGAGAGAGAGACAGAGAGAGAGAGAGAGAGGGGAGTTAAGCCAGAAGGTTTAGGCAGTCTCTCTATCCCTCTCTCTCTCTTCATCTCTCCCCCTCTCTCTTTCAATTCAATTCAATGTAAGGGCTTTATGGGAAACATATGTTAACGTTGCCAAAGCAAGTGAAGTAGATAGTAAACAATAAACATTACACTCAGAAGTTCCAAAAGAATAAAGACATTTCAAAATGTCATATTATGTATACAGTATATACAGTGTTGTAACAATGTGCAATTAGTTAAAGTACAAATGGGAAAATAAATATACATAAATATGGGTTGTATTTATAATGGTGTTTGTTCTTCACTGGTTGCCCTTTTCTTGTGGCAACAGGTCACACATCTTGCTGCTGTGATGGAACACCATGATGTTTCACCCACTAGATATGTGAGGTTATCAAAATTGGGTTTGTTATTTAATTCTTTGTAATCTGAGGGAAATATGTGTCTCTAATATGGTCATACATTTGGCAGGAGGTTAGGAAGTGAAAAAATCAGATTCCACCTCATTTTGTGGGCAGTGTGAACACACTCTAATTCTCTCTCTCTTCCTGATCACACAACCATAGCTACAAGGTTCTCCTATGTGTGCCTCTGTTTGCGTGCGTTAGCCCCTCTGGAGGTGAGGTCATGTCTGAAGGTAGACTGGCCAGGTTACTGAGTCTAGAGAGTTGACACACACTGTGACAGAAAAACACACACACACACTGTGACAGACACACACACACATACATACGCACACTGTGACACACACATGCACCTACGCACGCACCTATGCATACACACACACTTCCCCGTAGCCTGAGGACAGCCTTTAGCTATACCAATTAACAACAATACACTCAGAACAGAAACAACCAATTAACAATGATGCAGGTGGATATGGGGAAAGAGAGAGGAGGATATGGGGAAAGAGAGAGGTGGATATGGGGAAAGAGAGAGGTGGATATGGGGAAAGAGAGAGGAGGATATGGGGAAAGAGAGAGGTGGATATGGGGAAAGAGAGAGGTGGATATGGGGAAAGAGAGAGGTGGATACGGGGAAAGAGAGAGGTGGATATGGGGAAAGAGAGGTGGATACGGGGAAAGAGAGAGGTGGATATGGGGAAAGAGAGAGGTGGATACGGGGAAAGAGAGAGGTGGATATGGGGAAAGAGAGGTGGATACGGGGAAAGAGAGAGGTGGATATGGGGAAAGAGAGAGGAGGATATGGGGAAAGAGAGAGGTGGATATGGGGAAAGAGAGAGGTGGATATGGGGAAAGAGAGAGGTGGATACGGGGAAAGAGAGAGGTGGATATGGGGAAAGAGAGGTGGATACGGGGAAAGAGAGAGGTGGATATGGGGAAAGAGAGAGGTGGATACGGGGAAAGAGAGAGGTGGATATGGGGAAAGAGAGGTGGATACGGGGAAAGAGAGAGGTGGATATGGGGAAAGAGAGGTGGATACGGGGAAAGAGAGAGGTGGATAAGGGGGAAAGAGAGAGGTGGATATGGGGAAAGAGAGGTGGATACGGGGAAAGAGAGAGGTGGATATGGGGAAAGAGAGGTGGATACGGGGAAAGAGAGAGGTGGATATGGGGAAAGAGAGAGGTGGATATGGGGAAAGAGAGAGGTGGATATGGGGAAAGAGAGAGGTGGATATGGGGAAAGAGAGAGGTGGATACGGGGAAAGAGAGAGGTGGATATGGGGAAAGAGAGGTGGATACGGGGAAAGAGAGAGGTGGATATGGGGAAAGAGAGGTGGATACGGGGAAAGAGAGAGGTGGATATGGGGAAAGAGAGAGGTGGATATGGGGAAAGAGAGAGGTGGATATGGGGAAAGAGAGAGGAGGATACGGGGAAAGAGAGAGGTGGATATGGGGAAAGAGAGAGGTGGATATGGGGAAAGAGAGAGGTGGATACGGGGAAAGAGAGAGGTGGATATGGGGAAAGAGAGGTGGATACGGGGAAAGAGAGAGGTGGATATGGGGAAAGAGAGAGGTGGATATGGGGAAAGAGAGGTGGATACGGGGAAAGAGAGAGGTGGATATGGGGAAAGAGAGAGGTGGATACGGGGAAAGAGAGAGGTGGATATGGGGAAAGAGAGGTGGATACGGGGAAAGAGAGAGGTGGATATGGGGAAAGAGAGGTGGATACGGGGAAAGAGAGAGGTGGATATGGGGAAAGAGAGAGGTGGATATGGGGAAAGAGAGAGGTGGATACGGGGAAAGAGAGAGGTGGATACGGGGAAAGAGAGGTGGATACGGGGAAAGAGAGAGGTGGATATGGGGAAAGAGAGAGGTGGATATGGGGAAAGAGAGAGGTGGATACGGGGAAAGAGAGAGGTGGATACGGGGAAAGAGAGAGGTGGATATGGGGAAAGAGAGGTGGATACGGGGACAGAGAGAGGTGGATATGGGGAAAGAGTGGTGGATACGGGGAAAGAGAAAGGTGGATATGGGGAAAGAGAGAGGTGGATACGGGGAAAGAGAGAGGTGGATATGGGGAAAGAGAGGTGGATACGGAGAAAGAGAGAGGTGGATACGGGAAAAGAGAGAGGTGGATATGGGGAAAGAGAGAGGTGGATATGGGAAAAGAGAGAGGTGGATATGGGAAAAGAGAGAGGTGGATATGGGAAAAGAGAGAGGTGGATATGGGAAAAGAGAGAGGTGGATACGGGGAAAGAGAGAGGTGGATATGGGGAAAGAGAGGTGGATACGGGGAAAGAGAGAGGTGGATATGGGGAAAGAGAGGTGGATATGGGAAAAGAGAGAGGTGGATATGGGGAAAGAGAGAGGTGGATATGGGGAAAGAGAGAGGTGGATATGGGAAAAGAGAGAGGTGGATATGGGGAAAGAGAGAGGTGGATACGGGGAAAGAGAGAGGTGGATATGGGGAAAGAGAGAGGTGGATATGGGGAAAGAGAGAGGTGGATACGGGGAAAGAGAGAGGTGGATATGGGGAAAGAGAGAGGTGGATATGGGGAAAGAGAGAGAGAAATAAATCTGTCTCTGTCTCACTCTCACACTTGATAGGCCTTCGTTCTATCATTTAATATAATGTAATATCATCACACTCCAATATAACTGATCTTCATTATATGATGTAATATAATGTAATATCATCACACTCCAATATAACTGATCTTCATTATATGATGTAATATAATGTAATATCATCACACTCCAATATAACTGATCTTCATTATATGATGTAATATAATGTAATATCATCACACTCCAATATAACTGATCTTCATTATATGATGTAATATAATGTAATATCATCACACTCCAATATAACTGATCTTCATTATATGATGTAATATAATGTAATATCATCACACTCCAATATAACTGATCTTCATTATATGATGTAATATAATGTAATATCATCACACTCCAATATAACTGATCTTCATTATATGATGTAATATAATGTGATATCATCACACTCCAATATAACTGATCTTCATTATATGATGTAATATAATGTAATATCATCACACTCCAATATAACTGATCTTCATTATATGATGTAATATAATGTAATATCATCACACTCCAATATAACTGATCTTCATTATATGATGTAATATAATGTAATATCATCACACTCCAATATAACTGATCTTCATTATATGATGTAATATAATGTAATATCATCACACTCCAATATAACTTCATTATATCATGTATGTTATTATTTTATTATTATTAGAAAAATATATACATATATATATATATATTTAATATATATAAAATTATATAATATTATATAATATTATTATTATATTATATCATCTGCACACTTAGAAGGACCTTTTTGTACAGAACCACGGTGTTACCAGCCCATTCCAGCCTGTTGTCCATATGGACTCCCAGGAACTTGTATGACCCAACCATTTCCACATCCATCCCCTGTATAGGGACTGCGGTTGGTTGGGCCTTGGTTCTCCTGACGTCCACCACCATCTCTTTTGTTTTGCTGATGTTGAGCTGAAGGTGGTTCTGCTCACACCACAACACAAAGTCACTGATTGTGCTCCTGTACTCCTCCTGCCCACCCCTGATGCACCCTACAATTGGGGAGTCATCCGAGAAGTTCTGTAGGTGGCATGTTTCAGAGTTATATCTGAAGTCTGAGGTGTAGAGGGTGAACAGGAAGGGGGACAGGACCGTACCCTGGGGGGCCCCTGTGTTGCTAACTGCCCGTTCTGACACACAGCTCTGTAGTCGCACAAATTGTGACCTACCGGTCAGGTAGTCCGTAACCCAGGAGATTAAGGGTTCTTCCACTTTCATCCTCCTCATCATCTCACCCAGTAGCAGGGGCTGAATGGTATTGAAGGCACTGGAGAAGTCAAAAAACATAACCCTCACAGTGCAACCTGCGTTGTCCAGGTGAGAATTAGGGAATTTATTTACTGTTTCAAGTTTCAAGTTTTATTAGTCATATATCCAGCGATGCTTCTGAACAACAACAATAAGAACAGGAACATAAAGTATCATAGTATCTGTATTTTGTCCTGTAGTTCATTCAATGTAATTGGAGAATCCAGTAGGTTCTGGTCTTTAATAGCTGATTCTAGGATTTGCATTTGATCATGTATATTTATTTGCTCTTTGTTATTTGTTATAGAGCCAAATAGATTGGAGAAATGGTTTACCCAGACATCTCTGTTTTGAATACATAGCTCTTTGTGTTGTTGTTTGTTTAGTGTTTTCCAATTTGGATTCTTCAATTACATTGAGTTGGTTTCTGACGTGCTATTCCTTCTTTTTCCGTAGTGTATTTCTGTATTGTTTTAGTGATTCACCATAGTGAAGGTGTATTTCTGTATTGTTTTAGTGATTCACCATAGTGAAGGTGTATTTCTGTATTGTTTTAGTGATTCACCATAGTGAAGGTGTATTTCTGTATTGTTTTAGTAATTCACCATAGTGAAGGTGTATTTCTGTATTGTTTTAGTGATTCACCATAGTGAAGGTGTATTTCTGTATTGTTTTAGTGATTCACCATAGTGAAGGTGTATTTCTGTATTGTTTTAGTGATTCACCATAGTGAAGGCGTATTTCTGTATTGTTTTAGTGATTCACCATAGTGAAGGTGTATTTTTGTATTGTTTTAGTGATTCACCATAGTGAAGGTGTATTTCTGTATTGTTTTAGTGATTCACCATAGTGAAGGTGTATTTCTGTATTGTTTTAGTGATTCACCATAGTGAAGGTGTATTTCTGTATTGTTTTAGTGATTCACCATAGTGAAGGTGTATTTCTGTATTGTTTTAGTGATTCACCATAGTGAAGGTGTATTTCTGTATTGTTTTAGTGATTCACCATAGTGAAGGTGTATTTCTGTATTATTTTAGTGATTCACCATAGTGAAGGTGTAGGCTCAGGTTTTCTGGGTCTCTATGTTTTTGGTTGGAAAGGTTTCTCAATATCTTTCTTAGGTTTTTCATTCTTCATCAAACCATTTATCATTGTTGTTAATTTTCTTTGGTTTTCTGTTTGTCATTTTTAGATTTGATGGGAAGCTGAGAGGTCAAATATACTGTTCTACTGCCAAGTTTACACCTTCACTATTGAAGAGTGGAACGTTTTGTCCAGGAAATTGTCTAGAAGGGATTGAATTTGTTGTTGCCTAATTGTTTTTTGTTAGATTTCAACACTACTTTCCTTCCATCTACAGCATTTCTTAATATTATTCAGTTCCTTTGGCTTTGATGCCTCATGGTTGAGCATAGCTCTGTTCAAGTAGAGTGTGATATTGCTGTGATCTGATAGGGTGTCAGTGGACTGACTGTGAACGCTCTAAGAGACTCTGGGTTGAGGTCAGTGATAAAGTCTACAGTACTACTGCCAAGACATGAGCTATATGTGTACCTACCATAGGAGTCCCCTCGAAGCCTACCATTGACTATGTACAGACCCAGCGTCCGACAGAGCTGCAGGAGTTGTGACCCGTTTTTCTTGGTTATGTTGTCATAGTTGTGTCTAGGGGGGCATATGGGGGAGGGAATGCTGTCACCTCCAGGTAGGTGTTTGTCCCCATCTGTGCTGAGGGTGTCAGGTTCTTGTCCAGTTCTTGCATTTAGGTCGCCACAGACTACTACATGTCCCTGGGCCTGTAAATGGTTGATCTCCCCCTCAAGGATGGAGAAGCTGTCATCGTTTAAGTATGGGGTTTCTATTGGGGGGACATAGGCAGCACACAGGAGGATATTTTGAGATCATTTCCTTATTAATTTCTAGCCAGATGTAAAATGTTCCTGTATTGACTAATTTAATAGAGTGGGTTAGGTCTGCTCTATACCAAATTAGCATTCTCCCTGAGTCTCTTCCCTGTTTCACACCTGGTAGTTTGGTGGATGGGACTAATACCAACACACTCTAACTATATAACACCAACCCACTCTAACTATATAACACCAACACACTCTAACTAAATAACACCAACCCACTCTAACTATATAATACCAACACACTCTAACTATATAATACCAACCCACTCTAACTATATAATACCAACCCACTCTAACTATATAATACCAACCCACTCTAACTATATAGCACCAACACACTCTAACTATATAATACCAACCCACTCTAACTATATAATACCAACACACTCTAACTATATAACACCAACCCACTCTAACTATATAGCACCAACACACTCTAACTATATAATACCAACCCACTCTAACTATATAATACCAACACACTCTAACTATATAATACCAACACACTCTAACTATATAACACCAACCCACTCTAACTATATAGCACCAACACACTCTAACTATATAATACCAACACACTCTAACTATATAATACCAACACACTATAACTATATAATACCAACACACTCTAACTATATAATACCAACACACTCTAACTATATAACACCAACCCACTCTAACTATATAATACCAACCCACTCTAACTATATAATACCAACCCACTCTAACTATATAGCACCAACACACTCTAATTATATAATACCAACCCACTCTAACTATATAATACCAACACACTCTAACTATATAACACCAACCCACTCTAACTATATAACACCAACCCACTCTAACTATATAGCACCAACACACTCTAACTATATAATACCAACCCACTCTAACTATATAATACCAACACACTCTAACTATATAATACCAACACACTCTAACTATATAACACCAACCCACTCTAACTATATAGCACCAACACACTCTAACTATATAATACCAACACACTCTAACTATATAATACCAACACACTATAACTATATAATACCAACACACTCTAACTATATAACACCAACCCACTCTAACTATATAGCACCAACACACTCTAACTATATAATACCAACCCACTCTAACTATATAATACCAACACACTCTAACTATATAATACCAACACACTCTAACTATATAATACCAACACACTCTAACTATATAATACCAACACACTCTAACTATATAATACCAACACACTATAACTATATAACACCAACCCACTCTAACTATATAATACCAACACACTATAACTATATAATACCAACACACTCTAACTATATAATACCAACACACTCTAACTATATAACACCAACCCACTCTAACTATATAGCACCAACACACTCTAACTATATAATACCAACACACTATAACTATATAATACCAACACACTCTAACTATATAATACCAACCCACCTGGTAGTTTGGTGGATGGGACTACCAGCTCTCTGTAACCTAGAGGGCAACCAGTGGGTCCGTCTCCTCTATACCATGTTTCTTGTAGGATGACAATGTCTATATTTCCAATTTCTTTGACAAAGTCTGGTTTCCTGCTCTTTAGGCCAAAGGCAGATGACCTCAGACCTTGTATATTCCAGGATGAGAGAGTAAAAGACGTTGTGTTCCATAGTGTCTAGTGTCCTTCTCCCCCTCTCTCTGTCATGTATGTACGTTCACACACACATAAATATAATCTGAATGGGTACATTGGAGGAAAGCTAGTTTGAACCTCCTGGTTCTCATCTGTAATCCCTGCTCTCTCTCTCTCTCTTTCTCTCGCGCCCAACCCTCTCTCTCTCTCTCTCTCTCTCTCTCTCTCTCTCTCTCCCTCTCTCTCTCGCGCCCACCCCTCTCTCTCTCCCTCTCTCTCTCTCTCTCTCTCTCTCCCTCTTTCTCTCACTCCCACCCCTCTCTCTCTCTCTCTGTCACGTTCGGGTGTGTAGAGAGACCAAGGCGCAGCGTATCCATAGTTCGACATGATTTATTCAATTAACTGACGAACTATACAAAATAACAAATGATATATATAAAGACACACGTAACACGACACGAGACAATATACAACAATGAACCACGCCAACGGAGTGGAACACAGACATATAAGTAAGATCCCTAATTAGAGGTAATGCATAGCAGCTGCCTCTAATTAGGGATCCCACACACACACACCAGACAGAAATAGAAATGATAGATCTGCCAGACTCTGACCATAGAAATATAGAGAAGCAAAGCTTCTCTATGGCCAGAGCCTGACACTCTCTCTCTCTCTCTCGCGCCCACCCCTCTCTCTCTCTTTCTCTCTCTCTCTCTCCCTCTTTCTCTCGCGCCCACCCCTCTCTCTCTCTTTCTCTCTCTCTCTCTCTCTCTCCCTCTTTCTCTCGCGCCCACCCCTCTCTCTCTCTCTCTCTCTCTCTCTCTCTCTCTCTCTTTCGATCCTACCTCTCTCTCTCTCCTCTCTCTCTCTCCCCCTCGCTCTCTCCCCCCCTCTCCCTCTCCCCCCTCTCTCTCTCACTCCCACCCCTCTCTGTTGTAAACTAATTTCAGTCAGTACTTTGGGACTCCCTGGAGGCAGGAACAAACACGCACTCATTTAGAACATTCTGGTCTAGTTCTCTCTCTCTCTCACTCCCTCTCGAGAGAGGGAGAGAGGGAGAGAGGGAGAGAGAGCAAGATCGAGGGAGAGATCGATGCTGAATCTGAACAGCTGAGACCTGCATTACCCTTAAAGAACACACACACACTCACCGCCGTCCAGCTGCGAAACCTAACCACTCATAACTACGAAAACCAATCAGGTCTCCTCTCGACTGAGAGGGCAGGTGTGAACGCTCAGAACTAGGTTCAGCAGCTGTGTGTGTGAGAGAGTGTGTTAATTGTTTGTGTGTGTGTTAATCGTTTGTGTGTGTGTGTGCTCCTGCGTGGGAAACAAGGTAACTGTTGCCAGGCCTGGCTTCCATTCCATTCCACCTCACCTGACCAGCTAAAGGTCGTAACTACATGCCTGGGGGTCGTAACTACATTCTCGCGGTTTATTACTAAGAGCTCCTGGGGTCGTTACTAAGTGTTCCTAGGGTTGTGGGGATCATAGAGGAAATGAACTTTGACATCTCAACACTGATTCTCCACACTTTCGGTCAAAACTGGAAACTCCCTCCAGCCAATGACAACACCAATAGGAGAGGGTTGGAGAATCGACCTAACTTTACTACAATATTAATGTTTGTGTTTGAATATTCTAGTTTGGTATTACAGAAACATCTTAATAAGTATCTGATCTTATCTATTGCAGTTAGCCAACAATAACAACAATCCAATGCTTTTAAATCCATCACTGCTTTAGTAAAATGTTAATGTTTAAATATATATATGTGTTAGAAGAATATTCTAGTTTGGAATTACAAAAACATCTCTATTGCGGTTAGGATATTAGTGAATTATTATATAGTGTTAGCATTATTAGTAGTAAGAATACAAAGGAGAGAGAGAGAGAGAGAGAGAGAGAGAGAGAGAGAGAGAGAGAGAGAGAGAGAGAGAGAGAGAGGGAACAAATGATTATTTACAATGACAGCCTACACCGGCCAAACTCGGACAACGCTGGGACAATTGTGCGCCGGTTGTGATACAGTCTGGATTGAAACCAGGTTGTCTGTAGTGATGCCTCTAGCACTGAGATACAGTGCCTTAGACCACTGAACCACTTGCGAGCCCCTACATTGGGCCCCTACATTAGGCCCCTACATTGGGCCCCTACATTAGGCCCCTACATTAGGCCCCTACATTGGGCCCCTACATTGTGCCCCTACATTAGGCCCCTACATTGGGCCCCTACATTGTGCCCCTACATTAGGCCCCTACATTAGGCCCCTACATTGTGCCCCTACATTAGGCCCCTACATTGGGCCCCTACATTGTGCCCCTACATTGGGCCCCTACATTAGGCCCCTACATTGGGCCCCTACATTGGGCCCCTACATTAGGCCCCTACATTAGGCCCCTACATTAGGCCCCTACATTAGGCCCCTACATTGTGCCCCTACATTGGGCCCCTACATTAGGCCCCTACATTGGGCCCCTACATTGGGCCCCTACATTAGGCCCCTACATTGGGCTCCTACATTAGGCCCCTACATTAGGCCCCTACATTAGGCCCCTACATTGGGCCCCTACATTAGGCCCCTACATTAGGCCCCTACATTGGGCCCCTACATTAGGCCCCTACATTAGGCCCCTACATTGGGCCCCTACATTGGGCCCCTACATTAGGCCCCTACATTAGGCCCCTACATTAGGCCCCTACATTAGGCCCCTACATTGGGCCCCTACATTAGGCCCCTACATTGGGCCCCTACATTAGGCCCCTACATTGGGCCCCTACATTAGGCCCCTACATTAGGCCCCTACATTGGGCCCCTACATTGGGCCCCTACATTAGGCCCCTACATTGGGCCCCTACATTAGGCCCCTACATTGGGCCCCTACATTAGGCCCCTACATTGTGCCCCTACATTAGGCCCCTACATTAGGCCCCTACATTGGGCCCCTACATTAGGCCCCTACATTGGGCCCCTACATTGGGCTCCCAAGTGATGGTCTAAGGCACTGCATTCCCCTCCTTCATCACATGTATGACTGACAACAACTAGGGCGCATGCACACACACACACACACACACACACACACACACACACACACACACACACACACACACACACACACACACACACACACACACACACACACACACACACACACACACACACACACACATACACACATAGATAGACAGACAGACAAGAGTTGTAGTTGTATTTAACAGAGAGGGAGACTCATCAGATTCTAAACTACTACCTCTAATTATCACTACACACACTGCATTCCTATTGGTACAGGACTGTGTGGGTGTGTCTACATATCTATACATGTATGTGTGGCGTGACCAGGCAGTGTTCCTGTGTCTCATCTCTCTCAGCTCCCATGGCCTGTCATCTGTAACAACAGATTTAACCTGCTGGTCACCTGGAGCTCCAGACCTCATCTCAGAGAAGCCAGCTCCTCAGGCGTCCTGCCCGCCCACGGGGCCTCTCGGCTGGGCTTAGAGGGTCGGGACGATGGCCTCAGGAACCCAGCTCTGGAGGTTAGCCCAGAGCACCTGTAATCATACACTGTTGTTGTACAGCCTGCCTGGAGATCACACACACACAGCAAGGGGTGGGGGGTGTAACATCCCTTCTCTCTTTCTGCTGAAATCCTCCACGATCATTTCATTTCACACACCTCATTTTCCTTTTTCCTCCTTGCTCTTCCTCCTTCAATCCCTCCCTTCTTCTCTCCATCTTTCTCCTGCCTCCTCTCTCTTAATCTCTCTCTCCCCATGCCTCTCTCCCCTCCCTCTCTCTTAATCTCTCTCTCCCCCTGCCTTTCTCCCCTACCTCTCTCTCCCCCTGCCTCTCTCCCTCCCTCTCTCTCCCCCTGCCTCTCTCCCTGCCTCTCTCTCCCCCTGCCTCTCTACCTCCCTCTCTCTCCCCATGCCTCTCTCCCCTACCTATCTCTCCTCTTGCCTCTCTCCCCTCCCTCTTTCTCCCCTGCCTCTCTCCCCTCCCACTCTCTCCCCTGCCTCTCTCCCCTCCCCCTCTCTCTTCATCGTTCTCTCCTCATGCTTCTCTCCCCCTCCCTCTCTCCCCCTCCCTCTCTCCCCTGCCTCTCTCTTCTCCCCCTCTCTCCCCCGTCTCTCTCCCCCTGCCTCTCCCCCTGCCTCTCTCCCCTGCCTCTCTCCCCTCCCTCTCTTTCTCCCCTCCCTCTCTCTTCATCTCTCTCTCCCCCTGCCTTTCTCCCCCTGCATCTCTTCCCCCTCTCTCTCTCCCCCCTGCCTCTCTCCCCTCCCTCTCTCTACCACCCCTGCCTCTCTTTACTCCACTGCCTCTCTCCCTCCTCCCTCTCTCTACCTCCCCTGCCTCTCCCCCCTCCCCCTCTCTCGACCCCCCTTCTGCCCCCCCCCTCTGCTAGCCTCAGGTGAATAGGTGTGTCAGTGGGAACCAGTGTTTCTGGAGATCACGTTTCCCTCCCGTCCAGATACACCATCACCTCAGGCACCTATAAATCAGGTTACTACAAGCACACGTACCATCACCTCAGGCACCTATAAATCAGGTTACTACAAGCACACGTACAGAAAAAGGAAAGGTTGTGCTCATTTGATATTTGTGCTATTTGACCCTATATATGACACTCCAAGCTCTTTATATATCTCACTTACTATCTTTTCACTTCTGACTCTTTATCTACCAATGACCTCATTCTGACCTCTTCTAATGCCCGCTGTTCAATGGCTTTTCATGCACTGAATGCTACTGTTTGGTAGCGGACGTCGGAAAATGCCTTCAAAACCGGCACTAGGGGCAGCAGTGAGCGCTATTACCATCAAGTAGACTTGAGTTGTGCTAGGGTGTTGTGGATGGGCCTAATCCCATGACTCTAGATCAGAAGGTAGTGTGTTTGATCTGGACACACTTTTTATTTCTGTTTTTTAACCCTATCACAAACCTTAACCCTTACCTTAACCATTCAGAATGAGTGTCTAAACTTAACCCTTTCCTTAACCATTCAGAATGAGTGTCTAAACTTAACCCTTACCTTAACCATTCAGAATGAGTGTCTAAACTTAACCCTTACCTTAACCATTCAGAATGAGTGTCTAAACTTAACCCTTACCTTAACCATTCAGAATGAGTGTCTAAACTTAACCCTTACCTTAACCATTCAGAATGAGTGTCTAAACTTAACCCTTACCTTAACCATTCAGAATGAGTGTCTAAACTTAACCCTTACCTTAACCATTCAGAATGAGTGTCTAAACGTAACCCTTACCTTAACCATTCAGAATGAGTGTCTAAACGTAACCCTTACCTTCAAAATTTGGATCAATTTAAAAATTGTACGTTTGGAATACGTGGATTAACGTCTAATTCTGCAGTGAGACTGTCAATGTGCCCTTGAGCAAGGCACTTAACCTTAATTGCTCCTCTAAGTCTCTCTGGATAAGAGCATCTGCTAAATGACTAAAAGATAGAGAGTGAGAGAGAGAGTGAGGGCTCTTGAGTAAGTGTTCGTTTTATTGGCATCACAGAAAATACATAATGCAGCATTACAGTTAAGCCTCAAGTAAATACACACACATCCTTAGATAATAGTATTTCCTTGTTCCTAACATTGAGAATCTCAAGTTACAGATATATTTTCAGTTGGAGAATCACAGACCTTTCTGTCTGCTGACCTTTCTGTAGTAATACCAATACCATGGGTGGGGGATCTAGGAAGTTTGAGTTACTGTGAAGTTATGTAACGGTGTGTGTAGTTACTGTGAAGTTATGTAACGGTGTGTGTAGTTACTGTGAAGTTATGTGACGGTGTGTGTAGTTACTGTGAAGTTATGTGACGGTGTGTGTAGTTACTGTGAAGTTATGTAACGGTGTGTGTAGTTACTGTGAAGTTATGTATCTGTGTGTGTAGTTACTGTGAAGTTATGTAACGGTGTGTGTAGTTACTGTGAGGTTATGTATCTGTGTGTGTAGTTACTGTGAAGTTATGTAACGGTGTGTGTAGTTACTGTGAAGTTATGTAACGGTGTGTGTAGTTACTGTGAAGTTATGTGACGGTGTGTGTAGTTACTGTGAAGTTATGTAACGGTGTGTGTAGTTACTCTGAAGTTATGTAACGTGTGTGTAGTTACTGTGAAGTTATGTAACGGTGTGTGTAGTTACTGTGAAGTTATGTGATGTGTGTGTAGTTACTGTGAAGTTATGTGACGGTGTGTGTAGTTACTGTGAAGTTATGTAACGGTGTGTGTAGTTACTGTGAGGTTATGTATCTGTGTGTGTAGTTACTGTGAAGTTATGTAACGGTGTGTGCAGTTACTGTGAAGTTATGTAACGTGTGTGTAGTTACTGTGAAGTTATGTGACGTGTGTGTAGTTACTGTGAAGTTATGTAACGGTGTGTGTAGTTACTGTGAAGTTATGTATCTGTGTGTGTAGTTACTGTGAAGTTATGTAACGGTGTGTGTAGTTACTGTGAGGTTATGTATCTGTGTGTGTAGTTACTGTGAAGTTATGTAACGGTGTGTGTAGTTACTGTGAAGTTATGTAACGGTGTGTGTAGTTACTGTGAAGTTATGTGACGGTGTGTGTAGTTACTGTGAAGTTATGTAACGGTGTGTGTAGTTACTCTGAAGTTATGTAACGTGTGTGTAGTTACTGTGAAGTTATGTAACGGTGTGTGTAGTTACTGTGAAGTTATGTGATGTGTGTGTAGTTACTGTGAAGTTATGTGACGGTGTGTGTAGTTACTGTGAAGTTATGTAACGGTGTGTGTAGTTACTGTGAGGTTATGTATCTGTGTGTGTAGTTACTGTGAAGTTATGTAACGGTGTGTGCAGTTACTGTGAAGTTATGTAACGTGTGTGTAGTTACTGTGAAGTTATGTGATGGTGTGTGTAGTTACTGTGAAGTTATGTAACGGTGTGTGTAGTTACTGTGAGGTTATGTATCTGTGTATGTAGTTACTGTGAAGTTATGTAACGGTGTGTGCAGTTACTGTGAAGTTATGTAACGTGTGTGTAGTTACTGTGAAGTTATGTGATGGTGTGTGTAGTTACTGTGAAGTTATGTAACGGTGTGTGTAGTTACTGTGAAGTTATGTAACAGTGTGTGTAGTTACTGTGAAGTTATGAAACGTTGTGTGTAGTTACTGTGAAGTTATGTATCGGTGTGTGTAAATGTATGTGTGTAGTTACTGTGAAGTTATGTGATGGTGTGTGTAGTTACAGTGAAGTTATGTAACGGTGTGTGTAGTAACTGTGAAGTTATGTAACAATGTGTGTAGTAACTCTACCTCCCCTCTCTCTTCCTCCCTCTCTCTACCTCCCCTCTCTCTTCCTCCCTCTCTCCACTCCCCTCTCTCTACTCCCCTCTCTCTTCCTCCCTCTCTCTACCTCCCCTCTCTCTTCCTCCCTCTCTCCACTCCCCTCTCTCTACCTCCCTCTCTCTATCTCCCTCTCTCTACCTCCCCTCTCTCTTCCTCCCTCTCTCCACTCCCCTCTCTCTACCTCCCTCTCTCTACCTCCCTCTCTCTACCTCCCCTCTCTCTACTCCCCTCTCTATACCTCCCCTCTCTATACCTCCCCTCTCTCTACCTCCCCTCTCTCTACCTCCTTCTCTCTACCTCCCCTCTCTCTACCTCCCTCTCTCTACCTCCCTCTCTCTACCTCCCCTCTCTCTACTCCCCTCTCTATACCTCCCCTCTCTCTACCTCCCCTCTCTCTACCTCCTTCTCTCTACCTCCCCTCTCTCTTCCTCCCTCTCTCTACCTCCCTTCTCTGTGTGTGTGTGTGTGTGTGTGTTTGTGTGTGTGTGTGTGTGTGTGTGTGTGTGTGTGTGTGTGTGTGTGTGTGTGTGTGTGTGAGACATGGGACAGTGACACTGTTTATTATCATTTTTTAAAATCATTTTTTAAAAATGTAACCTTTATTTAACTAGGCAAGTCAGTTAAGAACAAATTCTTATTTACAATGACGGACTACCCCGGCCACCCTATGGGACTCTCAATTACGGGCGGATGTGATACAGCCTGGTTTATATAAGCTAGATAACATTCATCTCACACAGGAGAGATGCCGACACACAAATCTTAAACTAGACAGAGGTCAAGAGAGGTCTGTGTTTGTTTATGAGTGTGTGTGTGTGTCTGTATGAGCGTAGGGAATGTGTGTGTGTGTGTGTGTGTGTGTGTGTGTGTTTGTATGAGCGTAGGGAATGTGTGTGTGTGTGTGTGTTTGTGTGTGTGTGTGTGTGTGTGTGTGTTTGTGTGTGTGTGTGTGTGTGTGTGTGTTTGTGTGTGTGTGTGTGTGTTTGTGAGTGTGTGTCTCTGAGCTGTAGATTAACTGAGGCGCTGTTGGATGGGGAGGTAATTGCATTGGATACAGGGATAATTGACAGGTAAATTTGGTTTGGAATTTAAACACACACACACATTACTCAATGAAACTCTATATGAGAGAAAGAGAGAGAGAGAGAGAGAGAGAGAGAGAGAGAGAGAGAGAGAGAGAGAGAGAGAGAGAGAGAGAGAGAGAGAGAGAGAGAGAGAGAATGAATAGTGCACTGAATTATATGAATCAGTCAGCCCTTACAGAATAATTAGGATGAAATTAAAAGAAACAGCTCATATATCATTTGTGAACATCATGTTGTAAAAGACTGGAGGGGAAGAGGAGAGGAGAGGAAAGGAGAGGAGAGAGAGAGGGTGGAGAGGAAGAGGAGAGGAGAGCGACAGGTTAGAGGAGGGAGAGAGGGTGGAGAGGAAGAGGAGAGGAGAGGAAAGGAGAGAGACAGGTTAGAGGAGGGAGAGAGGGTTGAGAGGAAGAGGAGAGGAGAGGAAAGGAGAGAGACAGGTTAGAGGAGGGAGAGAGGGTGGAGAGGAAGAGGAGAGGAGAGGAAAGGAGAGAGACAGGTTAGAGGAGGGAGAGAGGGTGGAGAGGAAGAGGAGAGGAGAGGAAAGGAGAGAGACAGGTTAGAGGAGGGAGAGAGGGTGGAGAGGAAGAGGAGAGGAGAGGAAAGGAGAGAGACAGGTTAGAGGAGGGAGAGAGGGTGGAGAGACAGGTTAGAGGAGGGAGAGAGGGTGGAGAGGAAGAGGAGAGGAGAGGAAAGGAGAGAGACAGGTTAGAGGAGGGAGAGAGGGTGGAGAGGAAGAGGAGAGGAGAGAGCAGGTTAGAGGAGGGAGAGAGGGTGGAGAGGAAGAGGAGAGGAGAGGAAAGGAGAGAGACAGGTTAGAGGAGGGAGAGAGGGTGGAGAGGAAGAGGAGAGGAGAGGAGAGAGACAGGTTAGAGGAGGGAGAGAGGGTGGAGAGGAAGAGGAGAGGAGAGGAGAGAGACAGATTAGAGGAGGGAGAGAGGGTGGAGAGGAAGAGGAGAGGAGAGAGACAGGTTAGAGGAGGGAGAGAGGGTGGAGAGGAAGAGGAGAGGAGAGGAGAGAGACAGGTTAGAGGAGGGAGAGAGGGTGGAGAGGAAGAGGAGAGGAGAGGAGAGAGACAGGTTAGAGGAGGGAGAGAGGGCAGAGAGGAAGAGGAGAGGAGAGGAGAGGAGAGAGACAGGTTAGAGGAGGGAGAGAGGGTGGAGAGGAAGAGGAGAGGAGAGGAAATGAGAGGAGAGAGACAGGTTAGAGGAGGGAGAGAGGGTGGAGAGGAAGAGGAGAGGAGAGGAAAGGAGAGGAGAGAGACAGGTTAGAGGAGGGAGAGAGGGTGGAGAGGAAAGGAGAGGAAAGGAGAGGAGAGAGACAGGTTAGAGGAGGGAGAGAGGGTGGAGAGGAAAGGAGAGGAAAGGAGAGGAGAGAGACAGGTTAGAGGAGGGAGAGAGGGTGGAGAGGAAAGGAGAGGAGAGGAAAGGAGAGGAGAGAGACAGGTTAGAGGAGGGAGAGAGGGTGGAGAGGAAGAGAGATGAAGCATCAATAGAGAAAGGGAGTGAGGTAGAGTATTGTGGAGGCGTAGGGCAGAGCGTTTGGCTACTCCAAGTGTGTGTGTGGCGAGGAGATTGCCTAGGTGTGTGTGTGTGGGTGTTGAGGAGGTGGTCTACTTAGGTGGATTTATAGAGGCAGTTAAAGGTAAGGTCACCCCCTAGTATGGCTTTAATATTAATGCACCGTTTAATGGCCAACAGTGTACCTAGATCTCCCTTCAGTGATACGATACTGCCTTTGGGAGTAGCTGGATGGAATCAGGCAGGGATCTCAGTGAAAATATATTGCCTATTAGGCCTGAGGGGATGTTTTTTCCCTGGACCTAATAATATATGATTTATTGGCCATAATGCTTTGCTTTGTAATATTCTCATTTAATTTCCAGATCGTTTCTCCTTTTTCTCGGTTTGGGGGCGCCGTTCACCGCGTCCTCGTCCCCCACCCGCCTCCACGTGCACCAGTCAAAATAACGGAGTCGCTGTTCAACAGGAGCCTCGTCCAATCACAGTTGAGCTGGGCGGGGCAGACGGCTTGTGAATGGAACTTTTAGTTTAGTCTCTGTTTTCAGGCTGAGAGAGACTTGGGATCAGACTGCCAGAGGATCTATAACGGAGAAACGGACTCTTACCATTCGAGAAAGTCTATTGCTATTGTCTACAGTGATCTTTTTTCCTGTTTAGGGATTTCAGTTGAAAGACTGTGGTCCGTTCCCCGTCTGGCGGACGGAGGCAGGTGTTCGCTTTGTCTCTCCGCGCCTCGAGCTGCTCTGAAAGGAGGAGAGCGCGAGACGCAGCTCAACCATCACCGCGAGCCCTGGATAGCGCCCTCACTCCAACCGTCGCTCTGATACTTGTTGTTCAAAGTAACTTTTCTGCATAAAACCTGAACTAATAACGTAAGGTTGTTTTAGGAGGAATCAAAGAGCCTGTGGTGTTTTAGCGGGACATGTTCCGCTGCCTTATCGACTTGTTTCAGATCTAAAAAGGAGGTTCACTGCTGAAACGGTGTCGCAGTATGTTGTCCCTGTGGCCTGTGCTAAGCTAAGCGCTGTGTGTGTCTTGGGTTTTAGACGGACTGACTAGCCTACTCACAATTGAACTACTCCTTTTCACCTGGTTTTGTTGGAGAAATTCGGGATTGAATGTAACGAAAGGAAGAACTGTGCTCTTCTTGTTGTTAACCTGTTGGCTGGTTCCTGCCTGCCTTGTTTTTCTGCCGTGGAATCCGAGACAAGCGGCAAGACCCAGCGGACCGGAAAGAGAGGGAGGGAAGGAGGGAGAGAGAGAGAGAGGTGGAGAGTTACCGCTGCATTTACCCTCTCTGGCTACATTTTACCCCGGTGAATGGTTAGTTAATAGTTAACCTGAATATTTAACTAGTCTCTGCCCAACTCGGTCCACACCCAGGTTTTCTGAAGCCCACATTGTTACTTTATACCAGACTTGGTCTCGGTTCGGGATCCAGTAACAGCGCCCTGCACCCAGACTGTCATTGACTGATGAATTCGCCTCGATAGCAAATTGTTAGCAAATATATTTTTTCGAAATCACACAATAATCAAGCCCGATGGTTAATTTATGCGCTTTATTGCCCGTCAATAATTCCGTCTAAACACCCAAATGATCGGCTAGACAAATCCTCGCTGAAGACATCACAACAAGCAGGGGTTTACCGGGGCCATAGCCCGATTTGCTGATATAATCGGATCAATCCAAATCCCACTCTCTCAGATGTATTAATTCTGCTCCTGCAGGATCACTGGTAATGAACATGACACATAAACCTATCGAGCCCCGGAGAGGCGAGGGTGAGGACTTTATTAAAGTCAAACCGAGAGGCCAAACTGCCAGGACCGGGAAGGAGCTATTCGTGTCACCGGTTGAGTTGTTGATCAGCCCGAGGCACCACGAGAATCAGCGCGAGGGAATTGTCACGGGTGACGGTGGGACCACCAGACTCCTGGAGAGGGATTCACCGACCCACAGGGAGGAGACACCCGCCCCAGAGCGCCTGTTAGCCGGCCAGTCCTCCAGGGGGAAGCCGGTGAAGGAGACGCACTGTGGAGCAGGTGGAAGCCCTTCATCTCACATTTCTCTACCTTCTCCTCCTCTCCGTTTCCCCCGCTCTCAGCGCACCGGAGGAGGCTCCAACAACATCAAAGCAAAACTGGAGACTACTGCCATTAACCCGACCAAACCCAGCCGTGGAGTCCCCGTGGATCACCTCTCCAAAATGAAGCCTCTCCATTCTAATGGAATTACGCGCAACGGTCGCTCCGCCGAGGGAGCTGTTCCGCCCGGGGCGACCTGGATCATGATGCAGCCGAGGGCGACCAGCCGCCCAACAGAGAGAGGGATGAGACTGGGGCTGTGGGGCTTCCACTGGAGCTGGTGGTCTCTCTTCCTGCTCCCCCTCAGCGGCTGGACACACATGTTGAATGCACAAGGTAAGAGCTGCTTATGATCTTCTTCTCACTCCCCTGGTCTGATGTTGTCTACCATGGTCATGGTTCACTCCTGCATTTGTAGACATGATTCCATCCATAATAATGCTGTATGTTTGGACATGACTCTATTCCATCCGTGATAATGCTATATGTTTGGACATGACTATTCCATCCGTAATAATGCTATATGTTTGGACATGACTCTATTCCATCCATAATAATGCTATGTGTTTGGACATGACTATTCCATCCGTAATAATGCTATATGTTTGGACATGACTCTATTCCATCCATAATAATGCTATATGTTTGGACATGACTATTCCATCCGTAATAATGCTATATGTTTGGACATGACTATTCCATCCGTAATAATGCTATATGTTTGGACATGACTCTATTCCATCCATAATAATGCTATATGTTTGGACATGACTATTCCATCCGTAATAATGCTATATGTTTGGACATGACTCTATTCCATCCATAATAATGCTATATGTTTGGACATGACTATTCCATCCGTAATAATGCTATATGTTTGGACATGACTCTATTCCATCCATAATAATGCTATATGTTTGGACATGACTATTCCATCCGTAATAATGCTATATGTTTGGACATGACTCTATTCCATCCATAATAATGCTATATGTTTGGACATGACTCTATTCCATCCATTATAATGCCATTATAATGCTATATGTTTGGACATGACTCTATTCCATCCATTATAATGCTATATGTTTGGACATGACTCTATTCCATCCATAATAATGCTATATGTTTGGACATGACTCTATTCCATCCATTATAATGCTATATGTTTGGACATGACTCTATTCCATCCATAATTATTATTGTAAGTAATTATTGGACCTAGGCATTCACTCAGGAATGCATATTAGTATCCTGCCAGTTGCACCTTTTCTCATTGCTTTTAGTATATCAAATGTGCAATAAGTGCAGGTGTCTGTAATTAAACCCTGCGCACTAAGGACTGTATTTTAAGGGAATTACTATTATTACCCCAATGATATCATACACACATTTAGCTATTAAAGTATCTCTTCCTGTCATTTACCTGTACAGTTTGTGTAAACATGCAAGTATTCACTTATCTGTAAATATAACTGTATACCTAACTGTACAGCTAATTTAACCATGAAAAATTTTCACTTACCTGTTCATTTACCCAGTCTGTCTATTAAGTAAACTATTATTACCCTCGCTCATATCATACGCATTAGCTACTGAAGTATTTCTCTGCCATCAACCTGTATAGTATAGTTAACCATCCAACATCCACCAATGTATAGTGTACATATTCAGCCAACCACTCATACTACGCAATGTCCTTTTATAGCTTTTTTTTGCACTCCAGATATCCTGTATTTCTATACTTTTTCATACTGCCGCTCTATGTATCATGTACCGTGTATCTGTCTTTTGTGTACTTTCGTTGTGGCATTTTGCACCTGCCCTGTGTTTTTGTTGTAGCTGCTTGATAATGAAATTTCCCCCCCGGGGGATCAATAAAGTACCTATCTATCTATCTATCTATCTATCTATCTATTATGCTATATATTTGGACATGACTATTCCATCCATAATAATGCTACAGTCGTGAAAAAGTAAGTACACCCCCTGGAAAGTTATTATTTTCTTTTTTTTTTAAACATATTTGGACAGATGGATATGTAATCTTCACTTCAACACTATTGACAGATAAAGGTTACCCAATTTAACAAATCACATACATTGGCCTACATGGGAGGTCAGAAAGGAAGAAGCCTCTGCTCTCAAAAAAGAATATCAAGACACAACTGACTTTTGCCAGACACCACCTGGGTAAAGTCAGTTGTGTCTTAATATTATTTTTGTCGGTAGCCTATATGTCAGCCTGCAGGCTGTCTCCTGTGGGTCGGTGTCGGTAGCCTATATGTCAGCCTGCAGGCTGTCTCCTGTGGGTCGGTGTCGGTAGCCTATATGTCAGCCTGCAGGCTGTCTCCTGTTTATTTATTTAATTTCTATTTATCCTTTATTTATCTTGGCAAGTCAGTTAAGAAGAAATTCTTATTTACAATGACGGCCTACCAAAAGGCAAAAGACCTCCTGCGGGGACAGAGGCTGGGATTAAAATATATATATATATAAATATAGGACCAAACACACATCACGACAAGAGAGACAAAACAACACTATCAAAAGAGATAACTAAGACAACAACATAGCAAGGCAGCAACACATGGCAACACAGCATGGTAGCAACATAACATGACAACAACATGGTAGCAGCACAAAACATGTTACAAACATTATTGGGCACAGACAACAGCACAAAGGGCAAGAAGGTAGAGATGACAATACATCACACAAAGCAGCCACAACTGTCAGCAAGAGTGTCCATGATTGAGTCTTTGAATGAAGAGATTGAGATAAAACTGTCCAGTTTGAGTGTTTGTTGCAGCTCGTTCCAGTCGCTAGCTGCAGCGAACTGAAAAGACGAGCGACCCAGGGATGTGTGGGCTTTGGGGACCTTTAACAGAACGAGACTGGCAGAACGGGTGTTGTATGTTGAGGATAAGGGCTGCAGTAGATATCTCAGATAGGGGGGAGTGAGGCCTAAGAGGGTTTTATAAATAAGCATCAACCAATGGGAGTATAGAGTGCAGTGATGTGTCCTATAAGGAGCATTGGTGGCAAATCTGATGGCTGAATGGTAAAGAACATCTAGCCGCTCGAGAACACCCTTACCTGCCAATCTATAAATGATGTCTCCGTAATCTAGCAGGGGAAGGATGGTCTTCTGAATCAGGGTTAGTTTGGCAGCTGGGGTGAAAGAGGAGTGATTACGATAGAGGAAACCAAGTCTAGATTTAACTTTAGCCTGCAGCTTTGATATGTGCTGAGAGAAGGACAGTGTACCGTCTAGCCATACTCCCAAGTACTTGTATGAGGTGACTACCTCAAGCTCTAAACCCTCAGAGGTAGATATCACACCTGTGGGGAGAGGGGCATTCTTCTTACCAAACCACTTGACCTATGTTTTGGAGGTGTTCAGAACAAGGTTAAGGGTAGAGAAAGCTTGTTGGACACTAAGAAAGCTTTGTTGTAGAGCATTTATCACAAAATCCGGGGAGGGGCCAACTGAGTATAAGACTGTATCATCTGCATATAAATGGATGAGAGAGCTTCCTGCTGCCTGAGCTATGTTGTTGATGTAAATTGAGAAGAGCGTGGGTCCTAGGATTGAGCCTTGGGGTACTCCCTTGGTGACAGGCAGTGGCTGAGACAGCAGATTTTCTGACTTTATACACTGCACTATTTGAGAGAGGTAACCAGACCAAAGACCCCTCAGAGACACCAATACTCCTTAGCCGGCACACAAGAATGGAATGGTCTACCGTATCAAAAGCTTTGGCCAAGTCAATAAAAATAGCAGCACAACATTGCAAGTTTTTCCAACACTTTTGATAAACAGGGCAAATAGGAATAGGTCTATAACAGTTAGGATCAGCTTGATCTCCCCCTTTAAATAAAGGACTAACCGTGGCTGCCTTCCAAGCAGTGGGAACCTCCCCAGAGAGGAGAGACAGGTTAAAAAGGTTGGAGATAGGCTTGGCGATGATTGGGGCAGCAACCTTAAAGAAGAAAGGGTCTAAACCATCTGACCCAGATGTTTTTTGGGGGTCAAGTTTCAGGAGCTCCTTTGGTACCTCGGACTCAGTAACTGCCTCCAGGGAAAAACTTTGTAGCGGGGCAGGGGAAAAGAGGGAGAAGCATCAGGGATAGTTGCATTAGAAGGGGTGGCAGATGAGGAAATGTTGGACGGGCAAGGAGGCATGGCTGAGTCAAATAGGAATCCTGACTTAATGAAGTGTTGATTAAAGAGCTCAGCCATGTGCTTCTTGTCAGTAACAACCACATCATCAACTTTAAGGGACATGGACAGCTGTGAGGAGGAGGGTTTATTCTCCAGGTCTTTAACCGTTTTCCAGAATTTCTTGTGGTTAGACCCACAGAGAGAGAACTTTTCCTTAAAGTAACTAACTTTGGCCTTCCGGATAGCCTGAGTGCACTTATTTCTCATTTGCCTGAATGAGAGCCAGTCAGCCCGAGTGAGCATGTGCCGGGCCTTTCGCCAAATGCAATTCTTGAGGTGGAGTAACTCTGCAAGATCACGGTTGAACCAGGGGCTGAACCTGTTTTTAATGATCATTTTCTTTATGGGGGTGTGTTTGTTAACAATACTACTGAAAGAGTCTACATCCAAAGATTTAGAGAGTCCCATTGCTTTAGGCCTTGGTCAGGTGGTTTAAGCATGTCCCAGTTTAGGTCACCTAGCAGGACAAATTCATACTTAGTGTAAGGGGCCAGGAGAGAGCTTAGGGCAGGTAGGGTACAGGCCGGTGCTGATGGAGGACGATAGCACGCAGCAACAGTCAACAAAGACCTATTTGAAAGTTTAATACTTAAAACCAGCAAATAACCACGCCTCAGTAATGACCAACGGAGTGGTTCTTATGTAGACACCAGTCCATCCATAATATTAGCAGCCTCAGATTATAGATGTGTAGTACATTTACATTCAAGTCATTTAGCAGACACTCTTATCCAGAACCACTTATAGGAGCAATTAGGGTGAAGTACCTTGCTCAAGGGCACATCAAAATATTTTTAATCTAGTCGGCTCGGGGAAACCAGCGACCTTTCGGTTACTGACCCAACGCTCCTAACTGCTAGGCTACCTGCTAGGTTACTAGTATATAGAATGGCCAAGGTAACATTATACATGTGTAGTATATAGAATGGCCAAGGTAAGGTTATAGATGTGTAGTATAGAGAATGGCCAAGGTAAGGTTATAGATGTGTAGTATATAGAATGGCCAAGGTAAGGTTATAGATGTGTAGTATAGAGAATGGCCAAGGTAAGGTTATAGATGTGTAGTATATAGAATGGCCAAGGTAACGTTATAAATGTGTAGTATATAGAATGGCCAAGGTAAGGTTATAGATGTGTAGTATATAGAATGGCCAAGGTAAGATTATAGATGTGTAGTATATAGAATGGCCAAGGTAAGGTTATAGATGTGTAGTATATAGAATGGCCAAGGTAAGGTTATAGATGTATAGTATAGAGAATGGCCAAGGTAAGGTTATAGATGTGTAGTATATAGAATGGCCAAGGTAAGGTTATAGATGTGTAGTATAGAGAATGGCCAAGGTAAGGTTATACATGTGTAGTATATAGAATGGCCAAGGTAAGGTTATAGATGTGTAGTATATAGAATGGCCAAGGTAAGGTTATAGATGTGTAGTATATAGAATGGCCAAGGTAAGGTTATAGATGTATAGTATAGAGAATGGCCAAGGTAAGGTTATAGATGTATAGTATATAGAATGGCCAAGGTAAGGTTATAGATGTGTAGTATATAGAATGGCCAAGGTAAGGTTATAGATGTGTAGTATAGAGAATGGCCAAGGTAACGTTATAAATGTGTAGTATATAGAATGGCCAAGGTAAGGTTATAGATGTGTAGTATAGAGAATGGACAAGGTAAGGTTATAGATGTGTAGTATATAGAATGGCCAAGGTAAGGTTATACATGTGTAGTATATAGAATGGCCAAGGTAAGGTTATAGATGTGTAGTATATAGAATGGCCAAGGTAAGGTTATAGATGTATAGTATAGAGAATGGCCAAGGTAAGGTTATAGATGTGTAGTATATAGAATGGCCAAGGTAAGGTTATAGATGTATAGTATAGAGAATGGCCAAGGTAAGGTTATAGATGTGTAGTATATAGAATGGCCAAGGTAAGGTTATAGATGTGTAGTATAGAGAATGGCCAAGGTAAGGTTATAGATGTGTAGTATAGAGAATGGCCAAGGTAAGGTTATAGATGTGTAGTATATAGAATGGCCAAGGTAAGGTTATAGATGTGTAGTATATAGAATGGCCAAGGTAAGGTTGTAGATGTGTAGTATATAGAATGGCCAAGGTAAGGTTGTAGATGTGTAGTATATAGAATGGCCATTCTGAGCTAGTAGGATCGCACCTGTCACCTCTATAGATTAATCTATCCATAATATGATGTTGTTGTTGTTGTTCAGATTGATATGTTGCTCTGTATTCAGTGGACTAATAAGACTACTGCTCTAGGCATCCGTTGGACACACGCACCCACACACACACAGGGTCAGGTTATGGAAATGAGTTGGACACGTGAAATATGGATTCATTTTAAGTGCTGGTTGGATTGGAGAGCATTTTGTGCATATTTATATTTCAGAGTGAATGTGTTAGGTTGAGTGAGGTGGTGTAAGGTAGTGTGTGTGTGTGGGTGTGTGTGTACGTCTGTGTTAATGCTGTTGTTGTTTATGGTAATGAGTGGATCGACCACCTGTCTGTCAGTATATGTGTGTGTGTGTGTGTCAGTGTGTGTGTGTCAGTATGTGTGTGTCAGTGTGTGTGTGTCAGTATGTGTGTGTCAGTATGTGTGTGTCAGTTTGTGTCAGTTTGTGTCAGTGTGTGTCTGTGTGTGTCAGTGTGTGTGTGTGTGTGTGTGTGTGTGTGTCTGTGTGTGTGTGTGTCAGTGTCAGTGTGTGTATGTCAGTGTGTGTCAGTGTATGTCAGTGTGTGTCTGTGTGTGTGTGTGTGTGTGTGTGTCAGTGTCAGTGTCAGTGTCAGTGTGTGTCAGTGTGTGTGTGTCAGTGTGTGTCAGTGTGTGTATGTCAGTGTGTGTCAGTGTCAGTGTGTGTCAGAGTGTTTGTGTGTCAGTGTCAGTGTGTGTCAGTGTGTGTCAGTGTCAGTGTCAGTGTGTGTCAGTGTGTGTCAGTAACAGTGTGTGTCAGTGTGTGTCAGAGTGTGTGTGTGTGTCAGTGTGTGTCAGTGTGTCAGAGTGTGTCAGTGTGTCTACAGGGGGAGGGAGGTGTAGTGTATACAGTCCCATAGCATGATAATCCCTTACTCATTCAATGACCTGCTTACTGTGCTTCCCTTCAACACCCTCCCTGTATATTATTAACAAGCCCCTCCAGTTATACAGTGATCTGACACCAGCTGTCTACATCCATGCTCCACCTGTGTGTTTCTGTGTCTACGTCTCTGTGTGTATGTATGTGTTTGAGTGAGTGTAGTGTGTGTGTGTTTGAATGAGTGTAGTGTGTGTGTGTACGTGTTTGAGTGAGTGTAGTGTGTGTGTGTGTATGTGTTTGAGTGAGTGTAGTGTGTGTGTGTATGTGTTTGAGTGAGTGTAGTGTGTGTGTATGTGTTTGAGTGAGTGTAGTGTGTGTGTGTATGTGTTTGAGTGAGTGTAGTGTGTATGTGTTTGAGTGAGTGTAGTGTGTGTGTGTATGTGTTTGAGTGAGTGTAGTGTGTGTGTGTGTGTGTTTGAGTGAGTGTAGTGTGTGTGTGTGTTTGAGTGAGTGTAGTGTGTGTGTGTGTATGTGTTTGAGTGAGTGTAGTGTGTGTGTATGTGTTTGAGTGAGTGTAGTGTGTGTGTGTGTATGTGTTTGAGTGAGTGTAGTGTGTATGTGTTTGAGTGAGTGTAGTGTGTGTGTGTATGTGTTTGAGTGAGTGTAGTGTGTGTGTGTGTGTGTTTGAGTGAGTGTAGTGTGTGTGTGTGTTTGAGTGAGTGTAGTGTGTGTGTGTATGTGTTTGAGTGAGTGTAGTGTGTGTGTATGTGTTTGAGTGAGTGTAGTGTGTGTGTGTGTGTTTGAGTGAGTGTAGTGTGTGTGTGCTTGAGTGAGTGTAGTGTGTGTGTGTGTTTGAGTGAGTGTAGTGTGTGTGTATGTGTTTGAGTGAGTGTAGTGTGTGTGTGTATGTGTTTGAGTGAGTGTAGTGTGTGTGTGTGTTTGAGTGAGTGTAGTGTGTGTGTATGTGTTTGAGTCTGTGTGAAAGTGTAGCGTGTGTGTTTTAAGCCAATCCCAAAACCTAACCCTTCTGTCTGTGTCTGTGTCTGTATGTGTGTGTGTGTGTGTGTGTGTGTGTGTGTGTGTGTGTGTGTGTGTGTGTGTGTGTGTGTGTGTGTGTGTGTGTGTGTGTGTGTGTGTGTGTGTGTGTGTGTGTGTGTGTGTGTGTGTGTGTGTGTGTGTGTGTGTGTGTGTGTGTGTGTGTGTGTGTGTGTGTGTGTGTGTGTGTGTGTGTGTGTGTGTGTGTGTGTGTGTCCAGCTACAGTGACAAAGCAGAGGAAAGGTCAGACGTGTGTCGGGCAAAATGTTTTCTGGGTCACAGATCTCTCTCTCTCTCTCTCTCTCTCTCTCTCTCTCTCTCTCTCTCTCTCTCTCTCTCTCTCTCTCTCTCTCTCTCTTTCTCTCTCTCTCCTTCTACCTCTTTCTCCATCTCTCTCTCCACCATACACTCTCTCTCTCTCTCCTTATTTCTGTGTGGTCCTAACTTCTCTCCTCTCAGGGAGTGTTGAGTCAGCTCCATCCGTCCTCCAGTAATGTCAAGGTCTCTTAAAAAGCGCTATCCTCCTCAGCTCATCTCCTAGGCCTGTCCTGTCCTGTCAAGCCCGGGGGGTATTGATCCCTCCCTCTCCTCTTCCCTATCATCTAACTTTTATTATGATGTTGACCCCTCTTTCTCCACAGACAATCAATGTTTCACCCCTCCTCACTCATCCTCCTCCTACTCCCCCCTCCTCCCTGCCTCATAAATGCGTCCGTTTATACGAGGCGATGTGGAGTCTGGCAGGAGATATAAATAAGCGCCTCAATCTTTAATTTGAGAGCTGGAGAGACTGACGGGGAAGGTTTACAACCCTCTCCTCTCTGCTGTAGCCCACAGTCAAGTCAGTCAGTCAGTAGGTTTACAACCCTCTCCTCTCTGCTGTAGCCCACAGTCAAGTCAGTCAGTCAATAGGTTTACAACCCTCTCCTCTCTGCTGTAGCCCACAGTCAAGTCAGTCAGTCAGTAGGTTTACAACCCTCTCCTCTCTGCTGTAGCCCACAGTCAAGTCAGTCAGTCAGTAGGTTTACAACCCTCTCCTCTCTGCTGTAGCCCACAGCCAAGTCAGTCAGTCAATAGGTTTACAACCCTCTCCTCTCTGCTGTAGCCCACAGTCAAGTCAGTCAGTCAGTAGGTTTACAACCCTCTCCTCTCTGCTGTAGCCCACAGTCAAGTCAGTCAGTCAGTAGGTTTACAACCCTCTCCTCTCTGCTGTAGCCTACAGTCAAGTCAGTCAGTCAGTAGGTTTACAACCCTCTCCTCTCTGCTGTAGCCCACAGTCAAGTCAGTCAGTCAGTAGGTTTACAACCCTCTCCTCTCTGCTGTAGCCCACAGTCAAGTCAGTCAGTCAGTAGGTTTACAACCCTCTCCTCTCTGCTGTAGCCCACAGTCAAGTCAGTCAGTCAGTAGGTTTACAACCCTCTCCTCTCTGCTGTAGCCCACAGTCAAGTCAGTCAGTCAGTAGGTTTACAACCCTCTCCTCTCTGCTGTAGCCCACAGTCAAGTCAGTCAGTCAGTAGGCTCCCCAGACCACACACCCTCACGGCTATCCCACCCCCACTTTGCTCACAGCACCTCTGCTGAGACAATCAGTGACCCCACCTCCGCCCCTGCCCCCCCTGGACTGATCCTCAACACCCCCCTTCCCCCCACCTCCCCACCTGGGCTGGCTTTCACCACCAACCAAGTGAAGAGAGAGCTGGAGAGACTACACCAGTGGAAAGCGGCGGGCCCTGATGGCATCAGCCCAAGGGTGCTGAGGGTCTGTGCTGACCAACTGTGTGGAATACTCCAGCGTCTTTTCAACCTTAGCCTGAGCCTAGAAAGGGTCCCTGTGCTGTGGAAAACATCCTGCCTCGTCCCAGTGCCCAAGAAGGCACACCCCACTGTCCTGAATGACTTCAGACCTGTAGCGCTAACATCCCACATCATGAAGACCCTGGAAAGGTTAGTCCTCGCTCACCTCAGACCCCTGGTGTGTTCATCAATGGACCCCCTGCAGTTTGCATACCAGTGCAACATCGGGGTGGATGATGCAATCATCTACCTTCTGCAGAGGGCCTACTCTCACCTGGACAATGCAGGTTGCACTGTGAGGGTCATGTTTTTTGACTTCTCCAGTGCCTTCAATACCATTCAGCCCCTGCTACTGGGTGAGAAGATGAGGAGGATGAAAGTGGAAGCACCCTTAGTCTCCTGGGTCACGGACTACCTGACCGGTAGGCCACAATTTGTGCGACTACAGAGCTGTGTGTCAGAACGGGCAGTTAGCAACACAGGGGCCCCCCAGGGTACGGTCCTGTCCCCCTTCCTGTTCACCCTCTACACCTCAGACTTCAGATATAACTCTGAAACATGCCACCTACAGAAGTTCTCGGATGACTCTGCTATTGTAGGGTGCATCAGGGGTGGGCAGGAGGAGGAGTACAGGAGCACAATCAGTGACTTTGTGTTGTGGTGTGAGCAGAACCACCTTCAGCTCAACATCAGCAAAACTAAGGAGATGGTGGTGGACTTCAGGAGAACCAAGGCACAACTGACTGCAGTCCCTATAAAGGGGATGGATGTGGAAATGGTTGAGTCATACAAGTTCCTGGGTGTCCATATGGACAACAGACTGGAATGGGCTGGTAACACCGGGGCCCTGTACCAAAAGGGCCAGAGCCGACTCTACTTTCTGAGGAGGCTCAGGTCCTTCAACGTGTGCAGTAAACTACTGCATACCTTCTACCAGTCTGTGGTGGCCAGTGCCATCTTTTTTGCAGTGGTGTGCTGGGGTGCAAACATCAAAGCCGGTGATGCTTCTCGGGTAAATAAGCTGATCAGGAAGGCTAGCTCTGTCCTGGGGATGAGCCTTGACACTCTAGAGGAGGTGGCGGAGAGACGGATCCTGGCCAAACTGCTGGCCATCATGGACAACGTCACCCACCCTCTGCACGCTATGGTTATGACGCAGAGGAGCACTTTCAGTCACAGACTGATCCCACCACGGTGTGCCAGAGAGCGCTACAGGAGGTCCTTCCTGCCGGCGGCTATGAGACTGTATAATGCCTCACCGGGGTGCCGTGCCGTCGGCAACATAGATCTGGAACTGTTGGGGTGCTAGGACCTAGTTTAACAATTATGCATCCATCCGTGAGTAACTCTGGTCCGTCAGCACTCATTCACTCAGGACCTATTTATTCATACAGGTCTGTATATACATACTCATGTACAGTTGTTATATTATATCACATGCAATATTGTAAGTAATTATTGGACGTAGGCATTCACTCAGGAATGCATATTAGTATCCTGCCAGTTGCACCTTTTCTCATTGCTTTTAGTATATCGAATGTGCAATAAGTGCAGTTGTCTGTAATTAAACCCTGCGCACTAAGGACTGTATTTTAAGGGAATTACTATTATTACCCCAAATTATATCATACACACATTTAGCTATTAAAGTATCTCTTCCTGTCATTTACCTGTACAGTTTGTGTAAACATGCAAGTATTCACTTATCTGTAAATATAACTGTATACCTAACTGTACAGCTAATTTAACCATGCAAGATTTTCACTTACCTGTTCATTTACCCAGTCTGTCTATTAAGTAAACTATTATTACCCTCGCTCATATCATACGCATTTTTAGCTACTGAAGTATTTCTCTGCCATCGACCTGTATAGTATAGTTAACCATCCAACATCCACCAACGTATAGTGTACATATTCAGCCAACCACCCATACTATGCAATGTCCTTTTTATAGCTTTTTTTTGCACTCCAGATATCTTGTATTTCTATACTTTTTCATACTGCCGCTCTATGTATCATGTACCGTGTATCTGTCTTTTGTGTACTTTCGTTGTGGCATTTTGCACCTGCCCTGTGTTTTGTTGTAGCTGCTTGACAATGAAATTTCCCCCCCGGGGGATCAATACTGACTGACTGACTTGACTGCTGTAGCCCACAGTCAAGTCAGTCAGTCAGTAGGTTTACAACCCTCTCCTCTCTGCTGTAGCCCACAGTCAAGTCAGTCAGTCAGTAGGTTTACAACCCTCTCCTCTCTGCTGTAGCCCACAGTCAAGTCAGTCAGTCAGTAGGTTTACAACCCTCTTCTCTCTGCTGTAGCCCACAGTCAAGTCAGTCAGTCAGTAGGTTTACAACCCTCTCCTCTCTGCTGTAGCCCACAGTCAAGTCAGTCAGTAGGTTTACAACCCTCTCCTCTCTGCTGTAGCCCACAGTCAAGTCAGTCAGTCAGTAGGTTTACAACCCTCTCCTCTCTGCTGTAGCCCACAGTCAAGTCAGTCAGTCAATAGGTTTACAACCCTCTCCTCTCTGCTGTAGCCCACAGTCAAGTCAGTCAGTCAGTAGGTTTACAACCCTCTCCTCTCTGCTGTAGCCTACAGTCAAGTCAGTCAGTCAATAGGTTTACAACCCTCTCCTCTCTGCTGTAGCCCACAGTCAAGTCAGTCAGTCAATAGGTTTACAACCCTCTCCTCTCTGCTGTTGTTTAACTAGCTAACGTTAGCTGGTTATTCTGACATTTAAAATAAAGTGGGAATGTTTACTAGGATTAAATGTCAGGAATTGTGAAAAACTGTGTTTAAATGTATTTGGCTAAGGTGTATGTAAACTTCCGACTTCAACTGTATCTACAACACAAAATCCATGTGTACGTGTGTGTATAGTGCGTATGTTATTGTGTGTGTGCATGCATGTGTCTATGTTTGTGTTGCTTCACAGTTCACAATTCCTGATTCTACCTGGATTATGTTGGAGAGGCTTCCATGTGAAGTGGTGTGTCTGTGTCCATGTGAAGTGGTGTGTCTGTGTCCATGTGAAGTGGTGTGTCTGTGTCCATGTGAAGTGGTGTGTCTGTGTCCATGTGAAGTGGTGTGTCTGTGTCCATGTGAAGTGGTGTCTCTGTGTCCATGTGAAGTGGTGTCTCTGTGTCCATGTGAAGTGGTGTGTCTGTGTCCATGTGAAGTGGTGTGTCTGTGTCCATGTGAAGTGGTGTGTCTGTGTCCATGTGAAGTGGTGTCTCTGTGTCCATGTGAAGTGGTGTGTCTGTGTCCATGTGAAGTGGTGTGTCTGTGTCCATGTGAAGTGGTGTGTCTGTGTCCATGTGAAGTGGTGTGTGGGTAGAAAGGGAGAGAAAGAGTACTGCTCCCCTTCACTCCACATCAGTTGTCGTTGACGTGGAAACCAGGACAGAGAGAGAGAGAGACAGAGAGGTCTGAATGTTCAGGGTGTAGAGAGCTTTGCTTTGAAATCTGAGCTGATGAGACATTGACACTCTTTCTCCATCTCTCTCTCTCTCTCTCCAGGGTGGCAGTCAGGTCAGTCTCAGTGCAGTATGGGGTTGAGTCATTCAGCTATTGAAGGCCGTTGGGTCTGCTTTGTCTTGCTCCTATTGTCACACACACACAAGGGGCTTAGTGGTCCATTGTTATCAGCCAGTCAAGTAGAATGGCCTGCTCTATTATATATGTGTGTGTCTGTTCTAAGACTGTGTATATATACAGTATATATACAGTGGATTCGGAAAGTATTCGGACCCCTTGATTTTTTGTTACGTTACGTTCCAGCCTTATTCTATAATTTATTTAAAAAATTGTACTTATCAATCTACACACAATACCCTAAAATGACAAAGCAAAAACACGTTTTTAGACATTTTTGCAAATTTATAAATAAAAAATACTGAAATATTATATTTACATAAGTATTCAGACCATTTACTCAGTACTTTGTTGAAGCACCTTTGGCAGCGATTACAGCCTAGAGTCTTCTTGGGTATGACGCTACAAGCTTTGCACACCTGTATTTGGGGAGTTTCTCCCATTCTTCTCTGCAGATCCTCTCAAGCTCTGCCAGGTTGGATGGGGAGCGTGGCTGCACAGCTATTTTCAGGTCTCTCCAGAGATGTTAGATCGGGTTCAAGTCCGGGCTCTGGCTGGGCTACTCAAGGACATTCAGATACTTGTCCCGAAAACACTCCTGCGTTGTCTTGGCAGTGTGTTTAGGGTCGTTGTCCTTGTGGAAGGTGAACCTTCACCCCAGTCTGAGGTCCTGAGAGCTCTGGAGCAGGTTTTCATCAAGGATCTCTCAGTAGTTTGCTCCGTTCATCATGTGTGTGTGTCTGTTCTAAGACTGTGTATAAACAATGCATTCGGAAAGTATTCAGACCTCTTGACTTCTTAATATAATATACCCATGTAGAGAGAGATTAGAACTACAATAGTATAGTAGTAGTATTGATCCAACCTTCTGTTGTTAGAGACATGACTAACACACACACACACACACAC